>CABPRJ010001458.1:211712-426232 GCA_902439185.1 Cinara cedri | reverse complement strand
CCGTTTTTTTTTTTTTTTTTTTAATGTAAGGTATTTTTCGAACAATATCGGAATACACGTATAAATCGCTGCGGTGTCGTTGTGATATTTTTTATATATTACACCGTAGCGCTGGTGTGGCGCTGTTATCGTGTGGGGTGTAGACGCGTGCGTATTTTTATAATGATTCCGGGGCTTATAGACACGTTTTGACGGTCTTGCGTCCGCGAATACGTAGAAAAAAAAACCTTTACCTGTAGGATAACGGGGACGGGTGCAGCCACTGTTATTTAATGTCTATCTGTAAGCAACGGTTGTAATGTAATAAACGATTCTGAACCGAGTTCGATTGATAGTGTTGCTTTTGCAACAATCTATATACGACGTCGTATTATGGTCAAATAATTACATAATATGATGCTTTCTATATTTTCTTCAATATTTGTTTAATATCGTACCTATTTTTCCGTTTTCCCTACGATTTTCCCATTTGTTATGAAAACAGCTGGGAAAATCAAATAATTACCCCTCTAAAGTACCACCCCAGTCAGATTTTCTTTCAGAAAAAGTGCTATCGTTGTTAATCGGAGAAAGATTTCTGGTAGAAAAGTTGTTTACAGAAAAAAAAAACAAACATCATTGTAAAACCATAAACTTCTTCGCTCCATCCAGAGTCTTAAACGAAATAACATAAAACTTAGGAACTGATCGAATAATATTATAAATATCCTACTATCGTTCCGTATCACGCATAACAGTATATTTTTTATTTTCGTTTAAATATAGCCGATTCGCGACGCAATTTGAGTGTTTTTTTCCGTCCGACAAGTATGCGTGTTGCTCACCTGTATATTGATGGTTACGGTCACACTCAACGACATCGTCCATTATCTGTCGTCTGCTTCGACAACATATTATGTGTATATATTATATGTACTTTTATTATTATTTTTTTTTTTTTTGTTACCTATTACGATATAAAAATATCGAATTTGTCTTTATATTTTCAATATTATATTCATAGTAATATTATAATTTAAGAACAAACGCATATGGTATTGATTATACACCAGGGAAGAAAGAATTTACTAATTACATTTATTTTTGTAAACGCTACCATTTAAATGTTTACACTATATTATATTATTTTTGTTAGGTTTTATAAAATTCTATTCTATATTGAAATGTGCATACGGTCTGTATATATTTAAATAATAATATTATGCCTATACACACAGGCTGTTCCACTACGATATAACTCTTGAATATCTCCGGAGGTAATAAAGATAATAAAATTCTATTTTTTTTTATTATTCACGTCTATTAATACGTGTGAAAACTAATGTTATCGCATAACGCGATTACGTTATTCCCTAGATAACATAGGTTTTCGCACGGAGTAGAATTTAAAACGGCCGTTACGTAGAAAATATTCATCGGCTATAAATGCGTGATGCGTTTAAATTTTCAAGAAAAAAAAAAAACTATAGAACGGCTATCGTAAAATTTTCCGAAAATAAAAAAATCAAAGGTTATTTTTTTAAAACTGTTCACTATAAATATTTGTAGTCCCTGTGGGCTGCGAGTGATATATAAAAAAAAAAAAACAGAATTTAATTATCTTTTTATCATCTCCGGAGATATTCGATGGGCGTATCTCCGCGGGACAGCCTGCATATGTAACCACATCGACGTTTTCACGTTCTCGAGAAATCGTTTTCGTTTCCGGTTTTTTTTTTTTTTTACAAAAATCAATTTTCTCTCGTTAAAATGCCATTATTCTTGTGACGGGCATCCGGCGCCGTGCCGCCGTGCCTCGTGCCCGTATTGTGCACCGTACAGTCGCGTGTCGTGCCGTTATGCGCGGCGCTCAACGGCTATCGACGGCGGCGTGTAACGTCCGTTCGTTACGGAAATAACGTACGTCCGTGTTGTACTCGACGCGTACGGGCGGCGCTTTCGAACGGGACCAAAAAATAACAGCGTCCGACACTCGGACCGTTGTGTCTCGGTAAATGCGATGGCGCGGCGGTACTCAACGAACGGTCAGCGTTTGGGGGTGTCGAACATGCGCCGCATGTTCGTTCGTTTCGCCTTATTTCACGTAGGTCAGGTCAGGCGGGGGCCCGCGTAAAACGTATGCGATCGTTGCGCGTGCGATTTGTTCGTAACCCTCGCGTCCGCGTCAGTCACCCGCGTGTCCCTTCGAGTGGCCCCTTCCTAATAATAATAATACAACGGGTACGGGGAAAAAAACGCTTTTTTTTTTTTTTTTCCAAACCGGCGATATTGGCGTCAAACGGTTTGCGTTGACGGTGTACTGTGTCGTTCGCGCGATCCCGACCGGCGAGAAACCCCGACTAGTCGAAAGTAACGAACGCCAAAAGCTCAGGCCTACGCGGGAAAAAGCAGGCGAGTCAACTGATACCGGGAAAGAACCAGACGCGAGTGTAGTCGGGCCAATACACGGCCATACAAAAGCCGTGGGTAATAATGTAACACGACATTCTTGTGTTGTGGTTACTACATTTCAAAGTTTAACGTTTACATAATCCGGAACGTTTTACTCTGTTCCGGTTTTCTTCCCCGTGCGCCTTCGTTTTATATCTACGGACCAAATTATTGTACTGTTATGCGCACGATCTAAATGTTAGAAATTTTGAGTATGGTGTTATAGGCGATTGCCAAAAATATTTTTTATAGATCTTATAACCAATAATATGGATAAGTTTTGCTAAAATCTGGAGAAACAAGAAACTTCCTAAAACCGTCCATTAGTAAAATATCCGTCACGATGATAGGATTGGGAGATAAGCATTCCGGACACTACACTCAGTTTAACGAGAATAGTTGAAGGAACAGCGGAAGAAAAAAACGGTAGTGGAACACCTTCCTTAAGTCATATTGCCCGGATAATTTGGAACATAAATTAATAACACATCGCACTGTGAGCTAAATAAGAATGCGGGAATTATGTATAGTTGCTGCCAACCAGGCTAAAGGCTGCTAAACTTAAAACGTATTACATGATCTAGGCAAAACATATTATTTTTATGTAAAACGTATGTTATTTTTATTGCGACAAAACGTTGAAATGTAAACGGTAACGAGTATACCATATAACTATATGATAGTTAAATGCGGAATACAGTATGACAGCCCGTGTATATAGATAACACTGATAACCGGGTCAACCGATCGGCGCCAATTAAGCACACATAGTCCGCGGGACTTTCGAAATAGGTAGTACCGTTGATTCTATAATAGACTGCAGGTAAGCAACTATGTAAGGGTTTTATAAAATCAATGGTTGTGCCCTTACTTTTGTTGCTCTGAATACCGTTCGCTGAATTATGCGTTTGCGAAATCAAATAACATATCGGTTATTTGCGTCATTCGACATACTATCCCTCGCTGATTTGTCTATCGCGCGAAGAAACGAATAACTAAATAATAATAAATGCATATATATACACATATAAATACAAGGTTTTCCATGAAAATTCGACAAATGCAATAACTTTTGTTCTGTTTAATACCTCAAGTTTTTTTTTTTTTAATAATTTCCATGTTCTCGCGATATGATTCCTCTATTTTTTATTTGTATAAAATAAAAAAGACGCAGGATTTTATGAATATATTTTGAAACGAAATGTCGATATTAAAAGTATTTAATTATGTATAATAATTGGTAAGTTTCTACAAATTTCGAAGTTTACACAAAGTTATTTTTCATTGAAAAATTGGTGAATGGATTGATATTATTTTTTGAAATTTTAAATAATTTAAATCAATAAGGTAAACCATGGTAACATTCTAATAAACGAACCTAATACGCGTTTTGAATATTAAAAAAGTAAATTTAATTCGATTTTTTTCAGCATATATTATATTATTATTGTGTTCGAGAAACGTTGCAATTGATTCTGCGAATTTGTATTTTTTCTTTCCTTACGAATTACACAAGTGACAGTTATTGCGCAATATTATTTACCACGGGTTGAAAAACATCTTATACGCATAATTTAAATATTATCTAGCACATATAGATATTGAATCGGTATAAAATCGGTATCACAGTGTGTATAATGCATAATATCGTATTATCGTATTATAGGTACTTATTATACCGTGTAACATATTTCGTTGTGATCAATAAAGATATCAATCAAGAATTCACTATAATGGGATATCGGTTCCCAATTACTAACGCACTATAATACAGATAGCACTAGTTGACAAGTATCGTGAACAACGATCGGGCATAAAAAATTTTAGTGACATTAAGTTTTATTGAAATAGTAGATAGTATTACGTAAGCAATACAAATTTAAAATAAATTAAAAAACTTATTTTTTCGGTTTAAAAAAAAAAAAAAATATTAATGTAAACGTATGTGAATAAATTGAAATGAATTCGTTTGATTATTATTACATACGAAATTGGATACCATAAAACAAAAAAATAGCTACACATAAATTGAATTGATAGGACGTAATAATTTATAATATGTATAATGATTAATTATTTACACGTAGGAACACGGTCGTTTTCTATGTCAGTGTTTTAGTCGAATTTTATTCGCAAATTTAACAAGACCTTATTTATTATGGTGACTACCACAATCGAAATTGTTGTATACGTGGCCCAATGTCATTTATCATATTTTTAATTCGTTTTCATTTGCCGCATATTAATGGTGTTTGTGGTTTCGAAACGTGCCAATTGGTTCCCGGGTTGTTGTTTCGAAGGGTATATACGAATGGTTAAATAGTTATTACGAAGAGTATGTCCGAAATGGGTCCCAGATTAATTTAAAAGTAATTTCAATTTCCCTTCCTGTTTCATACAGATTTATAATTGTCTACACATTATTCGGGTATGGTTAAAAATTGTGTATTATGTTTAAATTTTTGTTGTATTATTTTTTTGAAATGTTTTTGTTTTTTTTTTTCTGTATATACGGAAACCGAACACCGGACGCGGCCGGGAACCGTATCGAAATCGCGTCGCCGGCGCGCACACACGCGCCCGGCCGCACGTAACGAACACCTGTTTTATTATTATCGTCTGCCGGGCCTTTGCGACGCGCGTGTTCCGCGAGAAAATCGGCTGCTCGAACGCGTGCGTGCGGCCGCGGTCGTACACGCCGTCGGAACGACCCCGAAAACGTCGTAAACGTATTATTATTATTATTATTATTGTTATTATTCCGTATACGACATTACGGTTGGTCGTCTAGACGCCGGTAATGAGCGAAAATATAACATTGCGCGGCTGTGCATACACGTATGTGTAGTCGTCGAGGTGAGAAGGTCATCGGTATCGTCGTTTTTATAGTTTGTGTCGGTCCTCGGTGACGACACCTTAATCGAACCGCCGCCGCCGTCGACGGGGTCGTCGGCATAACGATTTTATTATTAAAAAAAAAAAAAAAAAACAGACGCAAACACACACGCACACGCACACGCCGCAAAGTTTATGAAATTATTATCTCGGGCCGTCGCGCCGACGGATACGGTTTGACGTATTGGCATTATACCAGAAAAATAAACAAATAGACATCGTCGCGTATACCTAATCGACATTTGTATATATGTCAACAAGACGTAACGTTCACCCGTACAATATACAGTCCAGATGACGGCCGCGACGGTATCGCATACTATTATTAATAGGTAGGTATCGATATCGAACGATTTTTTTGAAAGTGATTTTTTTTTTTTTTTTTTTTTTCGTATAATATTCCGCTTATTCTCATCGTCTTGTTTTTTCGCTTATACCGGCGAACGGCTATTATTTTTAAGAGTTTTGCCGCCGTATCGATATTGCATATTATCGTCTCCGTCGCCTGTCTCGATTTTCAACTATATACAAACACCTGTCTCCGGTTTCCGACGACTCCCAAACCTCTAAACGTAATACGTATACTGTATGTTTTAGAGACGGAATTTTTTTCCGACTCTGGCCGAAATCGAATTTGCGTTACCGAAGACAAAACGTTATCGTGACGACAACAAAATAACACGCGAGATTTCGCTTAAACATCGTGTCTTACCTCTCATATCAATATCGACATCAAATATAGCACCGCCGCCACCTCAATCCCCGTTCACACCGTCCCCTTTCCGACCTGGAATGTCAGAGGATAAGGGGTAAAAGTAAATGAGATGTGTGAGAGGTAAATGGCGGTGAAAGGGGTAGTGTTATTTGTATTAATAAGAGATAAGGTGCGATATGTAAGAGATAATAATAATTATTATTAAACTGTCGCCATCAGTAGTTAATCTAACCTACCTAAATAAACGAGTATTACTAGTATATGAATTAATATTTTTGCTAGAAAAAAATTTCAAATAGTGCACTATGTCTTTTTATAAGCATTTTAAGATTAAATTTTGACGAAAATAGAAAAATCATTTTAAGTTTTTTCCTGGTTTTTTAAAAATATTAAGTAAACTCCTTGGCAATTTGAAAAATTATATCACTTTTGACTAACCACGACATGTAAGTTAGCCAGCTATGTTACCATGTATAATAATATTTTGTGAAGTTCAAAAACTGAATAAAATCTAAATAATCTGTATTACTCTTACAAGTTCTCGGTTTCGATAGACGATACTAAGTAAAGCGTATAGCTTTATTAGATAGGTTTTCCTGAGTCATCCTATTCGGGTAAGTAATTATAAGAATGCCACAATCCGAGGCGCCACACAATTTATGCTTAACTTAACTTAATTTACCTAATGCCTTATCCACAAGCCTATCTACCTAATTTTTGAGATGGGATGTTGTTTATCATAAGATACATTTTGCAACCGTGTCTGCCAGATAAAATCTCAGCTTCAAACGTATCAAAATTTGGTGATAAAGGTTTGTAAAACAGTGCACATTCTTTAAATTTGGTCAAATATGTTTTATTTTGAGTTATGTACGTTGGAATTAGTAATTTTAAAGTGGATATTATACAATGATACTTATAAAATCGTTCGTCTAGTTCAACAATTAAATGATCTGATAATGGCAAAAAAACGGTACATTTATAATATTGTTCTGGCGTATTAACTGGTGCATTATCTATATAATGTCGTTTGATTAGAATTATTTCTTTTCATTTTTACAAAAGTTTTTGCATACTTATTCCATACACATAAAGTTACGAACGCTGAATATACACTAAGAAAGAACCGACCGAGTGTTGGGAATATTTACTAAATTAACAAATAAAATATTAGATATTATATTATTATTATCATTATTATCGTTATGATGTTATCGCATCGGCCTTTCATCAAATTTCGTTCATCTGCCATTGTTAAAATTGTAATAAAAATCTAGATAAACCCAAATGTAGCCCAAATAATATTATTTCGATGATAATGCGGATATCGCCGTATCAGTTGTATAATATAATTTTCCAAAGGCAGAAAACCACAAAAAATTAAAAATGACAATAATATCAATTTTTTTATACTTCCTATATAGTAATAAAATTAACATAAAACCAAAATTGTATTTATCTTCCTTATTGACAGAAATCACTTTTGAGACTCTATTAAAAATCTGCGCTCATCATAATTTTCATGAAATTCTCGGAGGAGGGGGGGGGGGTCGAACCCCTAAAACCCCCTCATGTACACGCGCCTGCGATAAAGATTGCTATCACATAATATGACGTCGCATTATTATTAATCAATAAAAACGGTTGTACCAGGGTTTTTTTTTAAAAAAAATTGTCTTTTATTAGTCAATTGATAATAGTATATAATAGTATAGTGCCGGCGGTACGTATGAAATGATTCGTTTCGAATTTACCGTATAAAAGTCTACTCCGTTACGTTGGGCTGTATATGCGCTATAGCGTAACTGACAGTCTGCTAAAATTTACAGACATTGTAAACAACGACCCTCAGTACAAATATATGTAATAATATTAATATTGCTCGGCCGTGAACATAATAATCAGACCCGTTGAAGCGACGGCACACATCGCACTAACCGGACCCGACAGCTAGCGGTCCGACGATTGCCGTTTTCGTTTTCCCGCGGCCTTTGATCGTATACACATTACACACACACACACATACATGTACACACGCACACACACATATATATATATCGCATACTAATACTAATACAGTATCCAAAACGAGGACGTATAGCCGCACTTCACCGCTGGCGACCGATAATCCCCCGAGACGGAGAAAAGACCCGTTCGTCATCATCATGTACTGCGCACTTAACGCCGGAAAACACCCGACCAATTATGCGCGACGAGGGTGCGGTTCGCGCGACGTTTGCACAAATACAGTCGACCGCTTTCTCTCGACACCGCGGTTTTCGGATATTTATTTACATCGTGCGTACAGCGAGTAACAATAACCTATTATTATATTCAATGGAAAATATTGACATTTTTCATAGTTTGTTGGAACGATGTAAGAATAAATAAGGAGCTATAAAATGTTACGTTGCCGTTATTTTCCTTCGTCCTTATTTTCGGCGGCTCGAAACAGTTGTTTAATTTTGGTTTTCAAATAGCAAAAACCTACATTGGAAATACCGTAAATAGACAAAGTATTGGTTTGAATACAGTTGGCTTTTTAGCAGATATGCGGAGGGTAGTGGATCATCATTTGTGTGGCAACGTAGCGTACGACGTTTGAGTAGTGCTCCACTATAGTCTCCTTTAAACAACTACAAAACGAGGAAACTTAAAAGTAAAAAATTCGTCAACGGGTCGACAGAAAATGAAAATTTCAACACTGTTAATATAGTTTGAAAATCAAAATTGGGAAGATATTTCACCGCCATAAACAGGGGTGACAAAAATGACGGGATTATACAATTTTTGAGCTCTTTGATTCTTAATTTGTTTAAGAAAACTTATTCCGAAAAAATAATCTTATACTTTTAAATACAATGGGTGTCTTGCGATATGTTCAGCACCCTGCAGGCTGTGTCGGCAATCGTAGCGTATAACAGTCGTGCGAAAGCGCGTTTCAGTCGAAACCAAAGGCGGCCTACAAAACTCATTAGCGGCGTCCGTCCCGATTGTCGACAAATAAAATGAAAAACCTCCTCGTTTAGCGACCCGTGACATATGAAATGTGCCGCACAGATTTTTATTGCCTTTTCTTTTGTTCGTCGTCCTGCACGCAGCAGTACTACGTGTTTTATGGCGATTCGACGTCAATTTCTTTGGCGTCCGAATGAAAATATACGCGAGCCCGCCACTACCCGCCGTCAACGAAATTACTGCAAAACGCACACGGCGAGGGTTGTCGAGTCCTGCCACGATATGCTCTGAGGATTTCGATCGGTGGTTTATTATTAAATCGTCTGTTTACGGCGTACACGTGGAAGGGACGATGGCATCATGGCTGCAGTGTAGTATACAGTAACAGGGTCGGTTTTATTTTGTGATCAGAAAAATCGTCAAATTCACCACCAGTTTTTAGCCGTTTAGATTCGTCTTTCTTTTGCGTCTAGAGTCAGCGATTGTGCGATATACCGTAAAGAATTATGCTGCAGTGTTTTTTTTAGCATAGAAGCCAATTATTTATTAATTATTTTTTGTGCAAAAATAATGTACCTCAATATCGATAAAAAAATTATATCTGGTTTTTAGAACGAAATAAATCCATACGCATAGAGATGAGCTTATATCGACCTTATAGAATGTCTAATCTCTTTAAAAATGTCTAGTTTAATTCCTCTAAATGTACCTAAACTAAAATTTGGTAAATATTATTTCAAATTTCGTTTACATTAAGTTTCAAATATATTTTATTTGTACAATTTTATCTAATTTGATTATTGTGACTAGTCAATGTATAGTAACTGTAGTTCATTTTATACTTGAGTGCATGTCATGTATACTGCAGTATGATATCAATAATATTAAATATTATAAATAGAAATGTATGATTATTTATTTCTTTTTAACTACACATTTTCCACCGGAAAACGATTCGTAATTAAATTATTATATTTGGCTAGACTTTCTGGTATTTATTTCCGGAACTATGTAAGAATGCATGTCAGTTAACCGAGTGTATATTTTCTGTTAGCGTAATTATTATTAAATTGGATAAAATAATAATTCTTTACTTCCCGTTTGTAAACTTTATAGACTTTTTATGCTAGAAATTCAAACCTGAACAAATTAAATATCCTGACATTTTGACCACAACTGTTACAGAAACTGAAAAATAAAGTTTAATAATTTATTAAAAACGTGCATGGCCTCATAAAACTCTTAATTTAAAGAAAACAATCTTTGTACGATGTTTATTTTATAAAGAAATAGCTACTTGTCTTTATAATCTGCCCTTTGAAAAGCTGAAATCTAACGAGAAACATTGTTTGTTCAAATTACTTCACGATACGAGTATACCTTCTTAGGTGCTCAAGTTTACTGTCGCTTTTTGTGATATCAGTTAGTACCGGAAGTCTACTAAATGTTTGTTTCGAAAACTACCTTTATAACGTTTGATTCATTAAATCACCTGGGATTCCAAGACCGATTCCAGAGTTCCGCCCTGATGACGTTGTGAGAAATCAGGGGAGTCAAATAATAACTAATAGACTTCTTAAGACACCAATTTGTGTTTCTATTCACACTCTGCAAAAGACATCCAATTGGACCGTTATATCCGTGGAATAATGAAACGCACATTTATTGCCGATCACATTTTATTAATTTTATTTACATACTACTCGTATTAATATTTTGAAATGTGCTTTATCAAAAATAATAAAAACATTGCTAAACTTAATACTGTACTGAGCAAAGTTCGTCTAAACATATTTTGAAACTCTGTGATTTTTACGATTTTTATTAAAATTTCCACTTTAAAGTTAAAATTCTTAGAAAAATAAATAGATATTAAATATCGTGTTCCACTCTCTTTTTGCCATCAAATATACCCTATGATAAACCTTGTGATAATTTTTTTGCATTTCTGCTTGACCAAAACAATTTTACCCCGGCTAGAAAAGCCTCATACGAGTATTTTGTGAAAACATCTGATATTTACGTTTATTTTTAACTGAATTATAATTAAAAAACAAAATCGAAAATAATAAAAAAAAATAGTTATTGCTGTAAATTTCCCTGATTTTCCTCAAATATTAAGAAAACTACAGAAAATATAACCTTTTTAGCACATAAAAAAAATACAATTTTCTTTCAGAAACGAAGTTACACTTGAAAATCGGATTAAGATTTCTGATAGAAAAAATTGTCTATAAACAGGAAAAAAAAAGTACATTATATGGAAACCAATATATTCTTTTTTTTATTTAGAATTTAAAATAATTTCCTCTGATTTTAGTTGGATATTTCTTTATTTTTTAATTTAAGGTACTGTTTTCATTGTCGATGTATGTGATTTACTGTATTTTACTCTTAAATTTCCTCTTAAAATTCGACCAGTCTAGTACTGCTGCTTGTGTTAGCTACTGTAGAAAATCGTTGAAAACAAAAAATGTAATCCACATAATTGAAGAAACGACGAAAGGAATGAAGTCGGTGTTTAAGATGGGGACGGTTTTAAGAACACCGTGAAATGTAAGTGCTTTTAAGCTTTTATTATTATTGTTTTCGTTTTTTTTTTTTTTTTTTTAAATCATACTTAAATTCTATACATTCGTTTGATCCCCCCCTCTTCATCATCTAAAGCAAATTCGGACCAATAAAAGTGCCGTTCTTCTCGAATTAGTTTTTGTAATTATTTTTGGCAATATATTTACGAGTAATTTACACCGAGTGATTTAACACAAAATATAAACGACGAAAAAAAAATCCATTTATTTCAAGTAACAATAACTGCAACACAATTGACGCGACGACGTTTTTTAAAGCTTAAAAATATTAATGTCCGCTTCGTCCGCTTACGGACGCATTATCCGTATTTATAATAATGACATTATACTGACAGAATAATATATTAATGCGCATTTCAATACGCACTTACATCTGCATATCACGTAGACCATCTGTGCGTAAACAAAGATATTAAATATTTACCGAATGACATTGTGATAGAATAATAATATTATTATGTAGTGCAGGCCGCCAAAACGCCGGTGTTCGACGCCATATGACGTGCGGTGTGTCGATTAAACGCGATTAAAACATACTAACCTAATATTATCCCTATCAGTTATCATCGTTGTTGTTTTTTTGTCGTATAATAATATTGTGGTATAGTATTATTATCTCGACAAAACAACAACAACGATGATAACTGATAAGGATAATATTGAGTTAGTAGGTTTTAATCGCGTTAACCTATCTTAATTCATCAAAATAATCGTATCAGTAGGTCGCCGTCACCCACCCCGGATTATAGATAGAAATATTTATGTGATATAAATAATACTTAATTATTATGGGCGATGCGCGAGAAACACTCTGTACAATAAGAACAGTACGACGCGTCATCCAGCCGAGGCGGTCGAAAGGTTTTCGAACCGACATAGCGGATAATTACCATTATAATATAGTTATTAATTATAATTGATAGAATATTAGTGACGATTTACAATTTAATAATATGCGATCGATTTTGAACCGCCGACGATTACGTCCAAATGTTTTCCCGGTTGAATTAATGAGCACGTCCATATATATATACCTACTGTTATAATACCTAACTGGTACCCCCACGACGGCGGCGACGTCGAGAATATAGCGCGACCGTCTTCAATTTATCAAGACAGTATAATTTAATGGAAATCCTCGCGGATCCGGGACCGGCATACGTGAGAGCAATTTAAACCCGTCCAATTAGAATATAACACCGCGTCTGGACGCCCGTGGCGTAGGTATACCGTATTCGTATGCGCTACATTGTGCACAAGGTGAATTTTTTTTTTTATCACCCGATATTATTGTCAACAGAAATTTCAAGTAAATTTGACTTTTGTTAATTTTTAAGGATTTTATTAAAAATACGCCCTATAGCATGCTAAAAATCAATTTCCAATTTATATATAACGAGTCGTTGTACTCCTTTAAGAGAATTGGCATGAATAACTAAATTGTGTTTCTTTGTAAACAAAGTTATATAACTTTATCAGTCTACATTATTATTACATTTCATTATGCAACAAGGAAATGACATTAAAAGTCAGTTATGCGTAATTTAATGCAATTTTTATTTACAGTTTTAACTTATTAATTTTACGAGCACAGTCACGTTTGCATTTAACATTTTATAAAATAACAAAAAGTAATCTCAGGTTTCTTGTTATGTACCTGATTGTAAATACCTTAACAATCTAGAATAAACTAAATTAAACTAATCTAAACTAAAAGGAACGACGGTGTTCTTTAAATCTCCCCATTCCCCACCTCCACCAGGAGACGATTCGCTGTGGTAATCCTTAGCTGAAATAATTATATTTAGTGTTTATATATTGAGTTTGACGTTTACTCCAAAAAATTATATTGTCCTCTTCAATCTTCAATTCATCTAATTTTTTTCTGTTTAACCAGTTTCCATTTTCAATTTGTATTTTTTCACCATAAATCGTCTACAAATTCGCAATTTTATTTTTATTTTTTTTTTACCTTATGAGGTGCATTGGTTTTGAAGTAGTGAATTATCTTTGAATTAAACAGATTTGTTTACAATATGTTAAAAATGATTTAAATTTGATAGATTATGATATGAGCGAGAACCATAATGCAGATAGATTCTCTTTATTACCTAACGGTCCGGTTTTTCCTCCATCGCACCTTAATAGATTATAATTTACTTTTTCGTAATTTAACTTATTATTTTCTATAAGTATATCAAAAATATAAAATCGATATTTTCTTCTTGCAATTTATTCACTTTATTTTTCAATATACTACACTCTGCAGTATATAAATTAAAAACCAACATACTAATAATAATTGTCTATATTTATCTTATATAGGTTAACTAGTGATATAATAGTGCTGTTGGGATAAATCAGTATAAGGAAATACATTTATCGGCGTACCCATATTAGTCCTTCCGATCTTATTAAATTAATGTTTCTATTAATGTACCTAGTCTATAACGAGTGCATTAAACGTAAGTGTTTGATTTACATAGTATAATAATATATCCGTCTACTCGTATATTATTATATCGCATAAATACCCACCTACGTTATTTGTACAATTCAAATTAATCACTCTAATTAACTATATTATTTCGCCAAACTGCATTAATATATTATGTACTCGTATATTAATTGTTTAAATTTAATTAAATTATTCAAAATCACAGCAAGTTGTATAAATAACATAATAGTTTAAGCATTTTTGAAATAATCGCGTGTTTTCGGTTGCTCTTATACAAACAAAAATAATATAGTACATAGCGTTTAATTTGTTTACAGTATCATTAATTCACGATACTTATGTATATATTATACATTTATATTTGTGTTTAAATTCTAATTTCACCCTAAACGCCACAATTCACGTTCTCTGCGTAACGTACAATAATTGTGTGGCAATGATAAAATAAATCAATCTGTGCATCATTTATCATTGTTTATTAGCTATAAGGTATGGGCATATTTTATGCAATAGGCGAAGCTAAGGGATAATTTTAATTAATCGTGATGAATGTACAACACTGTATGTATATTTTAAGTGGCCATTTCATTAGGTTTCTGCTGTCTTGTAGTGTTTTTCAAATACGTTTTTAGCCTCTTAAGTGTAGAAAATGATCTATATGATGATAATTGTTATCACTTATTAATATAACATAATGTTTCAAATCGGTATGAAAATCATTCAACAATGTACTACGTAAAATTCGTAAAAAAAAACTAACAAATATATTTCGGAGGGGAGAGGTCATTAACCCCCAAACCCTCCCTTCCTCCCAAGTTTTTGAAATTTTAGATTCCGAGAGTAGGCCCGCGAACCGTGTAACGTCCGTCAGAGGACTCGGCGGAACCCGAAACAAACTCGATTAACGATCATTCTGCGTTACGTCAAATTCCCCTTTATGTCCTATCTTCTCAAACTTCTCATCGACAACAGTGGCCAACCATCTTGTGAAGTATTTCCGTTTTTCGGATTCCGAGCGTTGCGAGGGAGCTGTTGGTTTTATTAAAATGTTTATTTTTTTCTTTTTTTTAGTCTGTGGACACATTTTTTCTTAGTAAACTTGTTCCGATGTATACGTGTTATAAGAACTTTTTCTGAAAGTTCAAGTCCTCTAAATTGTACCTTAAAGAGGTCACTTTTTGATTTTTGACTGCTTTTTTTTTTAAATAAAAGCACTTAAGCGGGAAGATAGTAGGAAAACGTATAATTTCAAGGTTTCATTATTTTATAAAAACACGGACAACGTTTTCTATTAAAAAAAAAAAAAATAATAAATTAGTCGAAAAATCACAAGACACATTTTAATTACCGGTCGTCCGGTCGATATTCATTCGACAGTATATTACGTATGGAACATAATATTAATATGTTTTCGACGAACATTGTCGATAAATATATTATGTTAAGAAAGGATTGGAAACGAAATCTACACTACTATAGAAATACAAGCGAATTCGATTGAATCGGCCAGTGGGTATATGGGTTTCGTGTTAATTTAGAAACGAAATAATTTCATCCAATCGACCTCGCCCGACCATAAACCCCGAGCCAGCGGCGAGCCCACTCGTTTCGTGTAAATGTCAACCTTGTTTATAGATTGTGCACGTCACACACAACGCGCGCGCTGCGTCGTGTATTTTCACCGAAAAGGCCAAAATCCTATCGGCAAAATATTAAGAACGCAAAAGAAAAAAAAAACTAAAACAAAGCTTTCCTCCTTATGGAAATTACCGCCTCCAAACACGCTAATATTCGTCAAACACGAAACGTAAATTAATGACGTCTAGTAATAAACACACGGAGGAGAATCTAGCAATTACTGCCCTCGTATTTTGTACAAGAGTTTGCAGTACCTGTGTGGTACCTAAACGATTAAATCACTTAAAAAAAGATTAAAGTTTTTAAATACTATTTCGTTTTGTTTTTTTTTTTAAAAAAAATATTTATTTTAATTAATGTTTTGAATTTTGATCGAAACGAGGATTGTATTGGGTTTTTATTCCTAAGAAAACGCCTTTACGGTTAGTAAGAATGCTCCGATTTCTTCATACGATACTTTATAGATGCAATATTTCCACCCGGTGATTCTTTAATTGAATCGTTTTTACTACTCGATAAGAATTTCAATCCTAAAATATTAACTAGGGATATTTCTTTTTTCAAAGCAAAAAATAAAAACCTTGTCGAAGCAAAAATGTTTTTGTTAATTATTCAACATTTTGACGGTATTAGCTGAAACCAAGAACAGATCTGGGAGAGGGGGAGCTTCTACAAAGATCCATCAAAATGTTTTAAAAACAAAATATGTTTACCCAAGTTAATTGAAAAAAATATTAGACATTTTAGGGGATTATTTTCTAAATTAGTGGTCCGAATATTCAGTAGTCAATTCCGGCTTGTGTGTTTTTGTTTGTTTGCGTGCTGTATCGACCAGGGAATAAGTTAGGTTTGTATTGTAAGTATTACTGTATTAAAATACAACCGACACAAGGATTGTGCAATATTTTGAGTTTGAATTTCACATACGATTTCCGATTAAAAGAAAAAAGAAAATAATAATACTAATAAAAATAAATTGAATAACGGTTTATATTTTTTCGCTCTACTTGTGTAATGTCGTAATTTATTATCATAAATATTCAATTTCTTTCCGACCACCCGAACGCGTGGCAACATAAATATTCTTTATAGGTTACTTATGTATACATAGTATGAGATTCAATATTACATGAGCGTTCGATATTTCATCGTAATTATTGTTGAAAACGTTGTAATCGAAAAAGCTCGAAATACGTGGGCGCACGTGACCTTATCAATATTGTGAACGATTCTTCGGCGCATATTAATTTGTTTTTTTATCATTATTGTTATTGTTATTGACGTTATTAAGGGATATTCGTATGGGAGCCGGAAACGTTTATTTGACCGAAGTATAATACATGTATACGATATTCGCGAACCCAAATGGCTAACTTAATAATATTCCAAATAATGAAGTTATTTTGGTTTTGTTTAAAATATTCAACGCGGGTGAACCGCAATATGCCATTCTGTTTATCGTGTACGGTACGTTGTATATGCAACAACAAATCATTAAATTATTTCGTATACGTTTGATTACCCGTTTAACACGCTATCTATGATATAGTTTAATAGTATAACATAATTTCTTGGTCGGTATTAGTACGTTTTTTTTTTCCAATGATCAATACAAAAACAATTGTATACTCGTGCGAAAACATTGAATGTCTTGCCATTATTCTTGTTGGTTTGTGAGTCGCATATTTCGTTTTAGATTCTGAAATTTCGTTTTAAGTTCAATTTTTAACGAAAATCGTGAATGTCTTGACATTTTTACGTTACAAGTTGAACTTAGTGGTAAACTCAAAAAAAAAAAAAAAAAGCTGAATGTAATTTAATAATTTTTGGAAAGCATTTGCAAAAATACTATAATTTTGTTCACAATAATATAATTCATACCGACCGAACTTAACTCAGGATCGTTTTTCGTTAGTAATGATTCATCGATGCCACCGTTATAAATTAAATGCATTATATGTCCTACCTTCTAGACTTTCCACCCACGACAGTGACACACCCTTCAGCAATTTTGGCTTTTTTTTTTTTGGTTTTACTACTACTTCAATTTAAAATACTAGAAAAGGTACAGAATTATTTCTTAGAACAATAAGTATAAAATTTACATACTCGAAAATTAAGAAAAAAATACCTTTTCAAAAATGTAATTATTTATTGAAAAAATTGAGTACAATACGATGATTTAACTCAAATTTATACAAATTTACTTACATGCATTTGTTATTGTAATTATAATTTTATTTTTCAATTAGAAATATCATGTTATAGGCATGCCTTGTACGCGATTCTGAAATTGTTGACCGTATCATTGTAATATTATTTGAATACGTTTTTTATAAAACAAAGTCAATTAAATAACACAAATGGTCGTTCAAAAACTAAATTTTTTGGTGACACGTTTGATATCAGTGTTAACGAATAAATTTTTATACACACATCTTTGCATTAAATAATTTTTTTTTGCTTTTCTTTTAAACATTTTACATCGACTTATGTTATAAAACGGACACTTCCCGATTTATTATTTACTGACTATAATATGGTTACAGTGTATTTTATTTATTACCAAATCGACTGATGGCTATATACATGTGAAATATTAGGTTTTCGAAAAGTTCAAAAGAAACGTATTACACGACAAATGTGTTATTATTTATACATTTATTTTATCATCCGTATGCAACGATTCATATTTTGATGTTTATACATTTGTATCGTTTTTCACAAAGTGTAATATTTTATTATTGATGGGATTGGTGACTGTGTACATTTTAGTCGATTTCGATCCAAAAGCCAAACAGAACTCTAGAAATTGTGTCTGTCGGATTTAAATTTTAAAAACGGATTACGGTTCTTTGTGTTATTTACCAGGATATTTTGGAAATATAAATTTAATTATTTTACTGGAAATCTTCAACAAATTTGAATATTTTTGAAAAGTGTTTAAAAATGTGCTTATCGTGTTTTATTTATGAAAAAAAACAAAATAAATAATAATTTCAACATATCATACTATAATAAAGAACCTAAAGAATACGTGTTGAAAGTTTAAATCCGTTAAACGCAATTCCTATACAATTTTGTTCGGCTTTTTCGTTTAAAACGTCGTATTTGTTCGTGAAATCCTAACGTAGCCATCAAATAAGAATCGGGGAGTGGGATATTTTTGAGGGCTGTACTTATTTTGTTTTTTCTAAAAAGTTGTCACACAAATAATTATTGCCATTAAAAAAAAACAAAAACAAACACCACTTTAATATTATATTTTGATATGTTTTATGTATCAATATATTAGATTGTTTGTAATTAGATCAAAATTGTATTTTAAACATTGCCTACTCAGATATTATAAAATTGAATTAAAATAAATGTGTAATTAAGTACCTATGATATTTTTCACTATAAATTAATAACTTTACATTTACCTAATAATTATTTTCTCTAAATTGCATTTTATATAGTGTATTCGATGGAAATATTAAATAAAATAAAATAATTACATGACTGGAATTAAGACGTTGATTTTATTTAACGCTCAACGGCTCAAAATAATTTATGTAGAACTTAAAATTAAAGAATATTTAAGTTCGAAGTATATCCTATATAAAAATGTTATTATTGCCATTTTTTATTATACAAATATGTTTGGTGAAGGGGAAAAAAAGTCAGAATTCAGTGTAAAACTTATGTTTTCACATAAATAATAAAACCGACAACGTAAAAATAAATAGATAAATAGTTTTTTCCAGCCTTTTTCATTTTGATATTATAAATATGTCTAGAAGCAAAACAAAAAAATGGAACCTACCTACTCGTAAATATCACTACCTACACATTTTATCCCATATTATAGCCACTCTATCCATAACTTTCATTTTACAATTTGTAGCTTGTAAAACACTTTAAATAAAGTATACGAGCCACTACAACGCATAACTTCTTCAACAAGCGGCATAAAAATATACGAAATTAATTCAATGACAACACGTGTATACACTTTAGAAACTTATATCCACGTGTTTTGACTAAAAATGACTCATTTCAATAACGCGCAGTTTAAATTTAACGTGTACAGTACTGAAATTGTTTTTGGCATACGGGCACGTGGCAAAATACGAAAGAACAATGTCAAATTTGTTGAAAATTAAAATATAATATATATAGCGGTAACTATAAAGTACGCAACATTTTTTTTTTTTCAACTTATGTAAAGTCACTTTTTTTCGTATTACAGATTAGCTAATTCTTATACAACCAAAAGTTTGTATATCCACCGAAAAAAAAATACTATCGTAGAAAATCTCATTTTAGATTCTGAGCGAAGTTTGGAAAGTACGTACAAAACTCAGAATCGCTTTTTGTCAATAATGCATCATCGTTGCGTAATGCGTATTGACATAAGTAGAGTGACTACATAACAATTATATGACACATCCTATATCCTATATCCTATATGTCACACCCATCTGCAGTATCAGCCTTTGTATTTTTAAATATGCGAGTAATACGTAAATGCATATTGTTATTTAATCCGACAGATGAAATATTAGTTTTGATTTATAATACGTCATAATCTCACAAACAACTAAGGTACACACGGCATTTCCATTGAATAGAATAAGGACAAAACCTTAATGTAAAACATCAACACGCGTCAAACAAACAAAAAAAAAAAAAAAAAAACCATGACCATTTTCTTGTGGGAAATTATTATACGCTATATTTATACGAGTAGTTAATAGCAGTGGTAGTATATGAGTCACATTAATGACTCAACTACTCGTAAATTTTAGATTCCCGGATAAAGTAATTACTTTTTCTGAAAATTATTTTTATTCTAATGAATGTACATTGCGCCTGTACCTGTAGTTTTATATTTGTTATTACTCAACGTGGACAATTTGATTCATTAAAAACTAAAATTTTAACGGAACGTTTAAAATAGGTATCATATTTGTGATTAGTTATTATGAAATCTAAATAAATTTAACTACATATAATACGAATAGATGATAGATATAAACCTAAGTCTAAAGCTCGGAAGTAAGTTATTGCATAGAAAAATCATTAAAATTGATTCCATTAATAGTAAAAAATATAGTAGAATATAGTAAAAAATATCCGAAATTGTACATAAAAATGTCATTATTGCTATAAAAATATATAAAATTGCAATAAATTATTTTACTTACCAAACGAATATAAAAATACTCCACGTTTGGGGGAATATTAACTCGTGCATCGTCTTATCAAATAATAGTTCCACTACTGTCATCAAGCCCACAAAGCCAAAAATAACCATCAATTATTATATTATTATTCTGACAAGGCCCCTGGTGTTATTTTATTTTTAACGTAAAAAAAATTAAATCAAATGAATGATATTTAAAAGTATCATAAATAATGAAAATCAAATAATTGACAACAATTGCAAAAAATTGCACCAAAAATGTTTAGATTTTAATTCATACTTGCATGGAACGAATTTAAAACTTACTTAGCAATAAATCCGAATAGAAAAAAAGTTGCAAATGCAATAACTTTCGAGCCCTACGGTTACGTCCTATACCTATGTGACCTATTTTTTTTTTTATCCATTACGTTCATTGTAGTTAAATCTAAATACATTACATTCGTGAACATTCAGTAATGCTACATAGATGCCTGTATTAATAATTTGATCTAACGAGTTTATTTGATTTTACGATTTTAAAACGTTTTTAAATTGATACCAAACGCGTTTGTCATTTAACGATAACTGAAATTACCTTATTAATGCTGTTGTACGGTCAAAAGATCCGTATAAGAAAACCTAAGAAAAAAAAAGTCACCGCTTAAAAGATCGCCATCTCGATGGGAAGATTGTGTTAGGACGAATTCAATGACTTCTCAGTATTGGAACGTGTAGGAATTCAGTGTGCCAGAATATCAAAATAGACGGAGGAGGATATGTTTGGCAGGATGGTCTTAACGGCTTTACAAACATATATATATTACCATTTGATTAAAATCAATAAATCGCACCGATTTGTATCAAATGTTATTATTATAACATAAAATAATCGAGATATACGCCATTATATTATTGTTTATAACGATCATCACTCAACTGTATAATTGCACGGAAAAATGTTGAAAACTTAAAAGCTGCCGGGCTGTTTATTTTGATTACGAACAGCTGTAATATAATAAAATAATAATAATAATAACAATAATGAAACTTATACTTATACTTATACTTATGCGTTCGCTGTGAAAAGGAGTTATTTAATTTTCGTGCCCGTACAACTGGTTATATATGTATATATATATATATATATATATATATATTATGGTTTTGATTAAATAAAACCAGCTTATATTATTATTAATTACCAACTAAACAAAATTTAATTAAAATGTTTAATCAGTTACTGTGTAACGAGACCCTCGTGTTGTTGTGTTGCTGATGCGCTAAATCTGTGTAAGTATACCTTTTATTGGGCTTTTATTGGGTAGGTGTGCTTATTGCTACTTATAAGATGCAATGTAATATCGTAATAATTATAAAACGTAATCAAATTATAATACGGTATCTTTTTTTTAGTTTTTGAACGTGGCGAGGAATATATTGGTTTTACTATGATGTGTATTTTTTTTTGTGTTAAAAACTTTTCTACCAGAAATGTTGCTTAATTTCGGATCATCTTGATCATTTCTTGGTTTTCCAAACAGTTTTTCGTAATCAATAGGAAAAATCGTACGAAAAATTGACAAATTTACGGCATAAAAGTTTTGATTATTTTCGATTTTATATTTTTGTTATTTTTTGTTTTTTGTTATTCTGTTAATAATAATCGTAAAGAATTGCAATTTTCAAAAAATACCTGTATTATTCTTCTCTATACGTGGTAAAATGTTCAAAACGTTCGATTTTCGAGCTATTTATTGGTATTAAACATTTTATAGTTTTTTAAATTTTTATTTAGTAGATACTTTATGGATAACATTTATTAGCCAGACAGAAAATTAAGCATGATGTTCATTATAATTTATAAGTTTTAAGAAATATATATTTATATGAGCGTAGCCTATATTCTGAACTTTTATATTCAGATAGAGTATTTTTAATTAATATTAAAATTAGAAAACTGCCTATGTGCGAGATAAAAAGGATACGATTACCTATTATTATTATTATAATAGTATATTGTAGCTTTATTATTTCTATAGCTTTTTTTTATCAACCTATGGACATTGTACGCATAGGGGAAAAACGGTCTTCCGTTTGTGTTATCGTGCGTGTAATGGGGGTATATAATACGACGATCCGAGGATTAAAGGATTTGATGTTGAGAGGAGATAATACATAATAATATAAAAGTAATAGGAAGAAATGACATAGAAAGTCGGCAACTATCAGTTGAAAACGACTGTATATTATTATTATACCGACGTAATATGTGTTTTACTGTAGTATAGGAACATTGTCTCGGACAAAATAATATTTATCCGATTTTGGTGACAATAAAAAACTACTGTTGCATGTGCGCATGGTGTATGCTATTGTTTTAGGAGGAAATTTGGAAGGGAAGCTGTATAGAGTAATCTAATTTATATCTGTACACGACGATTGAGCGTTACTAAAGAAAAACAATTCTGAACAATTTTTTCCTTGTAATCCAGAAATCAACAAAAATCATGTAAAAAACTACCAGTAATTCACATTTATTAGAACAAATTCAAAGCTAATCAAAATATGACTTTCTCAATGTACTAACTTGACCGAAAATTCTACAAGAATGTTCCTATACAATTTTTTTCTCGTTCCGTTCAAAATCAAAAAAAATAAGTAATCATTATATTATAAATTTTATAGTAAAACCGAAATCGGAAACAAAAATACGTCAATGAGACATACGATTAAGGAGATTGCCGTCGGTTTTCAGAATTTTCTCTAATCGTGTTAAATTTGAAATATTTTTAAAAAAACATGAAAACATTTTTATAAACATCGCTTTTAAAAAACTCTTTTTCGTTTGTCCAATACCTATTTAAGGTGAAGGGATATGGGGAAATTATACGGAAAACTTTACTTGACGTTTTACACCAAAAAGCCAAACAAAAATGCAAAGTTTGGGTTCACCGGATTTTAATTTTGAAAACGAACTTTGATTAAATAATAATTTTACTTGCGGGTTATTGCAAAGGAGTTTTGAAACATCTATATTTTATTTCAGCAGAGATATCTATGTACAATATTACGATATTTATTGTAGCACACACGATTTTCGAAACATTTAAAGTCGCCTCCGTCAAAACCTAGTGAATTATTCCAACTATTACGTTTTCGAAATTAAAATCCGTCAAACCCGTACCCCACGGTTTTGTCTATATAGCTTCCCGGACTCGATGCCACGCTTTTTTCCCGGACTGCAATCCCTTTTATTATAAACGAAATATATTAAATTGCATTGTGTGCCCCAGACAATTTTTCGTCCGGCCGGAAATAATTTTTCATTATTTCACCAACGAAATTGAGTTCCCGAGCGCATCGAACGGTTCAAAGCCCGTGAAATTTTCAAAGGTTTCAACGAGCGCGCGCGCGCGCGCGCTCCTATATCACTCGACGGCATCAGCAATAATATTATTAATAATGCATCGCGTACAAAGCGACATTTGCGGGGAACTTTTTTTTTTTTTGTCCTTGTCGTAGGGAAAGGGGGCAGATGTTTTTCACCAACAATGGCGACGAATGGGCACGTGCAAAAGCGCACTATATTATACTACACGCCGCGTATATTGTATTTCGTTTTTAGCTTTTCGTCCACGATCATTTCTGTAGGCCTTTTAAAAGGCACGCGGGGCGTACAAACACTGCACATCATAATATTATACGGTACACGTAATAATAATATATACGAACTATTATTATTATTATTATTATTATCCGGACATTAGCATGACAATGGACGGGAACGCGCGCTCGTCGTCTCCCCCGTCGTATACGCTGCGTACGTATATATAGCTGCCGTATGTGATGAGAGAGTGTTTGTAAAAAAAAAACCGTATAGTGACGATTTGGTAGTTTGTATTTTTTTTTATTTAGTTTTTTACCCAACGCACACGTGACCTGTGCAGTAATAATATAGGTACATCTGCTGCTCCGGTCCTTTGTGACGCGCGCGCGCTCGCGATCGTTTTTCAGTTCAATAATTATTGGGGTGCTCCACAGGGACCGTTCGTATCGTTCGCTCGCGGATTATTTATAATACAATACTGCAGATTTGCAAATGAAAAAATACAAAACCTAACGTCTATTCTATAAATACGCACTATAGATATAGGTGCCTGCTTAATGTTACTTCACGTCACGCCACCGTTTTCGGTCCAAAAACTTTTTTTTAATGTCCCCTCCCCCATAAATGGCCATAATAATAATAGCGTCCGATTATCACCACTCCGGATCCGATCGGACGTTCACGAGTGCGCATTCAACTGCGCGATTTCGGCTAAATCGCAATATAATATCTGCGTGAATGATGCGCGTATTATAAGAACGATAATAATAATAATAACGATATCGTTATACATGAATATCATGGAACAAACAACGCACGTAATAGGATCGGTGTGGCACGAGCGCGGGTGTACTCGACGATGATAATCCCGAAGCGAGAGCGCCCGTTTAATAATAATTCTACTATAGGCCGCACGCGGATCTATTTTCGCGGTCTATATGAAACAGATAAAAAAAAAAAAAGGTTTCTTACAAAAGAATAATATTACAATATTTTGTCCTTATTGTGTTGCGAAAACCGTAAAAATATTCGTACAATAAAATATTTATGATATTCCAAAATTAAGTGTACGCAGTCGTGATCTCTCGGCCGACACAGGGTCATATTTATACGTTTGGCGCTCCAGGGCACTTATAAAATACCACCCCATAAGGGAAGGGGGGGTGATAGGGGGTCCAGCGTTGACCGAAATACGGATTATACAAATATTGAAAACCTTATTCGTTTTTCACGTAAATAATTGTTTATCATAATGGTACATACATGTATGTAAAAATAGATTTGAGAGAATACCCTAAAACTAAATCTGGGATAAATTAAATTATAATATATAAGTAATAAAAAAGTATACAATTATAAATGGATAAACACATTAAGAAAATATATAAACATTTATCGTCTACAAAGTTCCACGGGGGGAACAATTTCTCACCCTAGACTCCCCGAAATACGGGATTGCTCCGTTACGTGACATTTTGTATAGGTGTACAGTATTATTTAAATTAAATTTTGTACAGATCGGTCGGTATAACGTAATACGCTCATTATCTCGGAATGTATTGAAATCGTTGAAAATTTGTTTTTTTTAGAAAATTTAAGAAACGAGTGGCTCTAGAATTTTACATTCCTGTTTTTTTTTTTTTTACTCTTGTTTTGGGTGGGTGGGGGTGAAGTGAAACCACTATTCACGTTTGATTTTCAAACAGCAATAGTACACTTAATATTCCGTAAATTAATAAGGTTTGAGTTTGAATAAATTTAGAAATTTTTGATTTTCAACATTCGAGGGAAACTCTTTGAACACGATTTGTGTGGCAGCGCGGTACGGTCGTTCGAAAAGTGAGCCCCAGTTATCTCCCATTACGAAAATTAAAAATTTCAATAGCAACACGTATTTTAATTAAAAACTACATCTGTTTATAGATTCTGTCAATATATTTGTAAATCAAAAACTAGTAGCGTTTTATCTCCATTAATGTGCCTATAATCGTTACGCCCATCATCCCGTTCGATATCACTTTCATATTTTTTTCTCACCCGTCGTATAACATTTTTAAATTTGTATTATTATTATTCATTTTTTTTAATGTGTAAAGTTTACGTTGAAAAAAAAAATCAGCCCTATACGAAAAAAAAAACAAATAACGACAATAAAAAGTTCCCGGTAAATTATTTAAAAATAATTTCATTATATACGCCGCCGTAGCGCGACAATTATTCAAGAGTACTTTAAAAGGTCCCGGGTCGGTCACTAGGTATTTTATATATTATATAATTCGGAAATATATTAAAATATTTACACGATGTTTATGGGTACACGCGAAAAAAATAATAATTGTATAATAAATGCGCGATAAAAGACCTTTAAACCTTTTTACTCCGAGTATTCACTGTTCCGATTCCCATTCGACAGTATTTTTTTTTTTTTATATAATCAAATAACATTACAAACGTTCAATATAGGACATAACATGTATATAACATTGTATATAGGATCGAATTCTATATAATTTAAATAAAAATTTAATTTATCTACGGTTATTGAACGAATTCAAAACTAAACCGTAAATACGTTATAAGTTTAGCAAGACCCGGTTTGAATTTCAAAGTCTTTGTGGAGTGAAAAATTAGCAATGATAATTAAATGTGTATAGTTGCAGATGCCCAGTCGATGTACGCGAAATGTCACCCCTTCCCCCCACCATCACTCTCAAATTCTAAATATTAGTACATTTCGCTATGTTTATTATTGCAAATTGCCCATTTTCTTATAAAAAACCGATTAATTTTTTTCATGTGGTGGAAGGAGTGATTTCACGCCCCTTTTGGCCGATTTACGTCAGAATTAATCGCTAATCGATTTAGGTGTACAGGGTCAATTTAACGTGTACACGACCTGTCGTTATGATACAGTAGTTAAGTTAAGGTTACGTTAAGGTACAATATCGTGAGTTTTGTACGCAAGCTTAACCAAATTCGTTTTGACCTATTAAAATCAAAAAAAAAAAAAAAAAACAATCTGTTTAAAATGAAGTGTTTTATAAAAATAATCGAAAACATGTTTTAACAGATCATTGAAAATGCGCATAATGCAAACAAATTTTTATTGCACAACAAATTGTAGGGTAAAATTTCGAACCTGGTGTGTAATACTATTTTAAATTAAAACTTTTTTACGCAGTTGCATAATTATAAGCTGCGTAGATCTATATGTGTTCTGGACATTTGTTTAGTGAATATCCATTACGTGTCGACTCCTCCGCCATTAAACAACGCATTACGGACAGGTAGATCCAACCTTACCATTAACTTTTGGACTTCACTCAGTTCCCCCACCCGCTGCTAATGAAAATATTTCCCATATAAATTAAAATCATTTGTTACAAAATCTGTTAATTCGATCATTCGGTATTTATTTTACATAGCGCAGGACACGCATCTCAGCACAATAAGCGAAATCATTCTGCTACAGGACGCTCTAATAACAGACTGACTATTATTATTTATTGTGTGACCGTTCGGACACAGAAAATCTCCTAAAAAAAAAAAAGCCCCGGACGTTGAAGTTTTAGAGGTTTTTTATTCTTCAAGTTTTTACAATCACTAAATCCCACGACCGTTACATAATTCGCACGGTGCATGTTCCATGTTCATAATATTATAGTAGTACTATATTATATCCTACCGGATTAACAGTCGACCGCGGCGTCCCGTGTATTCAGTGACGTTCAAATTGTTTGCTGGTCGAACGATGCGCGTTTCGGTAATGTATTTTATTGCGGGCGTCTGTATTACGAGTATATATATATATATATATATTTACGTCGCATGAAAAAATAAAAACAATAGAAACGAGAAGCATAAAAAACACAACTCCGGCGCGCAGTGAAAAATCGGACCGTTCTGCGGATTAAGAAAAACCGTAGACGGTGAAAAATAAAAAGCGAAAAAAAAAAAAAAAGGTCGCGAAACGTTTACGTGCGAGCGCTTATCGTGTCCACCGCGTTGGCCGTCCGAAAAATAATCTCGCAGCCCACGCGTTTCTTTCCGATCCGTCGACGGCCCATAGTAGAAATATAATAACATTACACTTGCGAAGAGGAGAACTTGAGAGATATTTTATTTTTCGAATAGTATAAAACAGTACCCAACTCGCCCCGCTCCGCAAGCCGGGTCGGGCAATATTGCAGAGATACATGTTACACATGTCGAAGTTACAATAATGTATATTTTACTTTTTTTTAGTTTGCGCGTGATGTATCGTGTGTGTTTGAGAGAAATTTTATTACGGTACAGACGGTATATCATGTATATCTTTTTGTATGAAAATATACGAGATATACTTAAACTTCGTTTAAAATAATTTAAAATATAAGCGAATTAAATTGACTAAAACCCAAAAGGAAAATGATTGGTTTTTGCCGAAATCTATGGTATTTATAAAATTAATCAATGACGTTCAACACGAAACGTTTATTGTTGTTTGATAAATTAATTTAGTGTTGTTAGTGCCATTTATTCTGTACTTTTAATGTTGAAAATCAAAGATTCCAATAATTTTTAATAATTTAATTTAGTGTAAATTAAAATAGGTCTCATAAGTAACAACAAAATATTCGACAAATTGATGTTATTTAAAAAATGAAGAGTATATCTTGTTTCTTTGATGTACCGTTGATAATTTATTATATCATGAATATTGTAACTCTTTTAGTTTTTTAATGTATCGAGATAATTTGTTAAAAGTCTTTTCCAGCCATACTCGCAAGTTTATTAGAACCCCTAACGATTTGTTAGGGTCAAAATATGTTATGATCAAAATAAAATTACAAAATTTATATAATGTAGGTACATGATATAAAAAAAAAAAAAGGTCAGGGACAATTTATTATTTTACTGATTATAATTATTGTTATTTAATTCTAATAATAATTATATAGGCCGACGTCACGGATTAAGAATTAAATCAATCGAATTTCGCTCAAACTCAGTTCGTGGAATTTTGTGAACATTTGAACGATTTAATATCCATACGTTTTAAATTTTTGAATTTTGATACATGTCCAATGAACCACCAAATATTATCGATTCGATCTTTCTACGATTTTCCCGGTTTTTTCAGGTTTTTTCCCAGTTCTTCCCATTTATTGGAAAAAAATCGTGGAAAAATCGAAAAATGACCTTCTTATAGTACCACCCCAATACGATTTGCTTTCAGGAAAAGTGCTACACTTCAAAATCGGAACAAGATTTCTGGTAAAATAGATGTCCACAGAAAAAAAAATACAAACATCTATGTAAAACCGTAAGCTTTTTCGTTTCACTCAGAATCTAAAATAAAATTGAAAACAATAAAACCATTATTTTTCCGTTCATTCTACGTTTTTTTTTGATTTTGCACAATTATTAAATTGGTCTGTTGACGCGTTGGTCTGTCAAATGGAGTTTTCTGTGAAAAGCTATAGTATATTTTTTCACGCGTGATAATAACAATAACAACTTCTAGATATTGTAATTTACCCTGTTTTTCCCCCTTTATTTTGTTTTCAAAAAACGTTAGAAAAACAAAACGTTTTTCATATGAATAAGGAAAAAATAAATCATGCAGGCCGCCATCTGCCCGAGAGTTATAATTTTTAGAATATACACATTACACATAGTAAACAGCGGTATAATAACGCTATAAAATTGGTATACGGATTTCAACTCAAAGTTGTATATGTCCGTTTAACTGCTCTAGGAAAATGTTATTCTTCCAAGTAGGTAGATACATAACAGTACGATTTACGAATAAGTGAAATAGTTCAAGAGTGAAACTTTTAAATCGCGTTTTTCGCAAAGACTCGCAAAATCCGAACCCAACAGTATTGATTATAAAGAGCTAGCCGCCTTAATCCTTTGACACACCATTAGAAGGCGTGTTGAATTGTATAATAACCTTTGCCTTATCTGGCCAATCAGAGAACTCCATTTTCGCCAGTGACTCGTTTCACGTATGGGAAACGTTTATACGCATTCGTGAAACGGTTTCCGGAATGTCATTATTGCCCGCGGTCGAATTATATTACAATGTGCAGTGACGCGGAAAAGAATGCACGTCAAGTCAGCGTGTTGTAAAACTACAATAATATATTATAGGTACCGTGTGTCCGAATCAAAAGTGTAAAGGCATAAAGGCCGTAAAGGATCTCGAGTACCCTGCAGAGTAGCGTAAAGTCTTATAGTGCCTTTGTGTTATCGCGAGTCCGCAAAGTCGTCGTCCGGGGATCGTCTTTTGGGATTTTGTCGTTTAAACGGACGACGACGGTGGTCCGACAGATAACATATTTCGCAAATGTTTGGTACCTTATCATACAGATTCACATGCATTTTGATGATATGCAAATGAATCATCCCGGGGTTAATTATAATACCGCGTAGTTTTCTTCGAATACGATTTAGGTTTACACTATTAGAAGACCAAGATACTCGGCACATTATTAGTTTTGGACCGACAGGTGGATTAAGTTTTGTAATTATTTCTCATCTGCTTTATCTAAACCCGTGGTAGTTTTTCATGGACTCATCAATAGGTCTTAGACATACACTTAGGGCGCTGAATTCTTCAGAGCAGTATCGGATTTAGACGAACAGTGATTTTCAATTTATTATTGAATAGCGTAGCACATTTATTTTATAATTTTAACCGTGTCTGTCTGACCGAATTCGCTCTATCTCACATACGGTTGTGAATTTCGGAATATCTACGATTTTCATTCCACGATTAGTTTAGTTCTTAATAAGGTCCCCAATGATTTTCAGTCAAATCGGCGAAAATCTAGAGTTGCTTTAATTATTGTGAACTGACGGTACTTCATCGCGTTTTTATATGTTCGTTATTATTATAGGTATCGGCTGAAAACGTGAATTAATATATGTATATGTAATTAATATGTATGTGAAAACAGAGTCCGTGAATAAAAAATGCGTGCTCGCGTGTACTTTATATACGTGCATATTGTTATTCATGTTCATGTGTTTTTATGTTGCTCACATGAACAAGTTGTGTAAGTACGTGAAAAATGAAATAAAGTACTTTAACATAAGTGTACTCGGATTCTGTAGGTACGCGGTCTTATAGATTCGAATGTCAATTTCACGTAAACACGTGAAAGCCTGTGCACGTGGAATAGATATTTATAATTATTATTATTGTTGCAGTGTCATTTCGTCCGGGTCGGCTGTATAGCCGCGAGTCGATTGATAAGGTTCGCAAAAGTACTATAACAATAACGGAGTATACGTTTTTGAGCGCGTTTATATTTTGACGGTCGTCCGGGTTTTCATAATACGACGGCGATTTTTCTCGCCCGTGCGTTTCGGATTTCCCCCCTCTCGGCGTACACGGCGGATAAATCAACGTTACGGTCGGCACTCGGGTTTGAAAAATTATCCTCGGCCAGGTACGGGCGCGCAAAAATAATATATATAAATGTGCGCCGGGGAAAAGTCGGAAACGACGTTGGCGGAAATCTAAAACCGCCGAAACTTTATACACGACGCTCGATTGTTTAACCGGAGCGCGATATATTATGCATGGTCTCGACGGCGTGAATATAATTTGGAGAAAATTAGACGCGAGGTATAAATGTAAATAACATTTTCTGCCTGCGGTCCTCGGTCTGTCCGTTGATTGGCCGCGACTTACCGCGCTGTCCCGTCAAAACGCAAATCCTTCAGCTCTCGATCAATTTCCATTACCGCATTGCCCTCAAGAATTTGCGGTGTACATTTCTCCTGTCACCTCTTACGGAACCTTCGGCAGTCAAGTTCGACTAATAGTCTCGGATTATTTTCCCCGTAGACGAACAAATTATTTATTGATTTGTGCCCGCCCGGCCCTGCCCGTTTCCGTTCGTGTTTATTTTAAAGGCGCCGATCGCCGTTTGTTTAATTCGCGTACTGTTCTTCGACGTCCATATCGAGCCTATCAATTCCGCAATGTTTTTCCGCCCGTCCGAAAGGCCCGAACGAAAATCATTATAAATAAAATACGACCTGCGGCGCACACAAATAATAATGTATCACGAACACTCATACTCGTATTGTGTACACGTCTATATTATCGTGTTGTGCGCGTCGGTTTCTTTCACCGGAACACAAAAGCGAACTTTCGACCCGTGCGATTTCGAGGGGTGAAAAAACTTTTTTTCGTGATTCATTTTGCGCGCGCCGGAGGCTATTGAAAGGCGCGCGGTCATGCAACACAAATAGCATTGCGGCGCAGGTGACTCATTCGGAACGTTTCGGTTTTCGGCAGGTGACGCGTTTTGCAGCGCTTCGCCGCGGCCGACGACGAGCCGTAACATCGATCGGCGGATAACGATGTCGTTGCCGTGCCACACACGAATAACCGACACGTAACGTTATTATGACGGAGAGCCGTCTGGACGGCGATTATGCCGATCGATTCGCCCGCGCGGTGTTTAACATAATTGTGTTTTTCGTTCGACGAATATTATTATTATTATTATTATTATTTTTTTTTTTTTTTTACACCCGGAACCGCGAAATACGATTTTTTCTTCTTGTCTTTTGTCCGTACGGACAAGGCCCGCGAACCGTGTAACGACGTCCGTCGGAGGACTCGGCGAAACGCGAAACAAAAACTCGACTAACGGTCATTCCGCGTTACGTCGAATTTCCCACTATGTCCCGTCTTCTCGTATTTCTCGTCGGTAACAGTGGCCAACCATCTTGCGAAATATTTCCGTATTTCAGATCCCGAACGTTGCCTGGGTACTATTTTGGTTTTACTAAGGTGTTTATTTTTTTTCCTTTTTTCTGGTCTGTGGACACGTTTTTTTTTTTTTTTTAGAAAACTTGCACCGAAATATAAGTGTTATAAGCACTATATCCGAAAGGTCAAGTTGTCTAAATTGTTCTTTAAAGAGGTCACTTTTTGATTTTTTTTTTTTTTTAATAAAATCACTTTAGTGGGAAAAAACGTAGGAAAACGTACAATTTCACGATTTCGTTATTTAATAAAAACAGAAAAAATGATTTAATCGAAAAATCACAGAATACATTTTTTATTGCCTTTTTGATTTAATTTATTACGGTATTATCGTCAAAACTTTTGAGCCGATTTTAAGTTTTTAAGGAATTTTTATTTTTGTCATTTTTTTCTGTAATTTGGTTATAAAGACACGTAGAGAGTTAAAATTTGGTAACAATACTCATATTGGACTTATCTAGTCGTGGTACGATGATTTCTAAAATCACCGGATGACTTTTTTTTTTTTTTTTAATAAGCTTTTTGAAATCAAATTTCAACGAAAATCGCAAAAAAAATTACGGCATTTCAAATTATGTATTACCGACTGCGCTCGGCATCGTTGTTCGTCAAAAAATGGTTTTTCTTTGCTTACAGATATAAATAAAACCTTATGTGTCTTCCTTTCGAACTTCTTACCTACAACAGTGCTGCTCTCATCCCCAGTATCAGCCCTCTTTTTTTTTTTTCTATTCCACAATAATTTGTGACATACGATATTAAATGAAAAATATCAAGTATGAAACATGTCACATTATCAATCTTTGTTCGTTTATTATTAATCTGCAATTTTCATGAAATTGTTTGATTTTTTTAATTATATTATTTACGACCTAATGGCAAACCCAGAGAACGGTGCCTCGTCGTTTTCGAAGAACACCTTAAGGAATCTGCAGTAAATTTAAGACCGGGATAGATGGCGCGATGTTGTTTTGGTGGCGAGAACCCTTAGAGCCTATAATGGCAGCCCACTGTAAATATTATTTGAAATCTTGTGTTGTTTTTTTTTTTTCAAAGTTAAATTTTTCATTCGTTTGTACTCGAGTAAAAACATATTGTGCACACGGGTCAGTAATTATAGTATATTATATTATTTAATGTCGATCAAATAGAATAGCCGTACGACTACCGTTAGAAAATCTCCCCGTATTTATCGACAATAATTAAAGTTATCAACAAATATCGTTGTACAAGTAGAAATACATAATAAATTGTGTATTTAAATAGTCCCTGATATTTACGTAGTTTGAATAAACAATAATAAACAGAAATTATTATCTCAAATAATGCGTTATAACACAACACTATACTATACTATTTCGAACAATATCAAATTTCCGTTAAATTTATTTATCGATTATTCACCCGTGGTTTTATACGGGTGTATTCATATACTATGAAATATAATACTTTATCTAACATATATGAGCACACACATACAAAAAACACAAAACAAAACCCTATTCATAAACAATTGACCGCTGTAAAACTGCATTCTTATCTATATAATAGTATGGTTTTTTTTTCTCATCTTAACACAATAATTATCAATAACTGCCAACAAGATGTGTAGGGCGTTCACGATGGGGATTCAAGAGATTCAACTGGGATGACGGAGGTAAGTAATACTTTTAATGTCAATGTTAAAAAAAAAAAATAATAATAATAATATTAATAATAAAAATCAATATATTTTTTTTATAACTCTTTGATAAAGTATCGATGAACAGCGGACGTTTATATGGAAGACAATAAAAGAAAAAAAAAAACGAAAAAACATTAAACAATAAACAAAAACCACAGTACGATATTAAATTTTTGTGGAACTTCGTCTTCGTCGGCGCGCATGCAAATGCCATTATGCGAGTATGCGTACGTATTATTTATTTACACGGGTAGTGTGTAAATTCGGGTCTTAAAATAACATTCGATTGGCCCGTATTTTTTTCCATTCATTCGTTATTTCCCTGTCACTGCATGACTATAATAAATTCAAAACGGATCATTGACGTATAGTATATACACATAATATATGTATAGGTGAACGGGGATTTGTGCGATGGCCCCGAGGATTTTAAAATACTACAAAGAAATAATTTTAAATATTTAGACGTGGGTAAATCTAAAATTTTGAGAGGATGTCATAATATACCGGCGTGTGTCGTCACCGTCTTTATAATGCGTGACCTAGTGAAATTTATTACTTTATTTGGAAAATAAATTGTAATTTGTGGCGTTTAAATTGAAATTTAATCATATCAAATAACAAAATTGTAAAGAATTAAAACAATGTGAAAAAAAATGCAAAGAATAGGTGTAAATATTTATGTGACAATTTTGTTAGAGAAAATCTATTTACATCTTTTAGGTATATTTTCTTATTTGTAACTATGTATTTAGCTGTTAAACATAAATTAATACATAAATATTTAAATTGGAGTTAAATTTTAATTATTAACCACAATTCCAAACAAAAACGTCTCGACTTACGTTCCAAGTCTATAAATGAAAAAGCGGGGGGAAAATACGGGCAGACAAACAGACGGATTTGGCCTGGTCTGGGACGAGACGAATATTATTTTAATATATTCTAAAGTAAAAAGTAAAACAAAATCGAGTTTAATCATAATAATCGTACTATTGTGTTGTACACAATGGCGTGAGCAGATGGAGTGTTGCCAGGGTCCATACTCCCCTCACCATTAAGTATTTCGAATACAACAACACTATGCGTAATATAGGCGTTTATTCAGTATACCTTATTTTCACACCCGCTATTATTTATTCGGCAGAATCGAAAGGAAAAACTCGATTTATCGATTGTGAAACGGCTTGCTGTAGATCCGGCTTTGAAATTCACACTGTCCGTAAGACGGGTACCAACAGATAAAGGATCGCGTGGGATTCGTTTACGATTCATGTTCGGATATAAATCCTCTTTCCCGTTGAAAATTCCCGGACACGCCGCTGGATTGTATACGCGTTTATTACTTCATAATAACTGCATCTTAACGCGGCCGCTCGATACCTTTCGTTTGGACGGGCCCGGCCATTCTCGACTTTACTACGGAATACCCGTATTTGGGCCCGTGTAAAACGGTGGCACGGACACGCGAACGGTTTCTGCCTGTTGGCAAGGGCGTTTCTACTAAGGGACCTTCGATTCGACGACGTTTTGTCACACTCTCAAACTCGTTGATTTCGTCATCGGTAATTGACGGTGGTTCGTTAACGAAAGGTCCTTCGTCATCCCGATGATGACCGCCATGGCGTTAACCTTTCGGCGGTTTGCATTCGACAAGCTGACATTACGACAATGTCCCAACAATGCGACGGAGGTGTATTTTATTTTTATTAAAAAAATCGATTAATAAACGTTATAAAACTGTACGAGTTGTTTACTAACCAAACTGAATGTTAATCTACAAGAAAGTTTCCGTGCAAATTTTTTATTGGAGTAAGATTTATAAAACAAAAGTTGTTTACAGACGTGCACAAAAAAAAAAAAAAAATAATTTAATTAAAATATGCACACAAATCAATTAAATTTGAAATTAAAAAAATATTTATATTGTTGATACAGAACCGAACAGAAAAACGAACGCAATAAAGATAAAAATTTAATACATAAAATAGCTATCTCGGATTCTAAAAAAAAAATTTATATTATTATTAAAAAAAAAAAAAACAAAAAAACTAGGTATTCGATAAAAATAAAAAACCAATATATGCTTGTTAAATAGTCCTGTAATAACATCCGCACATATACCCGGAACGTAAGTAGAACATACGAGTAGATAATGTAATGTAATTAGTAATTACAGTTAAATAACTCGCTGTGAAACAAAAGAATGTTATAAGAGCGAATTTGTTACACGCGTGCATAGTCCTCGTCTTAAACAAACGCGCGATATAGCAGACGTTTAACAGGAACAGTTGCAGTATGCTGTCGGCTTCCATATTAGAACAAATAGTCATTATTTTTATCGAACTAATCGAAAAATGTTTAATGAAATACTCTTACATACATTTTTCTTCCTACTGAAAATTGAATAATTAGCGCGGTTAAAAATTACATTTTTTTTCATATATATTATACATACATAATTAAAATAACATCCGTGAGCAGCGAAACTCCGCCACTGGAGTCACTCGTCTCCGTTAAATTGTATAATTTTTTTTTTCTATAAAAAAAAATAAATATGTTTTACAGTTTAGATGTATTAACCTTATACACGCCTAACGTTGGCACGACACATGATGCGTATTTCATAGGAATCTCGGTTTTTAATGCATTGCAAGCATAATTCTTCGTTTAAAAGATATTTTCATCTTTTATTTTTATTTACAATTCGCATAGCTGATTCAAATATGTATAATTTTTTCTAAAACCAAATAAGAATTTAAATTGCATAGTATTATTATATAGTTATCATACCGTGTACGCCACCTAAAAAAATAGGCATTTGTTGCTATGTCTTTATTTATTTTTATCAGTTTCTCAGGTGTGGGAGGGGAGGGCGATGTTCGAAAACGTAAAAAAAAAAAAAAAATATAATATAATACTTACGTACTTATTATACCTACACACGGTGAATTATTTCGAATACCCGTATGATTAGGAAATCAATAAAGCCATGGGGTGATGGGGTTAAAAATAACACACTGCGTAATAATCGTCACAACAAAAAAAAAAAAAAAAATGAGTGTACGCTGTACAGGTATAATGTTATAATATATGTATATATCGATATTCATCGCGTGACCTCGTTCAGCGCATAGCGGTCGTGAAAAACTCTATTAAAAAGATAAAAAAAAAAAAAAAAATGAAAAAAAGATTTAAAATTATAATTTTGCTGTAATACACGGGGGGCAGATCGAGATCTCTAATCGAATTGAAGTATCGGATTATACTGGCCGGCGGTTGTTTTTTTTTTTTTTTTTTTTTGGACAATCTGAATTGCAACGCAATTATTTACGACGGCGAATTCGATTCCGCTTTACCGGTAGACTGTGTTGTTTACCAAATACGCCGCGCGCATTTATACGCGGAGCAATTAGTTCGTAACAGGTTAATCCGCGTGTCCGTGCAACGCGATGCCCGGTACATTATATCGGCAAAGCAACGGACGAATCGCGACGGAACCGCAATACCGTGGAAGCCCCCGCGATGAACGCACCGCAACGTATCCGGAATAGCCGATAACGCAGTAAATGCACTGGAATCTGCGAATTATTACGGACGCGTAAAAACTGCGTTGTCAATCGGCAAAAACCCGTGCGGTCGTCGCATAAAAAATACGCCGGGCGCATGTTATTGTGTGTTATCGTCGGCGACGCTGTGACTAATAAGCCGTAAGTATACGTTGTTATTGTTATCCGCGTCCCATTACGCCGCCGTTCCGAATTCAAAATCCGCGAAGGACAGCAGTATCACCTACGGTACTGCGAACGCGCATCGAAACACCGAACACTTATGATATTTTAAACGCGTCGGGTGTATAGGACGATTTCGTTTACGCCCGTGCGCAGCGACGAATCGCCGACAGCGAAACGCGATTCTGAGCGGCGTCGGTTTAATCGTATTTTTACGAGTTTCGGTTGATGAACGGTTCATATAACCGCGAAATGAATTCCGACCGTCCGCGTTTTTTCCGTCTCGAATTCTTCACCGTTTTTTTTTATGGACCCGAACGAACTTTTACGTACGCACGCTCACGTTTTAACGTACACGTTTTTTTTTTTTTTTTTTAAACGAATTGCGATTACGGATTTTCCGAAATGTGTATATCGCCATAAAAACAACCTGTAATGAAACTTGTATTGAATTTTCGCGTAGCCGCGAATAGCGACTAAAAGAAACTCGAACGGTTCAAATGGCTATAAGTGAAATGTTCTGCAAATTGATCAAGTCATTGTAAGGCTGATATACGTAGTTGGTGAAAACGTCGGGCGTCTGCGATTACGTGTAACTGAATAATAATAATAAAAACTTAAAAAAAAAAAATAATAATAACAGATGCCGTTATCGCGTACGTTTTCCCGGCTTTTTTTCAATTTTGAAAAATAAAACTACAATATATGAATCAAAGCATTACGTCCCGGAAGCACGGGACTAGACAAAACTATAGCTACCGGAAACCACGGCCGAAATCCACGATCGGCGCACGGTTTTCGGTAGAAAAGTCGTTCGCAGACACGATAAAACGCGTTCGGACAAAATCGACTTCAGACGTACTACACACGTATATGTACCGGAATAATCGCAAACCGTAACGGACAAACCGCGTTTTTTGCAATATCATACGGACATAATGTATTATACATTATGATACATTTGTGTACGGTGCTCGGACGTTCGTTAAACAACATAGGTACGGTTAAAGGACGCCGACGAAAGGTTTTTGAGGCCAAACTTTAAAAAAAAAAATTCGCGTTAAACGTCGCGGCGACCAGCGACCGTAATTAAAATATAGTTATACCTAAGTATTACGTTATCTGAACGGATCGCGCGAGATTTCTACACGTCATATTATTATCATATGCGCCGCTACCGACCTAAATGATCAGGGTCATTCGGCCGAATATTATATTCCGTACGCAATTATTACGTAGTTTTCGGTTTCGAGCTGCCGAGGAGGCCCCGGGAAAGTTTGCACGCGCCGCCGTAATCCCGTCAAAGGTAAAACCCGAAACGGGCGGGGAAACCGGGAATGTTACAATACGACATTATAGGTATTGGGTATGGACGCTCGTAAATCAATAATATTAAGCCTCTAAAGGGAACGTTTCATCCCGTATTTTACATTAACAGGTATTTAACAACGGTACCGTTTAATTATGACGGGCGGCCATTTTATCAACAAGGCCGTTTCGTTAAGACATTATATACGAACACGATTTAAAAAAAAAAAAATAAACCAAACTGACCCGCCTTCTTTTGTTGTTCAAGGAATCAACAGAAATAATATACCTATTATAGCTATACAGTGGGTGTTGTAATAATATTATATTATATAGCACTCACATGTATAATTCAGTTTAACAGACCAAAAAAAAAAATAATAATAATAATAATAATAATAATAAAGAAAATAGTATTAAATCGTAATATTATTCGAAATAATAATACGTGACTAAAAAAATATATTCTATTACATCCATTAACCGTCGTTCTGTTGCGTTCATTCGTTCAGCTGAGTAAGGTCAACTAGCACTTATTTTAGTTGAATTTCACTTGGTTTAAAATAAATAAAGGTAACGATCGAATTGCACTTAGGTCGAAAAAGTCTCTCAGAAACAGAAAGAAAATGCCAAAAATCGCAAAAACACCCCCACTCCACATTCACCGGATTTCGCTTTGCATGATTTTGGCTCTTTCCAAAATTAAAAAAAGGGGAAACATTTTGAATCATTTGAAACTGTACTGAATGAATGGAACGACACATTAAACTTGTAAGGGAGTATAATATATAAGGGAAAAATGTAACATTAGTAAAAACTTTTAATAAAAAGTACTTAAAGTGAAAATCTCGTTATTTAATTTACACACCTATTAGTTTATTGTTATTTCTTTAGTTTAACGTATTGCTCAATTCGTATTTTCCATTGTTTGAAACAATGTAGAAAATATTTTTCTAACAATGATTTTAATAATCTCTTGATTTTATGGCTTTAATTGATTAAAAATACGTTCCATTTTACGCGATTTTTAATTTTTTAATTCTTTTTAGCTATTTTGCAAAGTTTATAGTGCAAAGTGTCTTCACTACTAGGTTTAATTAAACCTCCACGGTTTTTTCCGCTCTAATAGCCTAGAAGCTAATTTATTGGTTTACAGTTCTTTTAAGCAGATTTAACAAAGTAGAACTTTGTTCATCTTTCGAACAATTAATCCAATATGTAACTATATCATCAATAAATTTTCCATTTGATACCCTAGGGTAATGTTATCATACTAATAAATGGTTGTACCAGGTAAGCAAAGTAAGAGTCTAATAATTCTATTTGAGAATAATTGTCAGTTTTATTTTGTTTATTTGAAACTCATAGAGTCCCTTAAACTCTTAGAGATATCATCTAAATTATAATAATTTGCATTCGATGGCCATTACCATACCTTCAACATGAATTAGAATTTATTTTTATGCCACCACAAACTGAGCTAATGTAGGATTACTGTTAAAATTATTAAATAAATTTTTGACATGTATAACTGAAAACAACATTTCAATAGGGCTTTGGCTTAATTTATACAATCAAATCAATTTTTGTTGTAGTGGTTCAATAATTTCAGTTACAAAATTACGAAGACTTATACGATATTTAATCTCATAACGAGACCCAAAATTCCGGTTTTTTAATTTATTGTAATACCTATTTATAAAGTGTGATTGTAAAACACCATCTTTATTTTCGTGCTGTAGACTTTTTATATGGTCTATAGATTCAGATGTATAGTTAAACATTTTTTCTTTTGTATTGCTGTCAATTTCCTTAGAATATAGACTCTTTTATACTTGGTACTTTTTTTAAGAGTACAGTGTCAAATATATTGTTTATTCTGAGAAAAATTCTGTTGTTGCCTCGGATCCTTGATATGTGTCTAACTCGAGGAGAAACTACACGGTATAGTACCGTATTTTTATTTTAAAAAAACAATATTCTATTTGTTATCACTTAATACTATCGCGCTTAATCGCAGTGCTCATTCGTTCTCGTATTGGAACAATCTTTTTATTTCATTTTTGTATCCACGAAAAAACCGTTTCAGTATCTGTCTCAATCGCACATATTATGTTAGCATCAGTCACTTACATAAAAAATATACATTATGCGCGATCCGTGTAGTATTATAGTCTATGGTCTCGTTATTTAATACCCGTATACCTCGTATACAGTAGCGCACGGAGGGATTTCGAGAGTACATGCACTAACATAAGTATACTCATCCAACCATTTTTTTTTTTTATATGTAAAAAAAATATTCTCACTATGGTCCAAAATTATTATACTCAAGAGGATGTCAGCGTTCTCTTCAGATTTATTTTATAAAATACTTAATACATGGGGAAAAAAAAAACATTTGTTGTTTAAAGATTAAAACAAATTTGAACTGTAATGATCGCTAACATAAAATACGCGTCGAGAGCACACGCAGATGCAGTACTCGGTAACCTGTCATATTCATATTACGTCGTTTATAAAACAATAGATATTTTCACATACTTCAATAAAATGAACATTTTATTTTATGAATAGGTATACTTATTTTGTGGTGAATATAATAAGAAACAACGAATTTTAACGTCGGGATACCGTACGCAATTATTATAGTTGCCGAGAACACTCTGTATAAAATCATCGCATTAGGGTTTGTATTATGTTCCAATAATATATCATCATAACGGTCATCCGGCGAGACCAATATTATAAAATCCCGTATTTACTATAGGTACGCAATATGCATAATAAATGAAATAATTAATAAACCGTGTATTTATGTGTACGAAACTACGAAATATAGCAGAATAGTATTTATTTATTTATTTATTTTTTTTTTTAAAGCCCACACAATCACAAACCCGAACACGTTTTTAGATTATAAATTACAGATACAAATTTATTGTTACCTACGAGTAATGCGTGGAACTTTAATGTTAATGTTTACCGTTAATGTCTCAATAAATAATAAAAACCTACCTGCCTACAATATATTCCACAGACATGTTTGTTCTGCTACAAAACACCGAACAGTAGCATATTTATGAGGGGAGATAATGGAGATTTGTTTTCTCCTCCTCCTCCTCCATCCCGTATAATGTAAATATAGATTACGAAAAATAATATGCTAAATTAATTATTTAAAATATTATCATTGTTATAATTTATAAAACCAAACGAGGAAAGTTGGGTAATATACAATAACAATAAACCATCATTACAGAAACATTTTCAACATCATTGATCTAATAATATAATGATTAATATAATATTAATATAATAATTTGTTTGCTTTGTTTGCAACAGCAAAAAAAAAAAAAAATGAAAATACTGGTTGAAACTCGTCATAAAAAAATGTCGATTATAACCTCAAAATTGATTAATATTATCTCTCTAAAGTTTTATCCGATGATCGTATATCCATCATCTTCTTAATAATTATTAAATGTTAAATTTATTTAGATCGTATGCAAATGTTAATTTTTAAATTGACGACGAATAACGTCGTTACATGTTAATTAAACCGAATTAAATACATAGGTACAGATTTAATGCAATCGTATCATTCATTCGAGTGCAATAAATATATAATATAAATAAAATAAAAAAGTTTATTTCCGCATTATACCTACTTCCATAGTTATGCGTAACAAGTTACGCAGAAACTTGTTAGAAAGTTTTTTTTTACTTTTTTACTAGTTAGTTAATTTTTTGTATCGTCAACTATAATCACCTTTTTATTGTTTAAATATAACGAGTTAAAAGTTAACGAGTTTGAAGACTAACGATTGAAATTAAATTTTAATTAACTGACAAGACATTAGCTGGGCCAAATTTCCAGTAAGTGTTATTTCAATTGAATCATCTATTATTTTTTTTTACAAGCACAATTATCACTCATCTTAAAAATTATAATCAATACCGATGAAAACATTTCTGGTGAGAGGAATTGAACCCCAAAACTCACCCTCAAATACGGTCTCGGTTCTCGATATTACGTTGTATAATATAAATAATATACAAATATTTACTGTTTTATTTAATTTATTTTCGTAACAATGCAATAATACATTAATTGATAAACAAATATTTATTACTTTATATTGAATAATTTTGATGTTGATTGTTTTTAGCAAAAAAAAAAAAAAATATATTTTTAACTGAGTTAACAAATTTTCGTATTATAATTTTTAATTGAATGCTTTTTTTTTAAATTCAAATCAACTTGCTCACCTCTGCTTACATGTAAGAACAAATCTGGAGCTGAATTTTCATTCCCCTTCTTCTCCCGGATTTCAGATTTGAGTAGTGACTCTTCGAGCGCCTACGTATACCGATTTTGTAACATTATATTTTACAGATTTAATAATGTATGAAACCATTTCTGCTACTACGAAAACACGAGTATAGAGGTACCATGTTATTACTCGCGCTTCGTAAAGTATTACGATTTATATTTGAATCGAATTTGTATTTCAATAAACATGTAGTCTTGAGTCTAGATGTCTAGACGATTTAATGAAACGATAAGGGAATATCATATATTGAATAATATTATTGTTTTCGATAAATAATTATTATAGTACGATATTAAAACACTATGTAAACTATCTAATGTAATACGTATAATGCATTCAAATAATAATATATCGCCTCATTTACTGACGCCCCGACCCTAAACGTATGCGCGTAACCGGTCATAAAGAAACATATCCACAATGCTCTAAATCCCGAATAGCAGAAGCACTGGATAAGAAAAACAACAAATTAAATACAATAAAAAAACAATATGATAACAAACAAAAGATGAAACCATTTAAAAGCGTCAACGAGTAGGGCGCGCATTCACAATACATAATCAACTAATGGTCAGAAAATCTTCCGCTGTATGCGGGGTGAAATACACAGTCAAGCTCATATATTAACTGAATGCCTAAAGTTTGAAGGCTCGAGAAACTAACACCACAAACCACGTCTCCTAGTAAAAGCCTTACGGCCCGATCTCTAATCGAATATTAACACCATATCAACTTCTATAAGCATAAACTAGAATGTAAACTATATGTAAATTAGAACTAATAGCCTAGTAGACGATGCAACTAAGATCGATAAAAAAAAAAAATAAAAATAATATGTGTAATGAAATTTAATAAATGATAATTTTACACAATTAACTATAATCCCAAGTGTATTAATTTTAAAAATAATTTAATTATTTGAATGGAAATTAATTTATGCAGTCCGCAAATGATAGTTTGAGATTTGAATCGTATTATTACTATAATGCGATAGCACACGTAACTCTCAGTAATTAATTTGAATAAATTTATACAATTTTTACAAACATATATATTTAAATGTTACATATAACTGAAATAATTGTAAAGACTAACTATGTATATTTTATAAAATACGAATTAAAAAACAGCGGTTATTGCTCACGGTTAGAACACTGCTGTAGTCGGTACGTATGTGAGGTAAATTATGTAAAATCGAAATGTAGGACATGTATAGTATGATTTTATTTATGCATGTATATTTATTATGTATAATTTGCGCAACGACAGATTGTCACAAACGAAAACCGAATCTGAGCGTCGTATTTAACCGATTATTTTACCCTTGTTGTAGCGACAATTTTTCCAGTTTTAATTATTAAGATAAATTAAAAGAAAATTTAAAAATTATCTCCTTCTCCACCTCCCGAAAAAGCACTAACAGGAAAAAACGCTCTATCGGAAACCACTCATGAAGTCGATGTTTGGAACACGCTTAAAGTGGTCGTAAAGCTGTTTACAGACCGAAATTTTTAGAAAGTACACATCGTAATATTATAGTTGAACAAATACATTCATCGCTTTGTTCGGAATCTAAAAAATTGTGCGAAGATGGCGTGTGTATAGCAATATACATTATATTCGTTTAATTTTTGATGTGGTTTTCAATAAAATATGCTAAAAATACTTTTTGCCTATTCATATACGTATTATTGGTAAGTTTTTTTCACGTCAGTAAAATGTGTTCGATATAGAAATACTCGTTTAAATCCCGTACGTTTATTTTCAATTCAAATGTGTAAGTAATTCCGAGAAATAACTGGCTATGAAAAAGAAAAGAAAAAACCCGTAGAGCTGGCGCCACCTTTTTATATATAGTCGCGTGCTTAAGTCCGGTTTTTTTTTATTGGAACTGCAATATTGCGATTAAAATTCACACGTGTTGTGAATTTTACAAAGTTATTAACGTATAATATTTTTCACAATATAAAATACACGGTACTTTATAAATTTACTGTATAAATTTAAACACATTGCGGGTATATACCCACCGCACACAATATTAGGATTTGTATCGTTTACGAACAAATATGGATTAAACAAATTGCGTGTATTAAGTCACATAATATAATATGAACCTATTATTATTGTGGGACGACTAAAATAACGAGAGGCCCTTACCACCGCCGTGTAATAATACGTATAATACTATAAAAGGAATAATTACAAACAATTATTCAAACGAAAATTATTAATGTCAAGGAGACTTGATTATATCATATTTTCGATTAGTAGTAAAATACCGTATTAAAGATAATATGTAATTGTAGTAGGTATTTGAAAAGTTCTTTTTAAAAAGGAATTATTTTAAATTTTTTTTTTTTTTTACATCAATTAGTCCAAATTAATTATTTTATCTTCTAAATTTGAAAATGTTAATATTTAATTTGCTTAGGAAACATAAATACAACATGTACACGTTATGGGTTTTCATGAGTCATTGTTTATTAGTCATTATTTATTAGTCAGTTAAGTGCATTTAATCATAATAATATATTACTATGTACGGACAATTATAAAATTTTAAAAAAAAAACAAGGAAAAAAGATTCGTAATCACGTTCCTCGTAAATAGGAACTATTTTCCGTTCCTCGTGTTCCTTTTTTTTTTAAAAAAAAAAGACGGACCACGTTTTCACAGGAATAATGCATTTTTTTCAATACTGTGTATTCGGTATTGTCCTGATATTTATGTGCCATTTTTATAATAATATTTTCAAATTTTTAACGAGTCAAAAAATCAGCAGAGAAAATTTTGTTTTAAAAATTGAAATGATAATTTAGAAAAATTATACAATTATAAGGGTACACCAATAATACCTATAGTGGTGTATAATGATCAGGAATACATTTTTGGGGAATAATATCGAGTATATGAGTTTCGGAATTTTTAAATGCATGTCCGTCATCTTCGCTTTTTTAAAATAATATGAGACAAATATTTTAAACGAATTGGAAAACGATATAAAATATAAATATAAAATATTTTCTTATAAAATCTATAAACATATGCACTGATTCACTGTCAATATATGATCAATTTCGATGACTTTCAAAAAAAAGTCGAAATAGTAATAAAATCGTCTGCAATAACTTCGGGTGATGATCATTTATACCTCAGGCGATTTTTAACTCCTCCCCCTTATTCGATAAATTGAATTTAGTCATTATGTAAGAAACGCAGACCGGGATTCGCCAAGACAGCGATAATAAATTATCCAGGATATAAAAGGGCCATGATATAAGGAAAGAAACAATGACGTATTTGTTGAGAACACTGGTTTTTCGGCTCAAAATCATGGTCTGTTGCGCATCTTGTAAAAACAAGTAATAGGATCTTTTTCAACTATACCGTTTAGAAAAATGTTGTGGATTTCACGGTCGGCTTACGAAATAAATTGTATTTATAATCCAATATTTATAATATCGGAGGAATTGGAAATCCGAGAAGATAGACGCTTTATACGACAATCCCTCGATACGACGTCAAATGCTCCAATTCGTTGATCACATTATAAGAAAAGGCGGCTTGGAAAAAATTAATAATTCGAGGAAAAGTAGACAAAAGGAATACAGAAAGTCCTCCAATCCGATTGATTGACCAAATCACAATGGAAACCAGATTACCGGCAGAAATCGTGCTTAACATAGAAGACACGGAAAGTCGTGAACTTTGAATACATATTACAAATTATGCTGCGTTTGCTTTAAACGGCCGTGACGTTCAAAATCGAACTATTACAGAAGAAAAATAGATGATGTGAGAATGGGCACGAGTATAAACCACGGAGTACTTAATAATTAAAATAAATATTGTAAAAATTGAGATTTACATAATTATTTCGGCCCCGTACACTCTTTGGTAACGCATATACGGTATTCGGTGTATAAAATATGTTATAATAATCGAGGTTTTCTGTATTTAGGATTTCCGTAGGTTTTTATAATCTTGATCGTAGATTAAAAAAAATAGACAACTTTTCATCGCAATACGTGTTATTTTGATTTTCGAAATTATCAGACAATAGGCGTAGGCAAATCGGCAGTTTAAGAATAGACGAATATCGATAATTTAATACTTACTCGTTCGGTCGAAACCATGTTATTATCGATGGATAATAATATGTTATAATAACGTAAAAAACGTATTGGGTGATCTTTTAACAATACATGAGTACGGTTATCGTTAGCCAAACTGTATAGATATTTAAATATTTCTCCGTACCTAGCTGTCGAGCGCCTACCTACATTTCTAGGGAAAATTTAAAAAACGAGAGAACGAATAGAGAAACAGTATCACATAAAATATACCGCGCTATGAACTATTATTACTATGGCGTTCTGTGTGGGTTAGAAATGTCCGCCATAAACTACTAAACACTCGGGAAAACGCAATTGTAACACTTGAAAACACTAAAACGAAAAAAAAAGAAAAGAAAACAGATACTAAGTCAACCGCGAAAGCACGTGCTTTTAGTGGAAATCTACTATATTATATCGTATGTTTTATAATTGCGTTGCCCGCATGCTAATTAACGATTGTATTTATTTGTGTTGTTATAAAAGCCAAACCATTGAATTCTTCTAAATATCTCGGAGAGATCAAAACAAATTGTTTCCATTGGTTTGCACCTATAATCGAATAAAATTGGATAATTATATCCGTGCAACAACATACTCTGAAATAAACCGCTGATAAAATATTGGAAAACGTTAAAATCCTAATGATGTAATAGTGTCGCCCAGATGTAGATAAAAAACATATTATTCAAACGCTGCAATGTACGTTTAGAATTATTCGGTGACCTATAATCGTTAGTTAATCGACTACACAAAATATAAATACATTTCTCGCCGCTTCCGGGTTCTAAAATAATGCGATCGGACTTTTTCTTGCGTTTTATTTTTTCGAATTGGACTTTTTGACCGAACCTTTACACGAATAGTATACCGTCGGCTCGCCGGTCGGGTCACTGGATTCGTTTTTCCGATGAAAATCGGTCGTTTCGTTACGAAATAATAAATAATCGGCACGTGCGTGACTCTCCCCGATCAACTTACACGTGGGGGGGGGAGAGGGGAACCGAAATATCGCGGCGAATTGGTTGCGCGCGTGAGGCGCGTGGCGGTCGCCTAAACGTATAAAAGCAATACGGGTAACAATGCAACACGTTTCGTACCACCGACTCGGGGTGCGTTCGCTCTAATTAAAGACGGACCCCGTATTTTGCGCCGGCGTTTGTATACGCGAATGGCATGTATAATATTATACGCGACGTACGCAACAATCACGAACGGGGTTTCAAAGGTTTTCGACCGATTTTCCAAATAAAAAAAAAATATCTGATTCTGGGGACGGAAACGCTTTGAACCGTTGGAAGGAATTTTTTTTTTTTTGTTTCACATGTTTTCGAACAAGCTCCATGATTATACAACAAATATTCACGATAAGGGCTCCGGAGGATTTTGGATATTATATTATGTTTGTTTATAAGTGAATTGGAATGTTTTCAAGCCGATACAAATGTTCTAACGTCATACTAAAATACGCCACCCCTTAAATATTGGTAGTTTGACACGCTCTCAACGGTCGCCGAACCTCACAATCGAAATTCGTAATCGGATGAAGACTTTTGAAACGCCGTTTCAACGCGCACGAGGACCACGCCGTACATTATGTTGATTTGTTACAATGTACTACTGTAACGATAATATTGTAATGACAACAACAATAATAATTATTAATATCATTGTGAAAAGAGGAATAAATTATTGTATTATTGGCTGCCTTGCATTGTTCGGGGCGCGCGCGCGCTCGAGTCCTGCGGAGACCGGTTGGCCCTCACGGCTGCGTTTTTCGCCCGCTAGGGATTTTTTCTACCCTAAAGGACCTTTGCGAGTACCAGGACCGCAGCTGACACGGCACGAACCGCGATAATAGTTTATCAACCCCCTCGTCGTCAACGCCGCCGAGCCCGGTGCGCGAACCCCTTTTACAAAAGCCTCTCTCTGACACATCGCCTTTATTGTGAATAGGATTTTTTTTTCCTATTTTGTTACTAGCTTTTTCCCCCTTTCAGATGAAATTCAAAGGCGCGACGGTCATATTATTATATGCACCGCACAAACACGCGCGATTTTTACACTGCGGCACTACAGTCGTGCTGCAGCTGAAACTCAATTTTTATATATTTTTTTTTAGTTTATATTACCGAACCGAAAGGGACGCGTACTGCGCGCGGATTTGTTCAAAGGGCCAAAAGCGATTTCCACAGGGCGTGAAACTTGGACGCACTCACGACGTATTCATTTGCGCAGTGTTCGAGTGCCCGAGTCGCACGTGCGTAACCGACCGTATTGGAAAACTAGATACATTTTAAACTACACACATGGTTTGTTAAAAAAAAAAAAAACATAAACCATAGCGTTTCCTGGAATATCGCGAGGTGCAGTTTTGAGAACTATTCGTTTACATTGAAACAGTTACACTATCTTTATAGCGGATCATCATATTTTTTATATATTATCATTATATGGGTGCGAAACTTTGGCAGCGAGCGCAATCGAGGAGAGAACATTAGAAGCATTTAAATGTGCTATTACTAACGATATCGAGGTGTAAAAGAGTAACCCGTGAAGTTTTAAGAAAAATTATAAAGGAAAACGGTAACTTAAGTTAATTACAAAACGAAAAGTGTAGTATGATAAATTGTGTACTACACCGTGATCGATAGTTTGTTAAAGTTGATTATTGCAACAGTTACGTGGAAGGTGAAATCGAAAAGGGCAAGTGTGGAATACACACAAATAATCATTAAGAACGTGTGAATGAAAAGTTATGGAGAATCGAAGGAATTGAGCTACGGCTGTAGAGAAGCACGGAAAGCACCAGACAACCTATTGAATGGTTGAAGACCACAATAAAGCGATCGTAATAATTGCGAATAATGTGGCTATTATTAATGCGCGTACACTCTATCTAATTATCTATTTTTCACGACCGTCTTAATTTCCACACACTAGTTTGATGTATTATAGTTAAATTTTTGATTCCAATGCAAAGTTCGTTTTTTTTTTTTTCTTTAGCTGCTCTTGAACAATTATTATATTCATTCCAATTCGATTTGCAATTACTGCAAAATTGAACCTTTAGTTTTCGTGTTGGGTCAGTTCATATATTGGGATGTTTCGATAATATTTTGTTAATTCTTTATGTATATTTTAATAATTTTATACGTGATATTAATGTTTTGTATACAATTGTACCTAACATAAGGTGTCTAATTCAAAATCTTATCTCTAGATATCGTGTTTATTTCATCAGTACGATTCGTTCTAACTTAGCTTGTGTTCCATTTTATTTTTATTTTACTCTATTTCAATAATATATGTAATTCGATTCACGCAACGCCGTGATTGATAAGTGAAACTGTGATTTCGCATTTTCACTGCTTTTCCGTGTTGAGTTTGTTATTTAAGTAGTTCGAAAGGTTTTTGATGGCATTTAAAGAAGAAATTATTTAACTTTAATGTCGTATCTATGCGAAATTCCGACGAGTCCATAATATTTTATAATATACCATACGTGTGAAACATCAACATATTAAAACAAGACCGTCACGCCCTGACGAAATATTTCGATAACTGCGTAATATTATGTTTTAATTTAACGAATTACGAGCTTAAAAATACAATTTGGGGTTTTCGGCTGTGCCATTTGAATAATATAATTAAACAGATGTTTAATTTAATCGTATATACTTAAGCGCGATATTTAAATAATATGTAGCATAAGTAACGAATAATCTGTCACACCAATCTGGTTTTATTTACCCTTTTTTTGGAAATAAATTGGAATTTTAATAAGTAGTCGGTTGAAATATCTACTCCGTTAGATTTGTTTCAAAGCATTAAATGAAAAAAAACGTGGGTTTTAATAGACGTAATTGACCAAGCGCTCAGGAAATGTCCGACATGACATTTATTATGTACGTAGGACTCAATAATTGAACTCTCGCGGAAAATCTCTTTTGACAAATGACTCGTCAGTATTTTTTGTTTCAATATTACGGGCTTTAAGACGTAAGTCAACTATGCATAACCGACTAAACGTTGCACATTAAGTTAATAAGTGGAGATTGAATGTTGATGACCTAAAGACTTAACAAAACGGTAAAAAAAAAATATAAAACTTCAACGTCACTAAAAAAAATATTGTACGATGAGCGTTCCTTTGAGCGATTGAATATAAAATCGTTTTGTAATAGGACAAGATAATATACTTGTTCACTGAACATTTAATCAGAACAAAAACCTTTTATTAATAAACAAATGAATATTTTGAAAAATGTAAATATTTTCTTTGTGATAGAAAATTTAAGAAAAATAAATTATAGTATATACAAAAAAAACTAAAGTCAAGAGACTTTTTATAGTTAAAATAAATTGCATATATTCTGAATCTACAGAACATGAACGAATTTTTCGTTAAAGTATAAAATATTATTAAACATTATATAGGGTAAAGGAAAAAAAAAATAATGCGAAAGTCTTTGACATCATATTATCAAATGTTTTTATACTTATTCGTATGGGATGGGTTGTCCGCGTGATCCCTCCCGTGACTACCCTGCGATGGGGGCGAGAAGGGGGAGTGTATCCGCTTGTCCAACCTAAATTTTCAATCCGATACTACATCAAGGAAGATAATGCCCTAAATTTAAACCTAAACCTCGGTTTTAATTCGTGCGTGGTATACGATAGGGCCGCGTTACCAAAAACGGTTCTTATCGATTGAAAATAACTGTTGTACCACACCGCATTCACAAGGGAAACTGTACACTACATTGGAATATATTACGAGTAGTTGAATGTTTACAGTAAACCGGTATCGGAGTTGTTTATAAGAGTAGTAGTAGTAATAATAATAACGTAAGTATAACAATAACGCGAATAATTTGTCATTTGTTGTAAGATCATAGAAACAGATACTGCGGAGAAAATTGCTGTTCGTTTCGATAATATTATAACTTATAATATTCAAACACACTATACATATACTTATATACTGTAGATGGTAACAACGCATTGAATTTATTATGTATTGTAATGCGCATATCAACAGTATCATTTCTCCCCCTCCCCTCTATTGAATTAGTCGATATAATTACGAGAGAGTGGGATATAAAAACGTGAAGAAAACGGTTTTAAATCCAGAAAAATGTTTCAAATAAAGTACCTAACGTCAGGCGAAAAATTCGCATCCGTTTTACGGGGCGGTGGCGTGATAAAATCTGAGCGTTTTTACTAACCGGAAAAATGTTTTCTGAGAGAAAAATAACGTAATATATTATTAAACAGATGGAAATATTTCACATATTGAGTGCAACAACTATTGTTGGTGAGATGTTGAGAAGGTAGGATATAGAAGGGAAATTAATTTGTATCTGTAAGCAACGATAAACCATAAAAAAACTCAGAAAAAACGGTTCTGAGTGGAGTTTAGTTGATAGTGATGCTTTCTCAACAATATTTATGTAATTTTATGGTAAAATAAATAAGTTTTCTATATTTTCTTTAATAATATTTGTTTAATATTGTACCGATTTTCCCATTTTTCCTACGTTTTTCCCGTTTTTCCCATATTTTATCTCGGGTTTTCAAATTTTTCTGAAAAAATCTTGGGAAAATCGAAAAATAACCTCCCTTTAGTACCTCCCTAGTCGGATTTCTTTTCAGAAAAAGCGCTACACTTAAAAATCTGAGAAAGTCTTCTGGTATAAGAGTTGCGCGCAGATCATCAAAAACAACTTTTTAAAATCATAAGTTTTTTCGCCACACTCAGAATCAAACACAATAGTTTCTTCGTTACGCTCAGAATCTAAAATAAACAATGCATCGAGTGTCGTATAAATTATTTAACGTAAAACTCCTAAAAATAACCATTATGCGTTCGCAATTATTGTTGAAAACGATCAAAATAAAACGGTTTTTATACAAACGCCTGTATTTTTTTATTTTTTCCCCAACGTTTATCGATCATACGCAAACTAATGTGAATGTTACCATATTATTATGAATACCAACCAGCACATAATATTATGAGTCAGTCGCTTTTGAGCGAATCGTAAAACGACCAAAATATAGGTATGACTGTTGTTTTATAACAACAGTATATAAAATAGGTAGGTATACACTTTATTATATTCTACTGAACTCGACGGAATAAAAGATTTCGCTCTCGGTAATATAATTTATTTTTATTTTTATGTAATTAATTTTCTCCGTTTTATATAATGAATACAAATTAGTTTTCTTTTTAATTAATCTTTCTTTTTTACATTTTGCTCGTATATATATCCATACAATATCATAATAGTAGGTTGGTAGCATTCGTTTTAAAAAAAAATTAAAGTAATAAAAATATGATATTTTAGCGGTAGAAAGAAAAAAACTATATGCAGTCACGTAGAGAATACATTTTTTTTTTTTTGTTTTTGTTTTGAAAAATTGCGATAAGTATTTTTAACATTATTTATGTAATTACTTTGAGTTAACCTGTACCTGTACGTCAGAAAATTAAAAATCGTCTTTATAATTTCAGATTTTCAGAACTGTAACGGGGGAGGGGGGATAATCAAATATTTACAGTTATATTCTCGTACGTATTTTATTTATTTTTATTGTAAAATAAATAATTTTATTCAAATACTTACCCGTTATATTATGATGTAATCGAATTTATTCCAAAAAATAAAACGAATAATAATAGTATTCTATAGGTATTGTATTTTACGTACACAGCAAATAAAAAAAAGGTGTAGTGACAGTATATAATAATAATAGTTAAAAATTAATGTTCACGCGTTGTTTTTACATAACGTTACATTATATTACATTATTATTAATATATTTTTAATTTGACCTTTCGGCCTATGCACAATTTTGCAGCTGACATCAAACAAAATTACTGTACACTATAATATTTTGTATATGATATTGCAGTATTCAACGAACTCAACGCTGATTAATTATTCTCGTGTTCCCGCTGTTGTTTCGGAACACATCTCCCCTTGTACACGGAATTTCATAGTCGTCCGTAAAATACAATTTTTTTTTTTTTTTCATTTTTTTCATTATTATGGTACACGCGTTTCGTGAGCGCGTACTGTTTAAACTCGAGGGTTGAAATTGAAAATGAGGTCGTCGTCGTCGTCATTCGATTAGCAAAAAAAAAAACTATTTAAACGCCGGTGCGATCGTAAGCGAGTTTTTATCGACGGTCAAGCACTAATGAGCTAAATTTCCCCTGGACCTTTGTCCACATAGATATAGGTAGATATAGGTAGGTAGTCTAATGTTAATACGAGATTAAAAAAAAAAAAAAAAAGGTAATAATTGTACCTATATTACGTTCTAGATAGTATACAGAGTGTTTGCCTGAACGAATGAGAAAACTGCATGTATGTTCGTGCGCTACTATCAGCAAAACAGGGGTGTCCGGACGACGATATTTTTTCGCATTTTTCCAAAAACCCGTGTTTTATCCATTTGGTGTTTTGATAATAGATATAATCTCGAACAAACGTAAAAGTAAACCCTCGGATGGTATTTTTTGTAATATTCCCATATAAGAATCCATACATATCACAACGCATTTGGTTATTCATACGGGCGATACGATAAAAAAAATGACGCACGAAAAACTGTGAAAAATACACCACCTATCGATTTACAACTAGCATTTTGCGATAAATATCATTGGCTAATATTTATTTATACATTCGAGATAATATTATTCTAAAAAAAAAGACTGATACTGTTGATGGGCGTGCTATTAATTTACGAGACATGTTGGAAAGGAGTATAATCTCAAGATTAAAAAGTACTTAAATTGATATCTGTACGTAACGATTAACCAACGGTTAACTAAGAGTATTTTTAGTAGTTCATGGTTTTTACTTTTTTATCGAGGTAACCCAGAAATCAACAAAAATAAATTACGCAAAAAGATTTACCCAATCATCAGGAAAACTACGAGGAAAATTGAAAAAAATGACCTTCTAAATGCACCAACTAGATCGAAAATCCTACAAAAAAGTTCATATACAGTTTTCGATCGGAACAAAATTGTTGGTAGGAAAGATTTTTACAGAAAAAAAAAATGCATCATATTAAAACCAATACAAACAAATCGATAAAACGCGCACGTAATGAAGACGATAAATAAATAATTCCGAAAATTTGGTTATTCTCGGTCACCTCGTCGAGTGTTCGTGCATTTTTACTGTAGTTTTCTCGTCGTTAATTTCAGAACCACCCTGTATACACATATGTATATTATTCTATAACCGCGTTAATGTAACGGTTATAAGAATATCCGGTAATTAAGTCTAATGTCGTTATTGTTCGAATGACGGTATTGTGTGTCGGTGCTGCTGACAAAACGGCCCTCGCGGTCGCCACTTATAATAATAACCCGCTCGCCGCAGGCATTCTCGGCCGACGCCACTGCCGCCACTACCGCCGACGGTGAACGGACGATATAAATGTTCGGCCGCAGAGACAAAATAATAATATTTTTATTATGTAAACGCACCACCTGGCCTTCCAATTTCCATCCATCCAGCTGCTGCCCGACGCCGCTGCCTACGTTTTTTTTTTTATGTACACGCTGGACGAAAGGGGAGAAACGAGTATAATATAGTTAAATATAACAAAACAAAACAAAAAAAAAAAAATGAAAATTACATTTTATAACAAAGGTCATCGATAGCGGCCACGACGAAGTGCTAGGCGAAATAATAATATATATTTATATATAAAAAACAACGTTTGTTTTACGACACTTTTAACGGTTTCGTATTGACCTTCGTCACGGGTAACCCTATAATGGCTCTACAGTCGAACAAAAGAGAGAAAAATACCAAATCAAACTGCATTAGGTGCACGTCGAATACACATCATCTGGAATTTTACGCAGCTGTTTAACGTATCGTGATTACCATATAGTAATATATTGTGTTTAAAATCGAACCGGCCGACAAATTTGTAACTATTAAAAAAAAAACCTATAACAGGCAGTCAATACGGGCTCGCGGACATAAAAAAAAAAAAAAAAAAATGCTTTGATTACATAATACGGACGTCTTTATTCCCGTACAAACGTCTCGACAGAAATAATTATAACACTTGCTACAATAAAGAAAAAAAAATGCAACTGATGCAGTTGTACGGCGGACAGGTTCAATAAATTTTAATATACGCGCCGCATTTCGGGCGAATCGTAATGCTCACTGTCCAACAGCGTATTCGATACGCGGTATAATCTGTTGATATTGCATAGATTTTATCGACGTAAAGCGTCTATAGAACAAGATGGAAATTTTTTTTTTAGTAAACTCAGTCTATGTACTATGTGAATTTTGAAAAAAATAAACAAACCAACAATTAATATAGTACGGTTCGGTAGTGTGTTCTTCCGGAAAGATAAATATTGTAAATCTGTCATTTCAATACAATAACAGTTATTAATAGTTTCTATTCCATACCCGATACCGAATTCGTAACTTTTTGTAAAATATTATCGTTTTAACTTGAAATTACTAATAAATTCAATTTTGAAAATAATGTCAGTCAATGTCTCGCGAAAATAATAACAAAACGGAATTACGTGCTTTAGTATACACAATATTGAAAACAAAACGTTTTAATTAAAAATATAATATATTTTATAAAAAAAAAAAAAACTGTATATAGCTGTCATTGCCAGTCTGTTTATCTATTCCAATCGTCTATATTAGAAGGGAAAATGAACAAAGAGAACCGCGGTAATAGTTTCGGATATGAATTTCGATGTAATACCTACGCCGGAGTGTGTGTGGTAAAGTAAAAAATAATACCTACCCACGGAAATAAAAAAAATACTTATTATTTTTTCAACGTCTGTATAAAGCCATATAACTCGAGTGACAATCGGATATGAAAATAGAAACTTCAGTTATGATGTCCACTCGGAATGATGATTTTGTGAATACGACGATTTATCATTTTGAGACAATTTCAAATTCAAAAAATACCCATCTCGGTGGAACACCCGAAACAGTGATCTATCTACGCGTTACGAGTAAAATTACTATGTACCTACAGCGAAACGAGTGCGGTTTTTGAGAAGCGGTGGCTTCTCGTTTTTTTTTTCTCTGTTAAAGTTTCAACAGTGGACGGGAGTGAGTGGTATGCTCAATATGAAAACTAAATATCATTGTACTTGTTTACTTCGAATTTAGTAAAAAACCAGCGATAACATAAGGTGATAATAAATTGGACATAGGTATTGGGAAATATTGGTGAGTGGGTACCGGGAAGTTTATAGGCTGCTTACTATTGATTACTTCTCCGTGCACAAATATTATTATGCAGTTACTCTATGTGTACGATCAAATTATTCGAATATTATGTACATTTTCTATAGCTATCGTTCATTATTATACGTTATTAAAATTCGTATATAGACGATTGTTAACAAAAACCAAGTATATTTTCCTTTTGTTTATGTTCTGAACGTCTAATTATACGAGTATAATAATTTTAACTTTAAAAATATCCATCTTGAAATGTCACCGCGCCGGTACACATATGGCTGGAATACTCGTTGAATTATTATTATTTACGTATTTGGACCACATGCGGAAGAACGAAATTAGAACATTATCTAAAGACCGATGTCTCCCCCGACATATTAGAGAGCCTAATATAGTTGAGATTTTTTTTTTTCCCTTCAATTATGCTCGTTTATATAAATAAATACGCGTCGTATAAAACGATTATTTTAACAGTTATTTTCATTTTAAAAGAATTATAATGTAACGTTGGCTTTTTTTTTCTTAATCGACCCACAGGGTATTTCGTTAGTAGGTATTGGTACCTATAATATTATATTATAAAACCGAGATTATGCTAACCACTACAGACGTGAATAAATAAAGTTTTTTATTTATTCGAGTACAATGTATTTATCAATTAATTATATAAATATGATAATATAATACGCATATAAAGTGCACGATGTATTATGCAAGTGAGCGTATATTTGCTAAGAACGTAGGAAACGCGTAATCGAATGTTTGAAAAAAAAAAAACACCGCGATTATATAATCTAAAAGATTTTGAGATTTGGAAGGAAAATGACGTATTTTTAAGAGTTTTATCTTGTTTATAGCTGTTCGATTTTAAGTTCTCGATATATTTTTATTCGAAACAGTGGAACTTTTGTGAATTTTAAAATACGTGAGGGTTAAACAATGAGAAAAACAACAAGAAAAATAAAGAACATATTATATATAGAGCATATAGAGCATATTATATAGAGCAAAACATTTAAAATAAAAGCCGTTGCGTATAAGGAAACGTAAATGTACCAGCATTCTAGTCGAACAAAATGTTCCCCAGAGTCTCCTAAAAAAGAACACATTTTGTTATATGTATAGGTTTTGTTCCGTTGGCCACATAACTTAAATAATACTACATTTCGGTTTCTCGGAATTCAACCCAGATGCATGTATTTGATAAAAACAAATTCAAAGATTAAGCCGTTTGAATTTACGACGGCTTTGAATTCGTCAACAGGTTCTATTCCAATACTTAAATAGGTAACATGCTTTTTTTTGTAAGTTAAAATTTGAAATGTTAAACATCCGTTATCCATATACAGATCTACTAAAATATGTTATAATATGTTACAGTTTTAAAACAGTAAATTCCATAATACCATACACCAACTCTCAAAACCGTACCACATAATTTTAACCGTTCCATTACTGAATTAATTTTTTTCGGTGCACACTCCTCTGCTGGTATATAATTTTATTTTTGTTTTTTGTTTTGTGTTGCATATTGTTATTGCTCAAAAATTAATTTTTCATGTTTTTTTTTTTTTTTGTTCGATATTTAAATATCGATTAAGTGATTGGTTCCCAAACTAGTTGACAACTCTATACCGGTAGAAATATGACTTTTATTAAACTGTTTAATTCAAAAATTAATTATTATTTCATGTATGTATCATACATTAATTTCTATTATATTATATTGCTTAAATAAAAAAAAAAAATGTACTTCTAGGTAAATTGGTTTATGAATAATGATAACATTCTGGGAACCTTGGATAAAATGTTATTTTCCTTATAATAATTAATATAAAATTCTTTGATATTTGAACGTTTTTTTTTTTTATTATTATTTCTCTGGATTTGTTCCCATCATTTCCCATATTTTCGTATAATTGTCTCAATAGAATCAGCTATTGTTGATTTTTATATATTATATTATATGTTTTATCGAGAATTGAACACCTTGTATAGTTTTCACTTAAATATTAATTAATTTTTGTTAAATTTGTCTTATTATTTTATAGTAGGATATACTTGACGAAATACTATTTTATCTTTATACTTCCAATACATCAAAAAATGTTTAATATTTGTATCCTTAGTAAATCGAGTTGGTTAAAAAAATTATTCCGACTATAGTAGAGTTGTTAACATATTTATCTCGGATGTTTTTCGTCTAACTAACTTTGGAAAAACTATTGTGTTATTTGGATAGTAAAAAGTCTTTCACAGTGTTGATTCACGGAGGAAAATAAAATTTAAATTTCCTTTTGAAATTTCTTAACATAACAAGTTATAATATATAAGTATTAACAATAATAATAATAATAAAAAAAAAAAAAGGTCTGATTTTAAATAAAACCATATGTAATTATAATATTTTCAGTTCGCTTTAGACATAGGTAGGACTATACAGTTTCTTAATGAAAATCGACAATGCGATTTTCCCGTACAACATTAACTTATACACACAGGAAAAACAATAAACTTATATACATACATGTATTAATAAATAGTTAAATAAATAGTTAAAAATAGGAATCGATTGTTGTCTTATAATATTGTTTGTATATTTTTCTCGCAGTAAAATGCAATCGAATGCATACTGAAAAAACACAAAGAAATAAAATCATTTCTAAAATGATTGCGCACAAGAATCGGATGCAGTACACGCGCATCGGCAACACACAGATTTACTATTGTTGTAAAATCTTTTAAGTATATTACTTTTGGTTTAAAGAGTAAAACCGTAATAGTAATGCTATTCGAGTAAATGGTATTAAAGTTAAAAGTGTAAAATTATTTCGTCCTTTGCTATATATTTTCAGCTACCGGGACACACAACACTGCCGATAACATGTAATTCATTTCAGTGATTTTAAATTTGAATAAATAAAAAAAATGTTCTGATGCTACTGATAAGTGTGCCACTGTTGTAGGTGAATAGTTGGAAGGTAGGATACATCATAAAGTCTTTTAATTTATTTAAATCTGTAAGCAACTAAAAACTATTACTAACGAAAAACGATTCTGACCAAGTCTAAACAAATAAAATATAAGTATTCTGTCACATTTTTATGTCTCTGAATTACACAAAAAAACCAAAACTGAAAATAATAAAACCATAATTTTTTTTTAAACTATCCCAGTCTGTCTGCGTTTTTAGAATTTTATCAAAAAAATTAACCTTTTTAATGCACTAACTAGATAAAATATCCTTTCAAAAAATATGCTACACTTGATACATTTTCGATAGAAAAGTTACAAACATACATAAAAATAATTCATATATATATAATAATAACACACGTTATAGTAAAACCAATATATCCCTCGCTACGCTTAGAATCTAAAACACATATACAATTTATTCAAAAAAACCCATTTGTTTCGTTAATTTTAATAACAATATTAATATTTGTTATGCATAGACGCTCGTTCATTTTGTATAAAAATAAAATTTCATGTGGCTCTGAAAATTATACACTGTAAAAAAAAAATCATATTTTTGAACAAGGTTTTTTTTGTGATGCGAGTGATTTTTTTTTTTTTTTTGTATTTGTAAAAAAAAACTTATCTACCGGAAATCTTATTTCAATCAGTAAATAAAGAGAAATATGTTTTGTAACATTTTGCATCTATTTGGTTCATTTTAAGGTTTTGATTTGAGGAAGTTATTTTCGTTTTATGTGGATGAAATTATTTTTGGAAATAATATTGTAAAATGTTTGAATATGTTGCTCAAGATTCATTAAAATTTTTAATATAGTTGTAAAAAAAAATCGAGCGTAATGAAATCATTTATTTTTAAAAGCATTTTAAGTTAACATTTTTTCGAAACACGTAAAAATTACGATATTTCAAAACGTGTTATAATATTTTTATACGAACTTCGCTCAGAATCGTATTTTGTCACCAATGATAAATTTTAATCTTGGCTGACATTTATAAATTAAATACTTAATACTATGTATCCCACCTACACATTTTCTCACCTACAACAGTGGCACACCCATTAATAATATCAGCCGTTGTGTGTGTTTAAACTCTACTTTCAACTAAACCGCCATAAATTCACGTTCTAAGTGACGTAATTTTGCTATGCTGCTAAATCACTGAGTTAAAATAAGACAATTTGAATGTGTTTAATTTTTCATCCGCGTGTATCGTAAAAATATAAATATTTTTTTTTTCCAAGTCTTAACTTTTACGAATAAAAATTAGCTGGATAATCTTGTACGCACAGGTTTTTCGGTAGGATTTATTTAGTTTTTTTTTTTTTTTTTGTACATAAGGCCAGATTGATAATATATAGTTTAACGTTGAAACATGATGTCGGGATAACGTATATAACAATATTATACTCGACACTCGCCAGGCCGGTATTTTTAAATACGTTTCTGTCTGGCATCTGCCGTGCCGTTCCAGGTGGAGGAAGTCTTTAAATCAGTAGAAATAATAAATATAAAAATTTCGGTCGCTCTTTTTTTCCACGCGGTCACGAGGAAATGGGCGGAAACAGCTGACGGCAATTTTTGATCCTTTTTACCCGCAGCGGTTCGATAAATAATTCTAGAATTTTATTGCCCAATAAATTCGAAGGTTTATATATAGGCGCTCTCTGTAGGGAGAACGAGAAAGAGAGAAAAAATAATAAATAAATAAAAGATAGTTTGAGAAAAGGTGTATCTATACCTATAATGTATAGGCTTTTGTGTGATGTTCCTTTGGTTGTCTCCGCGAGCGCGCGCGCGCCCATAAAAATAACACGTACGAATGAAATTAAACAAAAAAGAAAAAACACTCATAAAATTTAACGTCAAGTGATAAATATTGTGATTTTCGTAATACAGGTGACGTTTATTGGGTTATATGACAAAAACCTTACGTCCAAGGCCCCCGAACGTTGTCGTTACACGGCCGAAGAGGACTGTAAAGTCATGACGTTTTAAGCCGGTCGGCCCGTCGACGACGGCTGTCGATATTTTATGTGACAGCCCTAAACAGCCTTTTATTCCCGTAAATAAACAATCAAACCGGCGATAAATATTTTGTCTTTTGAACAGAGCCAACGGAAATAACAAGAATGTATCGTATATACGTTTTTACGACTGCGCGACGAAACTACCAAGGTGATATTCTTACTCAGATTGTGCGTCGAATTCGTATTTAGCGTGTACACAATATAATTTTATAGATCGTCCACGCGGTTTCTGCACACATTCGGACAGAACAGTTCCCTTGACTTAAACAGGAAAAAAAAGAATAACATTTTAACGTGAAAATATTATTACCGTTATTATTATTATTTCGAGTTTCGCGTTGCGTATTTGTAACCTAAATTAAGTCGGATATGTAGTACGGTTTTGCATATTATTTTTATCGTCGGAATAACAAAAAAGATTACAGGAGCGTTCGAAATGTAAATTTACAGGAGAATTTTGAATGGTTCAGAATATTCAATAAGGAAAGTGTTTGTGAGAATATTCGAACTAAAGCAGTTATAATTGTAAAAAATAGTGGGAGTACCGAATTAATGGCTAAGTCATATAATACGACACGAAGGCCAATACCGGAAAATTAACTTAAGTTACTTCAGCAATTAATAAAGAACCAATGATGCTATTCAAATGAAAAGGAAAACAGAAAATAGAGAAAATTAGAGAATGGCTACAGACCAATATACCTATACGGATTGGAAACGATAGATTGTTATCGGGCGGTCGAAAAAAATGTCTACTTTATATCAATTGTATTTCACGATCTATGTATACAAATACAATATTATACATTATACGTTTTTTATTATTATTATTATTTTTTTTTTGTTTAGGGTACAATTTTTGACTTTTTACGTATTTAGAGTAAATTTTAAGGATATCGTATATTTTTGGAACGTATCTTTAAAGATTTCGTAAGCTTTTAAAACGATTACGAAATCGCTGAAACAATAATCAAAAGATCAAAAGAATCAAAAGAAGAAAATAATTGTTTAAGATTTATAAATATCAGCAGGTGAGCGTATGCCATTAGTAGGCACGTGCGTATTCCAGAGATATTTATTAGAAATTGTTATTTATTCAAACGGGCGAAGCCCAAGAATTGAAAATGTTCAAAAATCGTTACATGTATGGATTTAAAGTACAGAAAAACATAATCTAATTTACAATAAGTAATAAATAGTAACAAATTGGTAAGATATAATCATAAGTTATTGATAACATTATGAAAATATATATTAAAAAGTTAAATATTCGATATTTAGCCTAACGTATATAAAATATTGGTTTGTCAATCTAGAACAGTGTTTCCTAATGAGAAGGGTGTGTATAAATTGTTGCGGAAGTGTAAGTAGTCGTCACGAAGTAAAATTTTCATTTATTAAATTATTTATATTTTACAATGCAGGGAAAAAATAAAAAAATGTATAATGACCGGGGATTGTGTATCGATAAAGATTACGAGCAAGGCCGTATTTCGGTAGAGGCGACAGGGGACATCTCGCATTTTTGATAAGATTTGTTTGCTTGATGACCTTTTTTTTTATTTTGGCCAGTATGTGTGTTAAAGCGGGAAGGGGACGAGGAATTTTTAAAAAGCTACGAAGGATCTAAAAAACAATAGATTAAATTTAATTATTAGTTCAGAGAAATTAACAATACGCCGTCCAATAAAAATAATGGTAATAATTTGTTAGATCAATTTTAGTATTTTTAGTACATATCAACTCTATACATGTATTATATTTAATGGTTTTTAGGGAATCTACTAATAACTGTCGCTATGTATAATTATGACACCGTAACGAAATATAAAGGCCATGCGCAAGGGTGCCGACTATCGAATTACAGTTTGTTTGAAAATTGATTCGAAAACGATCAATCATTATACCCGTCTATAATGTATCGCAGTCTATATTTACGCGTTTGCGTTTAAATCAAATAACTCGTATTTCGATACGCACGTTGATTTACCTTTCTACGAAACCGTAAAAGAGAGAGAAAAAAAAAGGTTGCGCGTTTGGTGAAATTGATTTAGTGCTACACGTTTACGTATACAGCTGGTATCTCATAGGATACTATAAGTTCGAGTATCTGTACCTGCACCGAAAAAATACCCGCACCGTTCTGAAATACAAATATTTATCTTTAAAATATACCCCGTAAAACTGCGTCTGGGTCGGATAGGAGAGTGCTTTTTAGACGATTGGATGTTCTTATAGAATGTACAGCGCGTTTGACGCATTATTGCGTTCATTTGTGATTTCAGCGACCCAATTCATAATCCCTTTTATGTATACGCAATTACATATTTGTCGTGATGACATAGTTATGTCGTTTTTGTCTTACACATTTATTTCGTTTTACATTTTATAAAACTAATATTTTCTATACGCAATATTATGTTCTATGATGTGAGGTTTATTATTTCTGTCTGCGAGTGCAAAAGTTTTCAAAAATAATCAAAAAAAATTCTTTTGTTTTTGGAAAATTCTTATTAGAATGATAATTTCTGATATTCCTCGTAATTTTTTTAATAATAAGAAAAATCGAAAAAAGTCGAAAACCTGGAATATTTAATCGAAAACGGTTTTTGTAAATTACTTTACAATTGATCATCTTTTTGTTTTCAATCTTCACATTGACTTGCACCTTTTCTCAGTTTCTATCATCCGCTTTTAAATATAATAATATAAGTACTGATTTTTAAATTAAATTTAACAGAATAATTGTAACCGAGCTCTATCACTAAAAATCACTCTTTGGTTGCAAATATGTTTGCGACTATTCGCCGTCACATAAAAACGCTTTCACTGCATTTCTCTCAAATATATTCTCATTTCACATACATAAGTGCAAATGGCTTAAATACTTTGATAATAAAATAATTTGTATTATGTATACTTAGTACTTACTTGATAGAGAACGATTTGGAGGGGAGGGTTTGGTTGAGTTTTGCGGGAGCTAAGATTCCTGAATCCTCTGTTTGTGCCTTTACTTATATACACATTCGATTCACCTTTGAGCTGCAATTGAGCAATATGTATTTATGTATTTATTCACGTCATTTCGCATTAAAATCGACAATAATTTTGGAAACTATTAATATCGCGTATTATTGCGATGACAGGTATATAATACGGGTCCTGGGAAGTGTATATTACAATATTTCTGTTAATCTAATAATTATTTCGCGCGATGGGATTGCATTCGCGCAAACTTTCCTTTTATATTATATTTGGTCGCCCGACATTTTTGTTTTAAATTAAAACTGTCAAAATCCGAACTCGTACACATAAATTACAATAATTTTTAGTCAAAACTATATTAATTGTAATTTGGGTCTGTTAACGATCGCATTGAGATCGCATTGAACCACACGCGTGTAATATGTACGTAATACGTAAAGGGTAAACTCTTCAGTAATTCGTTTTAAGGTTATAATGCCTTACACAAGTTAAACGGTAGTTTAAGTCGATAGAGGTAGCCGGCAGATAACTCTAGTAATTGTATTGTTGATTATAAGTATTCGGTTGTTTATTTTATCATCCAGTAAAAATAATACGATCTGTATACAGACGAATTCGTGGAATTTGAAACGTTTTTCGTAGACGTGTCTGGTGTTTATACGTATATCCGGTGCACAACGAAGCTCTTATCTCCAGAGTGCGGACATTACCGTGTATTCGAGTATTACGGTCTCGTCTTTACAACAATACCGTGCAAGTGCCGACGTTAATTTACCAAAATTATCCACAGTATCAATCGAAAATACGAAAAACACCTCCGTGAAACGCCAACTGGCCGAAACCGGTGTCAACATTGTTCGAGTTATTTGCGAGAATTCGAGAGTCCGCTCTCAGAATTTGCCAGCAATAAAATACGATGATAAAAATCAATAAACAAACGAATACGCCGCTCTTATCGTTGTACGAGTATTTATATTAAGACAAGACGACGCAATACCTCTCGTAGTTAGAGTGTTAAGTATACGGGCAATAATTAAAATTGTCGGGAATTTCCGGAAAACAGAAATTTGATCAACTCGTAAATATTCGTATTCCTTTCAAATACATGTATAAGTAGTTCCGTGGCATTCTTACGAGTATATATTGTGGTATTTTGAAATTAACAAAAAAATTTACGGCGAAACTATTTCGCGCGTACAAAAACTATTCGGGCCATAGACTTAATTCAAAAACGACATTGTCAGCGTAGAACAAAATGAGCTTGCACTGTTTAACGTTGATTTTGGTTTTTCTAAATCGATATTTTCTTAATACGTTATTCGAATTTTAAAAATTAAAATATATCAGATTTTTAAACAATATAATGACTTTTTTTTGTTTATTTGTATTGTCTAAAAAAAAAAATACAATTACAACAACAATGCGCAATGCAAATTTTCCTTTTTATCTAGTGAAAATTTGATTTCTCCATTAAGTTTACGACCCGAATAGGTTTTTCCTATACAAAGCGGTTTTAACATCCTAATTATAGTCGTTTGATATTTCTGAACAAAGGAAATAAAAAAGTAATCGTGCAAATGAATAAGAGTATAATTTATAAAGTTAAAAGACGACGTCAAAGGCACAACTAGTGGCCGGGTAAAATGACAAAGTGACACTTTGGCACTGCCAAAAAGCTAGTGAAGTACGAACAATAATAAAGTGTAGTTTTATTATATTTTTTCACATTAACCTTCGTAAATTATACTATTTTTATAACTAAGTAGTAATAATAAGTGACTTAATAATCATATTTTTCGAGTACTCATTGAAGGTAATTGTGTACAAATTGTTCATTACACGAATATATTATTGTACTGCAACGAGTACAGTCGGTAACGTTTATTTTATTACGTAATCGGCTCTTTAATGGGGGAAAAAAAAACTCAAATACGAAAATATTAAAATTCAACTAAATATATTATTGTTATAAAATAAAAAAATATTTTATGGTAAACGAGCTATTTTTATGAGGAATAATTGACATTGACATTTGTTTACCATAGAAACGTATAGATATGTATACGGTATACTTGCTTACCAAGAATAAAAATAAAAATTTTGTTTACGTTACATTACGATGTAAGAAATACAGACAGACTAACAGAACACTTGAAAAATCATCGTCTTACCGGGGCGAAAATATTAATTTCCGTTTTAAAAAATGACATTTTTCCTAGTACTATACGTATATTTGAAATAGGCAATCTGATTTTTATAAACGCGCAGAAATGAAATCACAAAGGTTCACGGTCCCGATTGGATAGGAACTAATCGGATCCAAATAGAAAACGTGTTGATACAATTCATTTTTCGCTATAGCGGTGGTGGTGGCCAACCGTTTTTTTATAGAAAACCATTAAAAAAAAAAAAAAAAAATCATTTTTGACAGACCAAGAATTTAAACCGATTGTTATAAATGAAAAAAAAAAAAAACGTATAGTAAACATGTTTTTTTTTTCTTTTATGCGAGTGTTAATTTTTGAAGTTTGAAGTTATTTTCTTTTTTCAATTTTTCGTGAAATAATAGTTATAACGTGTGCGTTATAACGTGTACTGTATTTGCAATCATAATGGAAATATTACTTTCCGCTGCAGAGGAATAATTCGAAAAAAAAAAAACAAGACGTGTGAAACATTAAAGTCCGCGAGTGTTTTGTCGGATTCGGCGCATATTAAACGTGTCGTCGACGAATTTGGGTTATTTGTACAAAATAAAAAAAAAAAACGCGTGTACTTGTGTTTATTGCATTTGTATTTGCCGTCCCGCACGGTTCTGTTACGCAGCAAGCAGTATAAAAGTTCGAATATAAATGCACGAAACGCGCTTACGCGCGCCTATAGATTTAGGGTAATTTCGAAAAAGTAACTTTTAACGTTATAAACTTGATCGCGGGTCGTACTGGAAATAATTTCTTGCTCGGCTCGGTTACCGAAATCGATTTCAACTCGATTATTATTATTATTTTTTTTTTTTACGACAACTCAACACATTCAACGAAGTAGTCGACAACGTTCGATCAACGCGTTGTCCGGCTTTGATGTCTTGTGCATTCGGTGCGAAAACCGCCGCGTCCGTATACAAAGCGACCCGTTCGAAACGCGCCGCGCGCGCGAATTGCCGGGACCGAACGACTGCGCACGCCGTGGCGACAGTTATTTTGCGCCGGGCGAAGAAAAAAAAAAAAAAAAAAAAAAATGATAAAACGTTAGCGGACGAGTGGACGGCGTTATTGTATTTAACTCTGGTAATATACACGGGACGTATAGTTTTTAACGGGACGAAAAAATTCGCGACGTTCTTGGACGGTCGCGTTTCCGGGTCCGCAGTGTCCCCGCAGACAACTACTTTTCGTTTATTTGTATACGATATTTTGATACAACGTGTAGCGCTACGCAGTGGCTGTCGTTGCCCGGCGCCTCCCGGGTTCAATAACGACGACGACGGTGATGATAATAATAATAACATAGTAAATTATTTTCCATACTAATCTAAAGATAAAAACCGAAAAAAACGAATTAAGAGCTACGGCACTGCTGATGGGTGCGCCGTTGTTTTATAAGTGGAAATCCTCCGAGTACGGGTCACTCGGTGGTAGTTCGGTTTATGTCTGTACGCGACGATAACTCGTTGCTGACGAAATACGATTCTGAACGGAATTCTTTTATACGCGTTTGAAAATGCCGTAATTTTTACGGTTTTCGTCAAAATTCGAATCTAATATCAGGTCTAGAGAAAGACAATAATATAATTCAAGTAGTCCGTGCACTTAAGTTTATTCCGTTCAGTTGTTTATCTTTTACGGTTTTTTCCGATTATTATGAAAACCGCTTGGAAAATCAAAAAAATTCTGTCTAAAACGGCGTGCTTTGATGGGAGTTAGATTTTTGGTAGACGATAAAAACACACATCATAGTAAAACCTACATACATTCCTCACGCGTTGACGGTTAAAACTCCCTGTCTAAAATTCGAGATTTTCCACGGACGTGCACCGTAGCCCGAGATCCGTGTCCGGAAATTCGTTTGGGATTTACACCATTCGTTGCTCTCATAAGTTGTATACAGTACTCGGGACTTTTAGCACTTTAAACCCATTAAAAAAAAAGCACTTAAAAACGTGAAAGAAGCCCTGAAAAAGCTCTTGGAAAGTATTCAAAAAGCGAAAACGGTCGAGGGATTTAAAAATCCCCCCTCCTCTAACTTTTTAGCGCCTTTTTGTGGATTTCAATGACTCAACGTCACGATTTATGATTAAGTTACGATTTTTTTTTTCACATTATGATTTATAGATTGTACAGGCCTCTAAGAGTAATATTCAACCGCTTATTGACTGTGTACTCAGCTCGAAACCATTTAATCCCCATATGAACGACGGCAACAGTCTATTTTGCTATGGCGTTTTCAAGTGTTTCTATCGGTGATGCGATTAGAAAAAATCCACTAAATGTAAGTAGTTATTAATACCGGCGGTATAAGTATTAGCGACAGGGAGAAAGGACCGAAAATTAATATCAATAACAATGAAATCTATACAGACAAAAAAAAAAAACGCGTTTAAAACGTAAATCGTTCGACGACTATATTAACGCCTTTTGAGTTTTTTGAATCGATTTCACAATATTTCGTATCGGCCTTTTATCGTTAACGCGATATTCGACAACACTATTGATAAATACATTAAACTGAAACAACATTTTGTAATACCTGTGCATTGTCCGACATTAAATAACACAGGAGAAACAAACGCAATTCACTATAAGTACCGTTTAATTACGCTGAATTGAAACGACAGGTATTAATCGTGCCGTCGAACGTCGGCGTATACGTTCTTATATTATGATATTACGACGACGACTTTCCGCTCCGGCCGGTACGAAAGTACGACTCTCTTCGAAGTTTTCAACGAATTTCAACAACGAAAATTAAATATTTTCAGCGTCGTTGTTTACTGTCGTGAATATTGGCACGACGATATTTCGGTCTACTACGCAATCGCGCGAATCGTAAATAACTTTTTTTTTTTTAAGTATAATTAGTGCTGTTTAATATAATTGGTGAGTGTCAACGTTTACGGTCTGCAGTTACGACGTTACGCGTTACGCAATATATTTACTAACCGATTAAGTCTTTTATTTATTTATTTTTTTTTTTTTTTTTAATGTCCGCCATTATTAACCCGCAAACCGTTGAGATTCCGTCAGTGCGAATAATTCGTTTTAAGTTCACAACATTGTAGAAATTAATGGAATTCTTATTTATACCGACTATGCATAACTTAAGCATTTTTATTTAGTTCGGCTAACGTTATTTAACTGTAATAATATTTTCAAAACGCAAAGTAACAGTTTTCGGTCCTTTTTTTTTTTATCTTCGAAATAAAAAACAAAAAAAATATATAAATTGTTTTTTTCACCTTTATAACCCATTAATAACATATGTTACTAAAGCCGGACATAATTTGCACCACGGAAAAGCCACAGTAAATTTTTGTATCTATAGGTGGAAAGTTTCGAAGGTATATTACTTGTATCAAGTAAATTATTTAGTTTGTATACAAAAAGCGTTGATAAATTATTGCAATTAAAAAACTATTCTGAGCAAATCTTGGTAAACTGGTAACTTAAAGTGTTAATCGAGTAAAGATAAACACAAATAAAAACATTGTATCGTCATTTGTTCTTGGAGAAGGATTTTTTTTTTTCAAACAAATTATACTATTGGGTGAAAAATTCGCATCTTTTAAGGTACGACGTGAATGATGATTAGGAACATAATTTTTAGTATTTTCTAAGAAAGAAAAACACAATAAATCGCAGTAAAACTACAATGACTTCTTCGTTACACTCAGAATCGAAAAATAAAATAAAATATTAATATATGTAGGCACTATCGATACTGCAGTTAATAATTTCTCAACTTTAAGAGAATATAAAAACGATCGATTAACGCGTTAATAATAGTTTTTTTTTTTCCCCCATAGTTAACGATATTAATTTAATTAAATCTATTCATTATTCATAATTCGTAAACACGTATAATAAATTATCATGTCGAACTATCGGAGTTCCCGTGCATACATTACAACGCAGAGTGTCATAATATTATCACGTTTATACTTAATTGATTATTCGCAAAAAAATTAAAATATAATAATTTGGAAGATAACCGGTTAAAAAAAAAAAAAAGTGATTACCGTATAAAAAAAACAAAATTACCAACGAAATTGGATAATTTTTTTTCTCCATAAGTTAAAATTCCGTAATGTCAAAAACACAACGTAACAGGTTTATAATATTGTATATTATATTCAACTATGGAATAACAAACTTGCAAGTTTTCGATGCCAAAATTTTCTTGAGATTATCGTTTTATGCCAGTGGCGTCTTATCAATATTTAGTAGACTGGAGTAAACTTCGCCGCCCGATGAGATTGTTTGATGAAAATATTCACTGCGCCCAAAGTGTTTATATACGTGCACCAGGGAATTTCGATAATTTTTGGACGTATTGAAATAGTGGTATTAAGTACAGAATCATAATATGACGTTTTCGAATATTTTCGGCCGCCCTAACTATCATTTTTCATCGCGTAACTTATCCGATTTTACAGAAGGGTAACTTAACGATAACATACATACATATTTAAACCTATTTCGGTATTAAATATTTATGGAAAAATTAAGGAAATCGCATCATAAATGATTACGTGTGAATCTGAAACCCGAAAACCGCAAAAATCAGTCGGAAAATAAGGAAATTTAATTTCGTCTTTTCCGTGGGGAGGGGAAGGAGCATACGAATGGTAAATTTTTAGTTATTTTTAAAGTAAATAAATAAATAAATAGTCATATATAATTATAGATACTTAGAACGTTTCACAAAATTAACGGGGAAATATAAATTCTGTACGGTATCTTTTAAAAGTTCTAAATGATTTTCAAATGTATTTACGTCGTCCTGTACATATTATCTCCCGGTGGCGTAGTTATTGATGGACAACGGAGACGACGGAGTTTTTTCTTGTGTTAAATAAGGTAACGTGGGTAGTGTAACTATTTGTATAGGTACTCGTGTTTAATGTAATAGTAAATGACGGGCACAACTCAAAAACGCTAGAACCAAACAACTTAGTATTTCTGTTTCACGAATTACGAATAATCAGCCCCACTGGTAAATTACTATTATAATAGTCGGGAAGTTTACCGATAGGTACTGTGTACAAATAGGTGGTACATAATTTCCTTAGTATTATGTATTTATCAATCTGGTAGAAGCGATTGCCTCCCTTTAACTGTATATCTAACTGTCGAAATGTATATAATATTTAAAGGTACCGGGGGTATATTGTTTTATAAAAAAACATCAACTGAAATCGGGTCAGGTGTTGCCCAACTCACAATGAATAATATATACATTTCTTGAACGTTAAGTATAATATTATATTCGTAACATGGTATACCTATACTCACTTGTATGCGTTCTACGAAGTTTCCTGAAAGTTTTATGAATAATAATGATAAAATTACTCGAGTCTGTTTAAATTTTAAGGGAAAAAATGTATACGTTTAATTATGTTTCCTTATAAGTTTTAAGCGTTTTTGAAATATTGAAAAGTTAGCAGTAACGTTTTGCAGCATTACTTTCGAAAAAGTACTTCAACACTTTATAACGTTTAAATTAAAATGTAGTTGAATGAAATAATTATACCGTGAATCGTAGTTAGGTCTTACGTTCGTTTAGTACACAAAAAAAAAAAATAAAATAAAATAAAAAAATATCTAAAAAATAATCCCACGCGACACGTGTAATTAAAATAATACAAATGGTTATTGAAATATATAAAAGAAAAAATATCTTTGAAATACTCGAAATTTAAATAACAACACTATATATACTTTAGTTTTTTTTACTATAAACCGTCTTTGAAATTAAATACAATACGAAAACGAAGTACATACCCAACACGAAACTCTTTTGAATTCAATTTATTTCGAGATAAAATAGGATTGTTTTAAGTTTAAATTGTAAAAAAAAAAATACTCTCGTTTTTACTCACCAAAGAGTTTTTTTAAAAAAAAAAAAAGTTGTACATAATATAATAACTGTACCCCGTGGAAATGGCCACGTTTTAGTTTTTTATGTATAATTTATTCGATATATAGTTTTGTAGTGGAGAAAACAATGTTATAAACAGGAAACAATATTTGTATTAATGAAAATGAACGAAAAAAAAAAGTCATTTTCAGTGATTATAACAGAGTTCAATTATTATTCTGGCCAGCGACGGAACTCGTTGATACAAAAAAAAGTCAATAATTTGCGATCGGGTTCATTTGTAACCGAGAAAAATGATTTTTTCTGACAGAAATTATGCGACACTCCCGCCCAACACCGTGCGGCGTTTTTTTCTTATTTTATTTTTATTATTATGTTTTTTTTTCTTTAACGAGTTCACCATTATAATGCTTCGTGAAAACTGATAACGATATGCCAGGACAGCGCGATGTTGAAAAAAAACGCGCGTTTGGTTGTTTTTTTTTTTTCGCATTCCCTTGTATAGTATTACGAAGTATAGTTAAATTTTTCTGTTAGCGTCCCGAACGCGCCGTGTCAAATATTATAATATAGTGAACCAACAAGTAGGCATAAATGCTAAAAAGAAATTGCGTTTCTATTTCCATCGCGGATAACATTATAGTTTGGTAAAAAATATGTATTAGTATACGTTTTCCACGGAACAAATTTAATGAGAAATTTAAGAAACGTCGACAGAAATTAAAATTAAAAAAAAAAATTATCGTCTCGCCTCAAAGACCGGTCAGTAATAATTATTATTATTGTCGTAGTTTGACCCCGCGGTAAAAATATTAAATTGTTAAATATCCGAAAAAACATTTCTGGAATAATTAGTATTATCCAGACGAAGATAAAACGATCGTTTATTGTTCATATTAATAATCGGTGTCGAGGAATTTTCACGAGTTTAAAATATTATAAAATTGTATTTTGAATAATTTTTCGTTACAGCGTATAGTTGAATGTGTTACAAAAATTACGTATCAAGAGCGTTCAAGTACACATATGGACAATTTGTATATCAGATTTAAGTGTAAAACGTCATAATAACAATATGTGTACAAATATTATTTTCGTACTGAAAATTGAAAATTCAGTCACATACTACGAGTACCTAATATTAGTTAATCTATTCGTACGCTAAAACGGTTTTACATAATACGTTTGTATTAATTTTAAGACGGAGGAAAAGAAAACAAAGAAAACGAAAGCAATTGAATATTCGAGTTTTTTCATTATTAAGTGGTTATAATATCGTTTGTTAATTGTTCATTCGTATAAATATTATACATTTTTAAGCACGATATTTTACTATTCGTTATATGTTTGGTTTTTTTAAGCTCTTGCGTATTTTTAGGTTTTTAAGCACTAAGTAGTAAGTATCCTCGGCTCTTCTCGTAACCCACCGTAAAACTAAGCGTTAAAAGTGCATTGGAAGCGTACCAGATCGGATAGACTTCCGAATTTCATAAATTCAATTGATTTAATTTGATAATCGGTTTATTTAACCGAATCAATACGAGTTAAGTATAATATATTGCTTGTTGATGATTGTTTCTAACGAATATAATATAAATTACGTTTTCGAAAGATATTTATCCAGACGATTAAATTGTTTATCTCGGATTATTTAACCATCGTTTGTCTAGATAAAACAGATTAAAGAAAAACTGTGGTTTGTCGGTACAAATAATATTGCATTTTAGATTCTGAGCAGAGCGAGAAATGTATTGGTTTTACAATGATGTTTATTTTTTTTTCTGCGGACAACTATTCTACCAGCAGTTTCACTTCAATTTTCAAGTGTAGCACTTTTTCGGAAAGAAAATCCGACTGGGGTGATATTTTGATCTTATCCCAGGGTTTTAGGATTTCTCCGGCTGCTTTCATTATAAATAGGGAAAACCGAAAAAAAGCGTAGGAATAACGGGAAAATGTATTGTTTTGAAACCGTAAATATTACAGCCTTTCAAAACATGTATAGCTGGACTAGGTACGCTCAGAATCGTGTTTCGTTAGCAAAGATTAATCGTTGCGTACAGATATACATTAAATGCCCCTCATTATCCAATACCTTCCCAAATTCTCACCCATAACAGTGGCCCACCCATCGTGCCAAGTGTATCCGTATATTTTTGGTTTCGTAATACGTATACGCGTTGTTGACCGAAACCGCGCGTTTTACTGTGCACATAGACACTCAACGGTTTCCTGCAGAAACGCCGTGTTAGGGCCTAATCGAAATTTTTATTATTAACAAATAATTTCCCACGTCGCGTTTCTCCCTCTCTTGTTATGTTATACAATAATCGATGTCGCCTTTTCTATTCGACTACCGCCATTATAATACCTATGTATACATGTATACATCATTATGTACGTCGTACGCATTCCTCTCGAGAGGCTGGCCAAAAATCTAGCCCCTACGATTCCTTTATTATTTTTTCCAACGGGTACACACTCTTTCTTGCCCGTTTTTTTTTCTCGCATTATAATAACGTATCATTCTTTCTTTTTTTTTTTTTTCAATAATTATTACCGTTAATGCGCTATTGTTGACTACCCATATGCCATGTAGTTTTGATCAACGTTGTCGGGTTTCTAAACACGAGTTCAGCACACCTTTTGTAACCCGCGGTCGTCGTGTCCGTCCGTCCGTGTATATTTACTGTTGTAGATTTGGTTATCCAGCAGATGTATGTACATATATATACATATACATGTATTTATTGGGTATTCGTAATATTATTATTTTAGTTATTCGTTTTTAAATAAAAATTCATAATTCAAATTGGTACCGCCGAAATACAAGTACTTTAGGAATATAAAAAAAAAAAATTCCCTGTCAACTATGTACAAATTCGGTTATTTCGGCGTTTCTCAAACTGCGGATCGTGACCCACTAGTGAGTCCCGAGTAATTTTTCGAAGGGTCGCGAAAATTGTTTTGAATTATATAGACTCCAAGAAATTTATGTTTTTAGATTTTGAGTGAAGCGAAGAACGTATCGGTTTTACAATGATGTTTATTTTTTATTATTTTTTTTTTTATTTGAACAACTATACTATTCAAGCATACTATTTGTATACACCTCATTTATTAAAAGTACATTAGTAAAACTATATTAACTATAAACCTATAAAGTAATAAACAAATCTCGTTTTTCTATAACTACATTTTGAAAAGTGAAATCATGTGGGTCGCAATAGATTTTCGGGGGGAGATTTGGGTCGCGGCCCTAAAAAGATTGATAACCATTGGGTTATGTAATTCATTTAGTTATCTACTCGTAAGCATCATAATAGCGCATGCTATGCAATCAAATTATTTTAAAATTGCGCATAACGTGAAATTACGGTTTATTGTTAATAAAAACGCGTTCAGTAACCGGAAGCTTTGGTCTTCGTACAGCTCTCATAGTGCGCTTCCCGAATAATTTGATGATTTTTAAAGTTTCCAATCGAAAAAATAATATTATACCAGCAGCAATAATACAACGTCTAAACACCCTGTTACAGCGCGGAATTTCCCTCGATTACGAGAAATAAAATGCATATTATAATAAAACAACGATGCGGGATATTAACTCGAGTGTAAATCCGCCCCGAAGAATTTTCGTCGAACATTAATCAGCAAACTTTGTTCCAAAGCGTGTGCACTCTGTGCCACACCCCGTCACGACGATGCCGACGAAAACCCTTTGTTTCCATACGATAATTCGGCCGCAAAAGGTTCAACGGGTTGTTGCGCGTGTCAGTATATAGTAATTTTATTTTCGGATACGGCGAAGATTTATACTACGGCCGACGAGAATTTCTAAAAAAAAAAAAAAAACAAACAAACAAACAATATTTATGCTGCGTGTCTACTGTTAAACTATTATGAATTATTGTATTTACTACGCAGTATCCTAAAAAAAATAAAACGAGCGTGATCCCGGGTACGTATTTCTCCACTAAACTGTTGTTTTGTTGTTGTTGTCTAAACAATTTGATAAAAACGTTCAAAAGAATCGGTTCGACGATTCCGTCGTTATTGTTACCGCCGTGCAGCGAGTACATTCACACACACACACACACACACTATATAGGTATACGACAGGTACGTAAAAGTAGTTTAGAGTACACGCGATAAACAGTTATTACGTGATCGCATATTATTATCGTATTTTTAATAGAATAAGTAGGTAAATATTAATACGCAATAAAACAACCGTTTCACGATATCATCTTATTATTTTTTGTTATTATACGATAATCGGTATTGTATATGTATATAAAGATTACAGGGACGTTTTAAAATGTCTAGATAATGATAAACGAACAATAGCTTTTATAATAGACAAAAAGATAATCTATATATAATTGTATTCGTATTATAGCCTTTTCACGCAATGGCGTGCGCAGAGGGGGATAATAATAGTTACATTCCCTCCCTAACCTATCGGCTTAAAAATACAAAACAATATAAGCAATCTAATACCGAAATGCATACATTTTAGCCGATTCACGACAAAGAGCTTCATGTATTGATTAAAAATTTACTTTTTTTTTTAAGATCCGTATTTTAAATTACCAATTCCCCGTAGTCGAGTAGGGTAGAGAAGACGATTTTACTCTTTGTTCGCGATGTTTATTTATTACATTCCCTCCTATTGGATATTCCTGGGCACGCCACGGCTTTCGCGAAACTATAAGTGCTAAATTTAATATTAAAAATGTACCAGATTTGATAGGTATTTATTATTTCGTGGAGGTGGCACGACTGACGTAACATAATGACTTATTTATCAACCCGTGTAGTATTTGCAAATTGAATATTTATTATTTTTAAGAAATAAATAAATTACGATTAAAAATAATTTATCTTGATAAAATGCAACACTGATAATAATCAGGGCTTGTGACTTCCAGCATTTGCGTATTTTGTACTAGAGACCATATCCAGTGATAGCGGGTTGCAGAGGATGGAGTGACGCTCTCTAAACCTGAACATTTAAACGACTGGGTTGGAAATTCGATTACAGTTTAATTTTAAAGTCGGCAAACGCCGAACATAATTATTTCTTATTAGTTTATTTTTTTAATTTTTGGTATTTTATAACGTCATTAACTCTACGTACCCTACCTTCGTAACAGTGGCACACCCATAAGCAGTATCAGTTCTTTATATTTTTGGTGCATATTTCAGAGTTCTGACGCCATGTTTGTGTTTTTAGTTTTGTTTTATTATCGATGTTACTTCAATGAAATGAAAAAATCGAAAACTTCTAGGTAATCGTATTATATAAATTATATGCAGTGACGATGAACATTTGAATATTGATAAAATAAAACATTGAAGGTTTTGAAATTTCAGTAGTTTACAGCCTAGTACAAAACTGATAATCGACAATTTTCGCGGATACAACCGCGGAGAGGACAATATTTAAATTTGAACAGTTGACCAAAAAATTATACAATAAATTATTTGAGGGAAATTTGTATTACCTATATAACCTATATAATATTATTGTTTATATACGACTTCGGATTTCTGACATGTTTCATAATACGTTTTTCACGTCATATTTGAACACTTTTAGTGCATAAATTTCAACGTTTACCATAATTATTACCATATCATTTTAGAGTTTATAAATTTTAACGGGCGCGGATTTTAATAAACCAAACCAAGAAAATATGTTTTGTTCCATGGAAGAAGAGCTTAAGTCAATAAATGAAATGAGTGTATGTATATTCTAACACTTGTTACACCGAAAACACTAAAACATCATAATTCATTGTATGATGCACATTTTATATTGTTCGGAATAAAAAGGCACAGGCGCTACTAGGATGTTCTAGGGGTCTTTAGCAACCCTCAGTTTATAATTAGCGCCAAAAAATGACCCGATAAGCTTTTTTGTACTATCGATTATATATTTATGATCAGGGTATTTCATAATCACTAAGTAGAATATAATAGGCAAATTGTCTACACACAATGCATGTATGTATACAAATAAAATTATGACACATTTTTACGTTAAAAAAAAAACTTCAACTGAAATGTGTAGTTGCTAATTATAAGTGTCGTGCAAAGAGGATTATGGGGTAATTCCTCCCATAGGTCTGCGACGTGTCTATAACTTAAGCACTCCCAAAGTTGGCGGTATAAATGCGTCTATGAAAAACGGGCCATTTAGAACACCATCTATCGATTATATAGTATGTCACTGTGGCGTCAATACGGAAATTTCCGAAATTTAATTAGCTTGTATCGAAAATCGACTCGAGCCTTTATATTCTGCCCCGGGACCGAAAACGCATCGGCAGGAAGATTACAATTCGTTTATATTATTATCTAGACCCGGCCTGCCTGTTTAACATAAATATTTAATTAAGACCGTTGATAACGCGATATTATTATTAGTTTTTTTTTTTTTTTTTTTTTTCCTCGGGCTCGTTAAAAACGTACACAATACATTTACATTTTCCACGTGCACGGAGACCCTGCTTTGTCGATTATAATACAGCCGAAAAACGAAGCGATTATAAAATGTTTGTTAAAAAAAAAAAAAAAAAAAAAATTCGGCGCTCTCTGCGGAGCATTGTACGACTACGAGAGCGTACATATTATTGTTATTATTATAATACACAAGTCAACTCTAAACGCGCGCAGCTAGTTAAACAAGACGAACGTGGTTCCCCTATAACAAAAATAATACTACTCGTGTGTATACACTCGTATATTATACGTACGAACACGCATGAACGATAATAGCGTTAGAATTTTTTTTTTTTTTTTTCTTAAACGTTTCTTTTTCGTCACTAGAATATTACTCGAAACGAATAATTCGTTTATAACATAATGTTTTTCGGTATTCTAACGTACGGGAGAAGGGATCTTTTTCCGTTATACGAGTTGTTCCACGAACAACAATAATACGAACATCGGAATATTTCGAAAATCATAAAGATTTTTTTCCGAAAAATAAGAAGAAACAACAAGCTCTAAAATGTTACATTACCGTTGTTATTGTTGTCGTCCCGGTTTTCGGAAATAAACCGACTGTCGTCGGTTTCTTGCCCAAACTCGGTAACGGCAAAATAATAATTATTCAGAAAACGACTTTGAAGTTTTTTAAAATTTAATTTTTGATCTTAACCCCACGAAATCCTTAATTTTTAAGATATTTACATAATTTTTTTTTTTTTTTTTAATAAAATCCGCTTGTATTACTAGTATTAAAATACATTGGATTTTCGTTAAAATGTTTAATGAAACAATTTTTCTTCCAATAAAGTATTGAATGTAAACAGTTTAGCCGTTAGTTATTTTTACCAAGTAGGAAAAATGATTATTACTGTTTGTTTTGACTGGACAAATTCTGCAGTGGTTTGATATTAATTAGTTTTCGTATTGAAATATAGAATATTTGGTGTATATTTAAAAGAAAAATATCTCATAAAATAACCAAAAAACAAAAAATAAAAATAATTATGTTTAAAATGATACGTAATTAACCAATATAAAAACTATTACAAATGTTACAAAAAAATATTAATAAAATGATAATTTTTACTAATAACTAATTAATTAATATTTAAACATTATTTAATATTGTACCAACACAATTTTTTTTCAGTCAAAACAAACAGTAATGATCGTTTTTCCATTTGGTAAAACTAACGGTTAAACTATTTACACACAATATGCTTTACTGATAGAAAAAATTGTATTGCATTAAACAATTCAGCAAAAATTCAATATACTTTAACGCAATAATATAAATCGAATTTATTAAAAAAAAAAAAAAAATGTATATAAACATTTTAAAAATTAAGGATTTTGCGGGATTAAGACCAAAAATTAAATTTTCAAAAACTTTAAAGTCATTTTCTGAACAATTACTGTTTTGCCGTTACCGAATTCTGGCAAGAAGCCAAATGTACAAAGAGATTGGTAATAATAATAATAATAATAATGTTCATGTTATCAATATAATTTGCACTCTCGTAACAATCTCCACCCACCATGTTCTGTGTACTATAAATCTATGCATTTTAACAGTTTTACCACAGTTTTTTTGGTAATTTTGATTTTTTTTTTATCTACACTGACTTTTGGCTCACAATATTTTATAATTCCTGTTTATGCCAAAACTCATTAAACCATTAATGCCTTTTAGTTCTTTATATTTACGTCCTTATCCGTTAGTGAAAATAGGAAACTGCAAGTTTAAGCAGATTAGAGTGGGTAATCCACCGGAGACGTTTCTTGCCAATCGTTAGAAAATAATATTTTACACCATATAGCACCGTTATCACAGAATAGTGAAATTCGCCGTCACCGAGTTTTGGCAAGAAGCCGACGCTATCGTCTACTGTTGATTTTCAAATGTATTCGAACTCCTCCAAATAGACACCGGGCGTTCGTTTAAACGCGCTTTGGCGTTGAGATTTTCGATTTCCGTCAACCCGTCGACGGGATAATCCGCTCTTAATTCCTTGGGTCGGGCGAGTGAGTGGCGGAGCGCGGCATTTGCGCGGCGGCGTTTGAACGGTAACACAGAAATGCCGAACGAAAGTCAATGCTCTCCGCGGTATCGCAAATGTCCGCGTAATCTCCGCGGGACGCCCTGCGCAACGCGCCGCACGTAATGCAAACACGGTGACAATGCGCATTATGTTCGTGTGCTAAAAACGCCGTGCGTACCGCGTCGTTGAAACGGGCGCGCGCGGCTGAGCGTATCGTATACTCAATACACGCGCTAAACACGGCATTACGGGTACGCGTCGCGGGATATTATCGAAATCGTTTTCGACGAGAGGTTTGGCGCGGCGCGATAACAGCGCGCACGATAAGCTACCGCTCGCGCGCCTACCCGCCGCCGCAACACGCGCGCCGCATTATCACGTGCCCTCGAAACACGTCCGTCGAAAGAAAAACCGGGCGATCGGATATTATCGTCGCGCCCGGTGCGCTCACAGGCCCGCGGCCGACCCGTACCTGGTGTACGGCCGTCGCGCATAACAACGCGCGAAAAACCGGTGTACGGCACAATACGCATACGCGCGTACACGTATACACACGCGCGCGCGAACAATAACAAATAGGCCGTACGAGAAATGTGCGTTACGGACGACCGGGGCGAAATGAGTTTCAAGTACCCCCCATCCCATCCGCAAACTCCAACCGCTCCTAATGGACGTCGCGACGGCGGCGGCGAGAAACGAAAAAATACACCGTCTCGCGAACCGTTCGCGCCGAGGACCCTCTTATTGATAACAACAACAACAACAACAACAACAACAATAACAATCACAATATTATACGGGCGGACCGGCGCAGGCGCAGGCGACGTTCGTCTCCGCGGTTTTCGGTCCGTCCCCCGCGACGTTCCGTTAAAACGCAACGACACAACGCGACGGCTCGCGCGGTTTACCCGCGCCCACGTCGCCCGGCCTAAACGCGCGGCGGTTTTCTACAGCAGCGGCGGAGCGCGCGCGCGTCTATCCGCGTGGCGCGGCGCGGCGTTTACAAACGCAATGTTATTATCGCGGAACGCATTGGTTTCGCTTACGGGTGTAGCACTTTTTCCGAACGGAAATCTGACCGGGGCGGTACTTTTGGGAGGTCGTTATTCGATTTTCCCCGGGCGTTTTACCGATAAATTCGAAAAACCGGGGAATAACGGAAAACTACGAAATGTATAGGTATTAGCGAACAAATGTGACGGCCTTAATTTTCCCCGTGATCAACTTTTTTTTAGATTTATTTGGATGGGTATTGGGGGTGAATTTTTGAAATTAAAACGGGAACCTATAATTTATTTTAGCGAACATAATGTAAAGATATTTTTAAATATATTTCAGTGATTGAATAACACTAATTCATTCGAGACTTTACGATCGATATAAATGTGCAAAAAAAAATTTAAAAAAAATGATAAACTGTATAATTAATTCAATATGTTTATAAATCGAGAAAACATTCGTATTATACATTTTTTTTTTTCTCTTATGTACATTTATATGATGAAATGTACAAATTTGTACGATTTATGATTATACGATACATCATCGTTCCACCTTAGATAAATCTGTATTTGTATATTTTGGTCATTTAGCTAAGGCATCGAATTCTAGAACCGGTATTTAGTGTTAGTACGCCGCTGCGCACAAAGAGTAACATTCGCTTGGCCGTCCGGTCAGTAACGCTAAGTACCGAAGTTTTCGGGATTCTCTTTGTGATTCCTGCAGTGTACGTACAAAGAGAAGCCTTACATATACATACAATAATAGTAATAATTTACTTTTACAATTTTCATTATTTGTTATAAACGGATTGTGCTGTACAAATGACAATGATGTCTGTCCGTTTAATGCGGGGATGATATTTGTAATTTAAGTAATAATTTGACGAATTGTAACGTCAAAACATGGTTTGGAGCCAAGTCTCACGGAGTTTGTTTTCCAAAAATGTAATAGACCGGTCTTTTTAAAAACGCGTTTTTTATTTTTCGTTTGAATTCGTCAAACTCTTGTACAAGAACACCTCGTTCAGCCACAAATTCTGTTTTTATATTTTAACTCGAATGTGAATGTTGAATTATTCATACTTCTTAAACTAATTTACCGAATTCCAAACTATTTTTAATTTATGGATCATAAAATTCATATCGATATTTTCTATATTTAGGTAAATAATAGTCTTAAATGTAATATAGTAAACACACGTGCACCTTGTTTGGACCATTTTTCCACTCCCTGTTGACACACCACCCTTATTAAACCTCTTCTTCTAGCTCTCAATAAAGGCCATGTACAATGAAAAAATTTTTAATGAATTTTAGATAACCGAATGAGTTTACGAACCCGACTTAAATCTTTCTCCGATATTGACGACGCTGTTACCTCGTTTACCACCTCTATTTAATTAGCTGCTTGATTATCGTCTACTTAAATACGATCAAAAGTCGTAAATTAAATTCTTTTTTCATACGTCAGGCACTTAATTGCTGCCAAGCGTTTAACTAGAGTTATCTGAAAAAGAACCCAGTATCTTTCTGATAAACTTCACTGCAATGACTCGAGTCAAAAACTAAAACGCACACCCTCTGAAATTCGAATAGAGAATATCTCATCACGTTTTTCACAAAAGACAATTCTGTATAAAGAACTATGAAAAATTAATCAATTAATCTATGAGCTCCAACTTCATAAATACCCGTCCTTAGAAACCAAGATAGTTCTTGACATTGATTGATGAGGAAAAGACGAACATCTTCCCTGAACATCTTTCTCCGACATTTATACCCCACTATTCACTACTAAATCATAATTAAGTTGATGACATAACATTTCTCTTGAATCGCCTCTACCTATGATAATGCTGCCCCAACTTATTATATCCTCTCATGAAGTTGCATATTTGATTAATAAATCATAGAATCACAAATCTTTCCATTATGATTTAATTAATTAACTCAATTAATCGACACGAAGAAAAAACTTGGTGGTCTTTTTTTTTTATTTCACACAAAATTTTAAATGCGAATTAATGGTTTCTATTTTTTGGGGGAACCTGGAAACTTATGGTGGTATTTTTTCAATTGACTTAATTGACACAGGATCCAGGAAACGTCATATTTCGCTCTAGACGGCAGTAGTTCTAATTTTTGAAAAACAAATTTCCATTTAAAGAAACGAATAAACGTCATCCTAAAGAATTACTGTTATCAAAGAAAAGAAAAACTGATTAGTCGTAATGAGTGTTGACGACTTCTAATTCGCTGTCCATCGAATTTACCCTCTTGATTATTCCTGTAAAAATAAAATAATATTAGTTACTCATACAGTTTTCAACCACGTAATAATTTTCCATTTTCCTACAAATAAATATGATTATTATTGATAATCATTATTTACCTTTGCAATTTTCATTTTTTGTTATAAACGGATTGCGATGTATAAATGATAATAATGTCTGTCCGTTTAATGTGGGATCGATATTTGTAGTTTCCGAATTACGTTTTCGTATTGTAACTTCAAAACAAGGTTTGTCGCCAAGTCTTATGGATTCGGGATTTATTTTCCAATAATCTGATAGACCGGCTTTTAAAAATGTGTCCTTCATTTTTCGTTTGAATTCGTCCAACTCTTGTACAAGAACACCTTGCTCAGCCACAAACTCAGTTTTTAAGTCCTTAGTCGCATAATAAAACTGTAAATGTTTAAAATATTTGTATTTGAAAAAATAATTTACCGGATTCCGAACTATGGTTATTTTGTAAACCATTCATTAAGAGTGTATCCTTTATACCGGGTTATCCATTTAAGTGGTACACTCATTATCTCGGAAACTATTTACTTTGGATTTTCAAATGGAAACCTATATTAAAAATCAGAAGGAAACCTACACAAACTGATGCTATAATACCGCAAGATTCTAATCACCCTTATTCTCAAAAAATATCTTTTTTTTAATTCAATACATTTTTTCTATGTATTCTTTCATTTATTTGTTCACATTCAGTCGCGTTTTACTTTTTTACTTTGTGATTTTATCTGATGATGAATTTTCTTTTTGAAACCGATCATACAATACACATATCATAATACTCCGGGCGACGCATTAATTAATTAAATAATTTATTTATTAATTTAGTTATATATTTATTTACTAGTATCAACCATTTAATAATTTTGTTTTTACTGTATTATTTTATTATTTCATAATAATAGTTTTTTTGTCGAATGTTATGTTTAACTCAAATATTATAAAAATTGTTTCAATAATAGGTTTATTTGTTATTATGGAGTGTAGATAGTGGGTATTTAATTATTGTCGAAGAAACTAACCGGAGAAGTTGACATAATAGCGTCCTTCATTGATATTATCAACGCGTTTATAATATTATATTTGAGTTCAAATTGATTCCCACACATAAATAGTTTTAAATTTTTTGTAGCATCCAACATAGCTCGATGATCTTTATAAAGTTGTTGATCCAGCCATATTAAATTTTCTTTGGTGTTCTGAAAAAAGAACATTTTTAAACAAACAATTAAATAAATGTGTACTAAAGTTAAACATATATACATCCGATCTTGGTGGCGGTAATAATATGGCGAATTTCGCTCTAAGTCTCCTGAACACTTCATTCAGTTTTGCATTATTTTGCGTAGAATTGTTCTTATCTTTTAATTCATCGAGTATTCTGATAAGGCCGGACGACACGGATTGGCTCACTCCCTTGTCAAATGATGTATTTGGCGACAGAAGATATGTTAAATCAGCACTTTCGTACCATTTATAACCTTCTTGATTATTCTAAGGTATAAAATAAAAAATTAATTTATTTGTCTGGTCACATTTTCTCGGACACCTTGTAATTTGCGATACTTTTTCACAGACCGATATTATAGTATTTTACTGTGGCCAAACTAATGCATGAAAATAAAAGTATTATAGAATTTTTTATTTGCAATTTTCAAGTATTAAACTACAGAAATTTGTGAAAGGCCGAAAGTTCATTTCCCCTTTTATTTCGTTGTAAATGCCACAATTTGGGGAAACATTTTTTATTATCAAATTTACTAATTAAAAAAATGCTAAAAATATTACTGCAAAAAAGGTGATTTACAGATCACATTATTTCATATTATTTAAATTAATATTCATTTTTTTTTAATTTCATTAATTTCGTACCGTTTTCTGAGACTTGGTTGTAATTGTGTCGAATTTGTCTATGATATTACATTTGTTTGTATCGAATTTTTCTATATTGTTACACTTAAAATGTTGTTTTCCAAGGTCAAAGTTTTCGTCGTCAGCGTCAAACCAATTATCGTTGTCGTCGTTGTTAGCATTTTCTTGTTGTTCAGTATAATATATGTCACGAATTTTCTCTAAACAATTTTCAAAATCATTTAACAATTTCAAGAGCAACGTCTGTTGTTCTTCCAATTCAACAGTTTCACGTTCGTTTAATTTGGGTTTCTGTAAAATTTAATGGTCATCGTAATATACGTTCATAAATAATTATTTAGTTTAAATTTGGTGTTATTAACCTGCATTATAATTTTTATTTGGTCTTGCACTATATTTATTTTGTCAACTGCACTGTTTGCTTGCTGCTCGATTTCGTTTATTGCTTGCATCGACTTTTTGTTATTAAAAATGGATGGATTTGTTTTACCAACGGCAAATTCCTATAACACATATCAAGTGTATTATACTTTCATCGTTATAAATGAAATGTTTAACTACGTACCGAAATTAAAGGGGTTTCTTCAATAATATCATCATCGGCAGGTAGTAGTAAGGCCTTTATCAGAGGAAACAATGTTGGCAAACTTGATTTTTCCGGAATATCTGGTTCATCAACTATTTGGATTTTGGGTGTTTTACCCTCTTTTATTTTGTCTTTTTTTGAGGGTTTTACAGGTTCAATTGGTATATATGGTAATTTTGGTTGTCTACATACATTTAGAAATTCGTCAAAATGTACAGAGCCTGTAGGTGTAGAAACTGGTATAACGGCGTCTATGGTTTTGATGGGTTGGTCAACGATCTTTTTTTTCCCTTTTGCTGAACTTTTTGCCATTTTTGATGAAAATATATATTTTTAAAAGTTAAGATTTGATATGAAAATAAATATATGTATTTATATATTTTACAATTATTTACTGCAACTCCAGTAAGTTGCTACAGAATTTTAAAATATAAACCTATAATCATTTGTCACTATGGAAAAAAAGAATAGTTATATATGAGAAAATTAAAAAGAAATGAATAAATAGTATTACAATTATCGGTTGCACGTCGATAAATATTTAACAGTCACAGAAAAAACCAGTATTACAAACTTCAGTCTACATTGTTACAGATCGTTATATGTCGGTTATATTTAACGGCTAGTATTTTCTGGTTAAAGAATGTGGCGGAGTATCTGATTGACTGTTGAAATTTTAGATTCTAAGTGGAGCGAAGAAGCTTATATTTCTACAAAGATGTTTATTTTAGTTTTATTTTTTTATCTGTTTTCAATTTTTCTATCAGTAATTTTGCTCCGATTTACAACGATAGTACTTTTTCTGAAAGTAAATCAGTGTGGGGAGATACTTTTACTACAAATACTCCATAACAGAAGCAGAAATATATGAGGAAACTATATGTAATAAAATTCAAAGTAATTTTAGTAACCCGGCTACTAAATCGTCATAAATCACCAACTTCAATAGTCGCTGTTATCCTTGATAAATCAGCCAAAAAAATATTTTCTTACTAGATCTTCTCGAATAACTCTATTCCCCAATGTAAAAATTGATAACGATTCAATCACACAAAAAATGTTTGTAAACTTCCTCCCAGATGCGTGAAATGCCCAGAACAACATCACAACTCTGTTTTTACTAAAGACAAAAATAGCCCATCTACCTGTATAAACTGCAGCCAAAATCACCAGGCAAACTATAAATGTTGCAAAATGTATAAACAAATTAAAAACCACAGCAAAGTCAAGACTCACCAAAATCCGCCTAAACATTTACTAGATATTCCCAATCTTCATGTGCATAACATCTATCAACCTAATATTAATTCTCGAACTTCTCAAACAATAAACCCGCAAAGCGATTCTTATAACAGTAAAGTTAAAAATAATATCAGTAAAAATGAAATTCCAACAGAGAATCTAACAGTTGACCCAAATATTACTAACGAAATCACAAAATCTTTAATGCCCTTATTCACATCTCTCATCTCAGAACTTATCAAAAAAGTTATCACTTATCTTCCCGCTCTATTAAATAATGTAAATGTCAACTAATCTAAATAATGCTGGCCATCATTAATTGAAATTTAAATGGCATTAATCGTAATTGAAACGCATGCGCTGTATTCTTATCTCATCACAATGTCGATATAGTCTGCATAAATGAGACTCACTTATGCGTAAGTGACCCAATTAAATTTAATGGTTATTCAATTTATTGTAATGATCGGCTAATTGTCCAGCCTTCAGGTGGCGTCGCGTTAATAATTCGCACCAAAATAAAACGTCAACAGGCATATATCCCACCGCTGCGATCATTAGATTCATAACAATAACATTATCATTTAATAATATAAATACTACTATAGTTGGGACGCGCCAATCTCCAAGTTATATAGTGTGCATAAACGACTTAGACTTAATCTTAAACCACTACTATACAATTATTATCATAGGTGACTTAAACTCAAAACACGGAATCTGGAAATGCACCACTACAAACTTGAATGGTAGAAAATTACACAAGTGCCAATCAAAATCCTCTACGTTCATCTCTGCACCAGATAGACCTACTTATTATTCTTATGATTCTAATAAAAGTCCAGATATTTTAGACGTTGTTTTTCTAAAATAAACTTTTTTATTGATTAATCAAGAACCCTTATTCGAATTAGATTCGGATCATTTACCAGTTAAAATATCAATAAGCGCGTCACTAATACATATCGAGACAACTCGCAAACTATTAAAAGGAAAACCTAATTGGAATACATTTAAGCGTTACGTGTCAGATAATATTAAAATTCTTAAAAATATTTCTAATACGGTTATAGTAATGGTCAATGAAATAATATCTCGTCTTTAAGAAACAATTATGACAATGCTATTCAATGCCCTGCTAAAATTGAGTTACTTTCCTATGGATTGGAAAAAGACCACAATAATAATAATTAAGAAACCTGGCAAAGATAACTCTGACGAAAAAAATTACAGGCCCATCAGCTTATTATCGTGTGTTTAAAAAATGTTCGAAAAAATTATCCACACCAGACTTATTAGTCATTTAAACGTAACAGACGCAATCCCTCACTGTCAATTTGGTTTTAAGCCAAACCACTCAACAACTCAAAAACTTTTTCGAATAACACAGCACATAAGCAACGGTTTCGAAAAAAGAGAACACACCAGAGCGGCCTTTCTATATATTGCTAAAGCGTTCGACGAGGTCAGGAATGACAGACTGCTATACAAATTAAAATGTCTTAACACACCTATTGTTATCTTCAAAATCATTAAATCGTTTCTCTCCTCTCGCAGTTTCACAGTTCAAATAAATTATACTAACACGAATATCAAACAAATTAATGCAGGTGTACTACAAGATTCAAAAATCTCCTATAAAAATCTCCTAAAAATCCTATATTTTTCAACTTATACGTACCTGATTTCCCAACAACATGGAAATAGCCCTGTATCCGGACGACAGTGTCATATATTCTAGTTGAGATAAAATTGAAAAGGTAACCGAAAGTATTCAAACTCATCTTTACATAATCCAAGAATGGCCGTAAAAACGGAAAATCGTCCTCAATCGAACGAAAAACACAGCAGTTATTTTCACACTTCAAAAACACATTAATTATAATACTCTAAATATTAACGGATAAAATATAGCACTTACTTGGAATCATCACATATCTTCCAAATTATAGCAAGGATACCAACATTTAAAAATTATATTCTATAGTCAATAATTAATCGTCAAACCTCACTGAACTGGAAGTGTTCATTATTGAGGTTTAAACAAATTATTCGTCCTCTACTACCGTATGTTGTCCCGATCTGGGGTTAATGTGCTACAACTCACTTAAATAAAATTCAAGTTCTACAATCCAAAGTTCGCCGCATCATTTCAAATGCTCCCTGGTTTGTTTGACATGATGTGCTGTACATTGACTTCAAATTACCAACAATAAAGAACTACATCAGGGACATATCAGCAAGTTTCTTCTGCCATCTACGCAAAGCAAGTATCCCACAACATTTTGGGTTGAGTGTCCGCCCTAACAGTCGCAGACTTAAATTTGATCGTCCCCATAACGTCCTAATTATCTAGCATCTATTATTGTAAATATTTATTTGTAGATTGATAAATTGTTGTAACAAATTTTTAAAACAAAAAAAAAAATTGTTTATATTTGTATTATGTAAATAAAAACCAAGTAATCTTACTATCTTATAATTTGTTTTTCAAACGTTAAAAAAAATTAAAAAAAATAGTTATTATTTACCCAAGTTTAAATGAAAAACGCCAGGAAAGCTTTATAATAAAGAAAAGAAATAAAAAAGCAGTCCTAGTCAGTTTCGTTAACAATATTTAATTAGACTACGCGTGCAATTATTTTATTTTTCAAATTCACATTTTACCTTATTTATTCTAAAGACAATTAGTTCTGACTTTGTAATGCACCTCTATCTATTATTTATCCACCTGTTCTGTTAGTGTGAAGTGTTCGGCTATTTATATTTAACAAAATATAAGTTTCATCAGTTATTGTTAGCCGTCAAGTTTATGTTTGATATTACATTAAAATCTTTTAATATCATTTGATTACCTATGTCCTAATTATATAGGTAGGTCCTGTTTTTTAATATAAAAACTTCTCAACAAAATTAACAGTATTTTGTATTCCTTTAATTATTGCGTTTTTTAAAAACTGACTTTTAGTAATTAAATAATTATTTCGATCCGGTAAACTTAAACCAATTACCTTTCGTTATTGGAAATATATTAGGTTCTATTGCAAATTTCGAACAACCCGTCGGGGTACCATTTAATATATTTACTACCTATCAATAGTTCACCTATAAAGACGTAAATAATATTATATTAACAATTTTCATAAAAGCCGTATACGAATAAAATATTGTTAATTTACATAATAAGTATTAGAAATATACCACAACATTTTTTTACACAAATCCGTGGTATATATTTAAGATTATATGATAAATTTTAAATCGTCATGTTTATAGAAACGAAAAACATATTATTTTAATCGACCGCGTATGAATATATAACGTACATCGTTTCAGAAACCTAAGCCGATCCGGTTCTTCGATCGGCTCCGATTCCCTCACGTGATAACAATAATATTCTCTTATCAGTCCGCGTTTCTATTAAACGTTTTTACGTTTAACACAAAAGGTATAACACAAAAATAAAATAAAAAATACAATTATTATTATACTTTTGCAGATCTTCTTGTGATCAATGTCGGTTGAACTCAAAGTTTATAGGTCACGTACAGTTCATAAACTATGAAGTTTATAGATTGCAATTTATAAACCTTGGATTGAACTTTAATCACGAAGTGTAATCTTTTCTTCTCGATGCGACTTGTTGACCAGTGGTGTGTAAAATAATTATCCCATTGTCCTCTTTAATACATTTTTAATCACTCAATGCATTGGTCATTTGAACACGAACAGATTATATGACCGCGATTAAAACCACGCAGAATATAAGCAGATTTTTAGCTGACTTCGTGGTTAAAACATACAAAACGGTAAAATCAGTTTAATTCACTGGTCTTCCCACAGTGTACGTTAAGGTCGTATGCGACTTGACCGGAGACAGAAAAAAATGCGTTTATTTCGGAATGATAATATTAAAATTCAAAGTGCAATAAAATATACTATTAAAAGATGAACTACAATAAAATTAGTGGTCGAAATAGGAACAGGGTAAAATGTAATTGCACTTCTATTTGCGTAAAATACAGCGTTTTCCACCGAGAAAAATTATGATTTACTAATTTTATTTTGAAATCTTTTGATAAGAAATTATACAAGGGAATTAAATAAATAGAAAACTAAAGTTATTGAATTTAGACAATTAGATTATAAGAAAAATAAAACGGCTAAACATAACCATATTAACAGAGGACCTATTTAATAAGTACGAAACTTACTGTACCTGATATAACGGAGGATGGTAGAAGTAAATTGAACATTATTAAGTAACAATCGGATGGTCTGCACCAGGGAGAAGTTCTTTTCAAAATAAAAATCAATATTAAAACGACGAACAGTATTGAACTCGATACAAGGAACAAATTGTTGGAAATAGATTTGTATGGAGTCGCGTGGCATTTACACAGACGTGAAAACTGAACTGCAGTAAACAATATAAAAAAGAGAAGGCTAGACGCATTATAAATACCATATTACCGTAAAATGCCCAAGATTTGGAGGAGTAAAAAATTAAGAAAAATTAAGGGAAAACACAATTTTGACGTGTCATAAAGAATAAAAGAGATAATAATATAATATGGGTCACACACATCAATACTACGCCATTAATGATAGTTAGTTGAGATTTTATATAATAATATAGAAAATAATATTGGAAGACGAGGACCAAGGTATACCGAAAATTCTTAAGACGACGTGGGTATGAAAAGTTATCGATAATTTAAAGATTTGAATTTTGACAGAGAAACGAGTGTAATTGTAAAAACCGACAACACAGAACATTGAAAAATAAAGTTTCATTCACCCGGTTCCGTAGGAATTTAACGACATAATATTCAAATTTTTCTTAGCGTTGGTAATAATAATTTTAAAAAAAAAAAACAAAAATAAAAACAAAAATCCGGTATACGGTTCGTAATATATACACAAAACGTGCGGTAGGTAATATCGCATTCAAGTAATAATATCGGGTTACATCAAAATAAAAATACTCGTATACGGTATAATATATAATAATAATTATATTATAGGAAACCAAATACGTCGTCATACGGAATTCCAGCCTCCGAACGATAACTTAAAGAAGTTTTCCCCTCATTTTGAATACAGTATAATGTGCCCGCAGTTTCGGGTCATTTAAAAGGATCCGGTGTCGTAACGTACATGTCACTTGCGTCACAAGCCAATTTTCGTCTCATTTGCGTACACGTCCCTATTCCTTCACACATGATCAGGCTTAGGACTGCAGGCAGTCCTGATAGGTCTTCGTGTCGATCCGCAAGAACGTGATCGAAAATAAGCACACTTCATTGTACAAGTAATATTAATAAATTAATTAATATTCATACATTCTTCGGTACACCCGTAGAATACAAAATTGTTTTTAATTTCAAAGCGATTTCGAATTCTACCCCTCCTCCCCTCGTGTGTCTCTGAAGTACATTGCACTGTAATGTCTTTAAATTAATCCATAATTTAATTTTTACATATGTGTCTAATACGTGTGGAATCTATCTCGTATTTTCATTGAAAATCGTCAAAATATATAAAAAAAAACCAAATCGTATTTAAACTTTAAGGCTTATGACATACATTTTCATATTGGTTTGCTATAAAATAGAGGTCTAGAAAAAAACTTACTAGTCTTGATTTTCATATCCGTTAAAAAAAATAGGCCTATTGGCCTACCCAGCTCATTGTCGTCATTTACACACGGAAAAATGGCCGCAGCACATTACTTATAATATTTTATTTGAATACATTAAGCTTATTCGATAATATTTTTTATCGCAGTCGATAAATAATCATACGATATCTACGACTCCAGTCAGTCGCCCTGTACTTAGGCACAAACCGATCTTTAATTCTAAAGTAAGTTATTAATTAAGTACAATTATTTGATCATTTGTTTTAATAATTATTTTTTCTCTAAATTACGGCCTGGCCTACCCTTAGATTTTTTCTTTATTATATGTTCAAATTTTTCTCGGTTTGTTTCCCCCTCCCCCCCCCCGGTTAATNTATGTTCAAATTTTTCTCGGTTTGTTCCCCCCCCCCGGTTAATTTTCCGATAAAATATATTACGTTTCACATTAATTGGAGCTATATTCTGTCGATTTGCCACTCGTAACACGGGAAACGGGCAGCAGCGCATAACTTATAATATTCTATCTCAATGTATTATGCTCATTCGATAATATTTTTATTGCAGACTTCAACCGTAACGACTCAATTTATTGAACAAACCATTTTTTGACCATTTATTTACAACTATTTATTTACCGACCGCTTTATAATTGTCAAGTAAGTTACCTATACAGTTAATATATTTACCTAACCTAACCTAACGCTTATAAAATTGAATAAGTATTGCGTTTTACATTATCGCACACTATATTTTGTCGACTTGCCACCCGTAATACGGACAACGGGTAGTACTTAACTAATAAGTTAATAAGTTGTATTCTATTGCAATGTACTGTGCTCGTTCGATGATATTTTTCATTGCAACTGACACGAACAGTTACGACTCTAATAATTCGACGTCAATTTTCTGGGCACCAATGGCCACAAACCGCGTTTAAGTCCCGAAAATGGATTTGTTTTTTTTTCACAATACTGTTTTTTTTTCGTTTATTATATAATAAATATTGTGTTTCACACTTATGTACGCTATATAATGTCAAATGATCCAATAGTTTTGAATATATCACATTTCGACTAATATACTATACTACTGAAACTGGAATGTTGACTGTTAATATTATCCATTAGTGAAAGTTCAATAAATATAACTTGTTATTTTATTTTTTTTTTAAATCATCATACAAGTGATATTAGAATTATATTGATTTAGTTTACACGCCTAATTGTCTAATTTGAATAAGTATAAATAAATCACCGAACCCTTACATTTTCCAACGGTTTATTGAATCGTGTAAATGTTGAACAATGTCTTGGAACGAAAATGTTTGTTGTAGATCATCATGGATGAAAAAACAGTTATAACTACATAGTCGATATAGTTATCAAGAGGAAGAATGTAGATATCCTTTAAGAAAAAAAAAAAATACTTTACTAAAAAACTACTAGTGACGGGAATGGAATGGAAAAGGTGAATGGAAATGCCATTTGGGACAGCCAGTATTATATATTTTTGTACAGAAATATTTTTATATTTTTTAATGATATTTCGAATATATTCCCGTTACAAAGTTATAATCAAAATTGTGCGCAAGTGTCAAGGAAAACAGACGTGAACGAAAGTGAGACTCGGCGTTACGGCGCTGTAGTCAATATAGTAGCAGACAAACTGTTGAACTGCATCGCTAAATAAACACGCCTAATATAATATTAAACCATCACGATGACATAAAATATTATTCACGAAACGTAAAATTAAAAAAAAATATGAATTCCACTATAAAACGCGGAGTATTCGAAACGCAAAGGTAAAAGAAAATCACGCACGAGTACTATATATTATACTATATAATATTGCTGTATGAAATATGTAATATCGGAGAGCATTCCCTTCGTATGTTCCACGCACATGACGCTGCGAGCGAAAAATAATTCCTCCCCCTCCCCTCTCCCATGAAAAAATAAAAATGGAATACTTTATGAGCTCGAGCATTGTATTATAGGGGTGGCAGCGACGGGGCAACAGCAATTGTCGGTGGAGCTCTCGGTGCAATAAGTTTGCGTCGAAAACTTTTCGGAATGCCAAGGGCGACGTTGTTCCGTGACGGCGGATCGCATTCGGAGATATTACGCGCGCAAAATGATTGATGTCCGAAAAGTTTTCGGGGATGGTGTCCCGAGAGAATTGCGCGATGCCGGGACGAGGTCGATTATGTTCGGTCGCTGACGGACGCCGACCCGCCGCCGTTAGGTTTTAGAGCGGATTTCTCATAAATTCTCGAAAATATCGGCAGCTGTAAAAATCCGTTTTGTATTTCATTATTATTATTATTGTTATTATTTTTTTTTTTGTTCGTTAAAAACACATATGCTCGCGCAGTCGTTTCGCTATTATTGACTCTCCCGGATAAATGTTTCCCATTGTGTTTTCATAATATAAAATAAGGTACCTCGTCCCATTATCGTGAAAATGTCTCACCCCTTTACCGCCGCCGTTGACGACTATTTGACTTAATAAACATTGTTTACCTTTTGCAATGTTACAAAAAAAAAAAAAAAAATCTACTAATACAAACAACTCGATATTTATTAGCCGTTTTCTTCGTGCTGCAGGTATGCGCTGCGGTATTCTCTCCCTTTCTCTCTAGGCAGTGTAGATTTTCTCAGGGTCTCCGAGTACTAAAAAACTATTATTATTTTTATTATTATTCGTATTATTACGAACGCAACGACGTTAATGATGGGGTTTGATGTATTGTTAAAATATCGTCAGTGTAAACGTGGTGACAGATCATTATAAAAAAAAAAAGCCTGTAAAATACGCGTGACATACAATAAATTGATGTTTTTTTTTTTTAATTCGTTTTTTTCGTTCCTTTCGTACGTTTGTCTCACTCTATATAAACACGTGGTATATACTCGTCTACGTTTCTCTATATACGTATGCTTGTACACGTCATTTATACTAACTGTCGACACGCCTGTGAAAAAGTCTCTAGTCGCATCCACGCACAGAGAGCTTCGGCACCAAAGTCGTTTATCCGAGACGACGACGGCATGGCGTTTCTTTATCCGGGAAATTTGAATCCTAATCCCCGCCGTAACGTTCGTGGCGTCATCGTTCCCTGAGGATTCCGCGATTTTCTTTTCGAGTAAAACCCTGTTGAAATTATTTCCGAAACCCGGCGCCGCAGCACTGCACCGCTACCATGGTCACCGCGCACGCGCACCGCAGTGCCGGAAATTCGCGGTCCCCTCGACGTAACCGCAACTGTGCTGCGGAGAAACGAACGCGTGGCACTCCGACACGGGGTGGTCAAGTTGGATAGACGACCCTCACGCCGTCACCCCTCTCTCGTCGTCTCGCCCCGAGTTGCGGACAAAAAGTCCCGTTACAAAGAAAAAAAAAACCCCCTCGATACCGACTCTGTAAAATACAATTATATTACTACAGCGAAACCCGCGCCTACAACGGACATTCACGACAACGCCCGATGCCAAGTTATTCGGCGAGTATACGAACAGAAACGCCGCTGTTTTATAGTGTCTGCGCGTCGAATAATCTCCACTTTACGCTTTAAACAGAACAATAATGGGCGGGGAGTGCGTAAAAAAGCTGAAAATATTCCAGTTGAATATTTTGCCGTAGCAACCGTATTCGAGCTAACAATATTTTAGCCGGCACTCCGATTTTTTTAGATAATAATAGATATAGACACGATCTTAGAAGATAAGTTCGACCACTTCCCCTCTGCCAGCCAACAGTCGATGTCCCACTTATTCAAATAAAAACGTTGTTTATAATTTTCACCGACGTTTTTGAGGTTAGAATTTCGTGTAATATGTATAATATGTATAACCATATTATACAATTGCAATCATACCACAATAAATACTAACAATATTAACTAAAACCGTGGTATAAACTACCATCAGAGAATATGTTACTATGTGTTATACCATGCTCAAATAGAGTTTGGCTGAAAAACGGACAGGATTTAATATTTGTCAGCGTAAATACTGTCGGCAAAAATTTAGCCCATCCGATGTCCGCAGTACGAATGGAGTCATTGCAAAGAAAATTATCAACCGAATGAATAAGCACAACGCAATAACGGTTTCTGGTCCGAAATATGAAAATAGAACGTAATATTTTATCTTTAAAAGTAATCGGTCGGATATAGGCATATAATTTCTTGGTTTTATTAGTTTTACTGTAAAATTATTGTTGTCAGCTACCATATTGTCAACGAGAAGAAATATTACTGTCCACGTCCGTTATAGACATGCAGGTTACAAATACTTTGAAATACATTCAATTGTGCCGGGATCATATTATTTGTGCTGTTAAGAGAGGCGTCTGTTACACTCGTATAGACGGGTATTACACGATTTTGATTTTTTTTTTTTTTTTTTGTTTTACATTTCCTCTGAAATATGAAATATTCACACGAGTTTCCCACTATACTGTTAAAGTTATCAAATACAAACAGAAATAAATAAATTTACATATATATTATGAACCTATAGCTTTATCCCTTTATCTAAATATATGAATATTTCAGCGACGGAGAAAACAAAATAAATACACACAAATCCCGGACGTTTTTCGCACCATGAGTAAGACACTGTAGTAGGTGGGTAGTTTGAAAGATATTAAATATTAGATAATTTGGACGATGGTTGTGGAAAAAGGTAAGAACAAATTTTTAGGAGACAAATAATGTAATCATTTACTATAGATTTACTTAATCTCTAGCACCAACAAGTTTTCTTACCTTGATTTATTATTTATTCATTTTTTGCTATGCATTTTGCTCGTCCGCTTTCCGCCGTGACTCCGTAACTTTTGCACGTATTGAAATACGCGTATTCTCCCGGAAGCGCACTTGCCGCACCGCGCCAGACCAGTCCGAAGAAAATATCGTTCTGTTGTTCGTATACGCGCGAGTACATATCATACATATAGGTACTTTAGTACGTTTTTGTTTTTTCTTCGATTAAATAAAATAGTCAATATTGAAATAAGGAAAATAACAATTAGAAAAAAAAAAAAAAATGTTTTTATTTTACGACGGACGAATAACGATGAGCAACTCTCGCGGCGGTGTTCCGAAAGTTAATATACCGTTGTTTCGGTGTTCCGGAACCAATCCTCCCGACGGCGCCGCGGCCGGTTGAAGTTTACGTACATATAATAATATATCGAGTTTGTAGTCATTATATTTTTCATTCGAAAACCGCGAAAAAAAAAAAAAGGTCAATACAAACGAAATCAAGATTCATAGCGTTATAAAAACACGTCGTATTAAATCAATTAATTTAACGTAAATAAAGTTTGGAATTTCCACAATAGAATAGCGTATATCATTATTAACTAACCGTACGCCGAACCGTGTACCAAAATATGTGTAAAAAACGTCTAGAAAAAGCGAAAAGTCGGTAATTTATTGCGTTTTGCGAGCAGCGGACTGCTTTTAAACGCGCGTAATATTTCATATTCCGGACGTAGGTATCCACTCAACTAATATCGAATAACGGGGTTTTTATTTTTTTTTTTTTTGCTATCGATCGAAAATTTATATTATTTTTCGAACCAAATGCGCGTAAAATATCGATGTTTTAGATTCCGAGTGGAGTGAAGAAGCTTATAGTTTTTATACAAAGATGTTTATTTTATTTTTTTTTTAACTGTGAGCAACTTTTCTACAAGAAGAGTTTTAAGTGTAGCATCTTTTCTGAAAGGAAATTGGTGTGGAGAGGTACTTAAAGGAAGTTATTTTTCGATTTTTCAAGGGGTTTATCATCAAATTTTAAAAACCAAAAAAAAAACAGAGGGAAAACGGGACAACCGTAGGAAAACTGGAAAATTCGGTACAAAATTAAACAAATATTATTAAAGAAAATATACAAAGCCTATTTGATTATTTTACTATAAAATGACATATATAATTTAAAAAGCATCATTATCAACTTAACTCCGCTCAGAATCGTTTTTTCGTAAGCAATGGTTTATCGTTGCTTACAGGTATACATTGAATTATCTATTACAGTGGCTGCGCGCGTCCCCATTTTCCTAGAAAGTTTTTTTTATATTATTATTGTAACCACCGTAACCAACGGACTAGATCTCGTTTAGTATTATTGTTTAAGACTCCGAGTGCAGCGAATGTTCGGTGTTTTATTAAGACGTGTATTGCTTTTTTTTTTTTTTTGTTCCCGGATAAAACTTATTGGGTTTGTAAAAATGCTTCAATTTTATCTAATTTTTACGGACGTGGATTATTTGCCCAGCAGTATGTTATTTAAAACGTTTTCCTAGATTCCCGACAGATTTGGTGAAATAGTTTGCGAAAATATGACGATTTATTGTTTTTTTTTTTTTTTTTGTCAACTTCTGGGCACAAACTCGTTCGATTACAAGCGGGATAAACACGACTCGTACATTCCAGTAACCGGGTACCGCTCAGATTCGTTTTTTGATTTCAGTGATTTATCGTTGCTTTTAGTTGAAAAAACAAACTATAAATTAGCGCCTACATCTGCCGTGACTTACCAACGGTGTGAAATATGTAGGTGCCCGGTTTTTTAATTTAGTATTACCCAGATTTAAAACTAATATATTATACTGTATCTTTTCGGTATTAAAAAGTTTTATCTATATAATAGGATTAATTTTCCTCTTGTATTAATAATATTATGGTACGGTGACCCTAAAAGGACCGAACCGTTATTCAAAATTGTTGTCCACAAACTTCGGATAAACTTTCGACGGGACGTTTCTTGTCAGATTTAATGACATCACTGTTATCACGATTATCGGTCATGGTTTTTTTTTTTTTTTTGTTTAGAAATATGTTTTACGGATAAATATTTTTATTAAATTTTCGCGAACAAATATCTGTGTAAAATAAAATCGAAAATAAAATATAAATATAGTCTTACCGTATAAACCTAAACTGGAATAAATAATATTGTTTTGGTTGACAACAGAAATAAAATCAACGCAACGAATTTCCATTTGAAATTTTTAATTATTTTCGATTTAACACGAAACATTTTTGAATTAAATCCTCGAATTATGGGCGTATCACCACTTGTAATTTGACTACAAAAAAGCGCTGACGAAAACCATTCGAGCTATATACTTAATTAGAAAACCAAATGTTAATAAAAAAAAAAAAAAAAAAAAAAAATGAAGAACTTGTATTGCGAAATGTTGGTTTTAGTTTTTCGATGCCACAAATAAAATAAGTAACTATTGTCTTAAAATCTGATAATTTCAAGTTTTTCAACTTCAAATGTCTATTTTCGTAGTAATGATATCGAACAACTAAAGCCACCGTTGTACAGTGTACGATCTCTTTGTTTGATGGCAAATATTTGGTTTCTTAAGTCCATTGCTCGAGTAGCTTTTGTTCGTACAAAACGGTTTTTCTTAAACATTTTCGTTAAAGGGACAAGACCTGTTTTTGATCCGAAAACATGATTTGCGAGGTAAACTTATCTGTCTCGTAGAGTGGTGTGATCATATTTATTTTCTGATTGGAAGTTAAAAACGACTAGTATTGGCCTAATAGATTTAAATTATGTATATTGAAACCCTAAAATTAAAGTGTAGTGAATATGACCAATTTTTAACAATTTGTTTAACTTATTTTGTAGTTTTTGGCAGCGAAATCAAAAACCAAGGTCTAATGGTCTCTGCGGGGAAATATCTCGTTTCTAACAAAAAATTTAAGAAAAGTTTAACCGGACGTCACTACAAGGTAAGTGAATTAACACTTTAAACCATGTTTCAAGCAAACATTGTAGTAAGTGTATAAATACAAAAATGTAAACTGATTGAATTGTTGAAGACCTTTGAATTATAAATGTTAACAATTCGCAAAAAAAAAAAAAAACACGATCAGAACACGATTAATTTCCCGATCAAATACCAAATACTCGAGACAACGACACTGAACCACTCATAAATGTATTTGAAAGCGAATATTTTAAAAGCTGATAAAATTTAATTTTTCCGGAAATTTCGAGAAAATCGCCTAAACGCAACCTCTTAAATACGGAAGGTAGCTCTTAACAAAAAAAAAAAAAAAAAAAAAAAAAAAAGATAAATAATAGGTAATAATAATGAATTAATAGTTGTCCCTTTTCATAACATAAATGATGTTTTTTTTTTTTTTTAGTATAATCGCGTGTAAACGAATAGCTCTTACTCGATTTTAAATAGCAGAGTCACGGGGGGGGGATGTATAAAAGGTTAAAACGCGTTTTTGATTCGATCGCTCAAATAGACGTCACATCGCAATAATATCGTGTATTTTTGTGCACAATAATATTTTAGTATTATTTATTAGCATTTATATAGCTGCAATATGAAAAAAAAAAAAAACTAAATAAAAATCGTTGGGCGATACAAAGGAATATTACGCGCACATAAATAACGTTGGAAATGTACATTTCTTTTCGATTTGTATATAATGGCTGTAAAAAAAAAAAAAAAAAATACAAAGGATTACGGAATATTTCTGAGACGTTTATTGCAGTCTGTTTGTGTGAATTTTACAAATAGTCGAGAATTTCCGCGCTAAAACGAATATCATTCTAATATCGCAATGTCGCGTGTGTTCGAACATCGATTCGAGCTTCGGTATTTAAAAAAAAGTGAATGAAAGAATAAAAACAAAAAAGCGGTTAATTAACTAATTTTTTTATATTTTCTCTTTTCAAATCGCCGTACTTACGATTCGAGAATTTATACACGGTCAAAGCGTACGGGACAAGAACGTCGTTTATCTCGCACACAGACGTGCCATTTGTATTTTACTGCGTGGTTTTTTTTTTTTTTTGCGTTATGTATACGCCACTGCCGCCGTTCTATCGTCTAAACAAACGTTAAACACCTGTTTAAGACAGAAAGAAAAAAAACCAACGCGTCTGGACTGTAAGAACGGCGGGTCTTAAAACGAGTCCTTCGACCCGTCCGCGTGTTGTGCGCATTTTTTTTTCTTCTCGATATTTTTTTTTTTTTATTATTATTTCATCGTAATAATCGTTTTCATGCACGCTATAAACTATATGCGCGCACGTAGTATTATTTATTTTTTAGAGGCCACCGTTTCTCGGTAAAAGTGTCATCGGCTACTCGTTCGTCCAAAACACACACGCGAGAGCGTAGTACAAATAATAATACTATATTGTATATTATAATATTGAAACACATTTTCATCGACGGCGCGGTACTTTTTTTCTGTTTTCTTTATCCCCAAGTCGCGTATAGACGAACTACGTTAAAATAATGTTATATTCGTAAAACGATACACATTTTATTTGTATTATAATACTTCGGATTCTGAACGAAGCGAGAAATCTATTTTAGGTTTTACTTTTTTTTTTCTTTTTTTTTTTTTTTCTTACTCTGTACCGGCACACAAATTTTTCACCAGAAATCTTGGCTCCGATCGGAGATTTTATAGGAACTTTATTGCAGTGTAGAAATTTGTATCTAGTCGATGCGTTCACGGGGGCATTTTTCAATGTTCCCGGTAGTTTGCGTAAACGATAAAAACCGGCAACTTTTTGTTGATATCTGGGTTACCTGAAAAATTACGACTATTAATACTCTGCTCGAAATCGTTTTTCGTTGGCGATGGTTTATCGCTGAGTATGGATATAAATTAAATGACTCTATACACGTTCCCTTCGAACTTCTCTTCTGAAACAGTTACACAGTCATCAACTATATCGGTCCTTTTTTCATTTTTACTATCGGTTCGGTTTTCCAAACCAAACGACTAAATAAATGCACGTTGCATCATAATATGTAGAACGCACTAAAATTTAATTATCATGAAAAAAAAAGTATAATATACATTACGAGATTAGATTAGGTGTTCTTAACGCGTCATTGCGCTTTACAATTACAAATAAAACGTCAAATTATTATACCGTGTAGTTAAACGTCAAGACAAACATTTCTGCGTGTTAACACCGATAGTAATTATTGTTATTATTTCGTTCACTTTTTCTTTCAGCTGAAGTTTGTTTAGACAAAACGCGTTTTTTAATGTATGGCTAACGTTTTGGTATGTACGATAAAAAAAAAAAAAAGTTAATTACATTAGACGTTTAAACGTTAAATATTGCGTTATTACATCGATAAAAAAAAATGAAATAATACAATATTATCATTGTGTTTGCATAATATTATTATATCCGTGGATAAAAGGGTCGTTCCTTTTTAAAATATTGAGAGAGTGAGAGAGAGAGAGAGAGAATGAGAGAACGTAAACGTAGCGATACTCGAGTGTAGATGTTTGAGAACGAACGAAGGGGAAATAAGTTCAATTAAGGCGGATTGGACGATAAACAAAAGGGAGAAACCAACGAGTTCGTATGACTGGTACCCTGTTTTACTGGACCCTACATTGCGGGCGTAAAAAATAAATTCGTGATTATTCGAGTAAATAAAAAGATAACACGATGAATGTATATGTTGTCAATATACCTACTAGTATGATATGGAGATAATTTGAACGTTCGATAATTTACGTGCAATGCAAATGGACGACAGGCAAAAGATTGTCTGAAAAGTAATTCAAAATATTACGTGTACATCTGCGTACAGAGAGCGCTTAGTGGTTAGCCGATTTCGTTTCAAAGATTTAACATAATCTATATAAACCCCGCGATAAAAATAGAAGTCTTTAGATTTATCTACACGGTAGTTTTCATATATTTTATGTCTGATGTTAAAATCCAACTTTCAATATGCAATAATATTGAAATATTTAATTTTCTTGTGGAGACGGGAGATCTACCTACGTAGATAAATTAAGGATGTGTACACATTTTTAGTATAGTTTAACACAAAACCAATAAAAACGTTTAACGGAGGACTTTGTCTTGAAACCGTATTTAATACGTTTTCTATTTTTGTAACAAATATACCTATATACGATTCGCGTTATACCGTCATAATGTCGTGTTACAACCGCGTGGATGCGTGTTCGACGGGGGGGCAAAGGGGACATTTGCCCCCAGCGTTAAAATTTTAAAATATTTCATAGGTGGCGTTCGTATACAGCGTACGTTTTTTGGTTTTTTGCGGTATAAAAGTTTTTCTATAGGTGATTAAAAATTGTATAAATGATTAAATTTATTTCATATATTTTAACATAAGTCAAAATTTTATTATAAAATTCTTATAAAAAAAAAAAAAAAAAAATACAAAATATAATATAACACGTAACATTTTTTTTTTTTTCTTTCAAAATACGATTGATAATGAACTTCGTATTGAATTTTCAATCATTTATGTTTAGTCTAACAATTTTATTCACATCAGTAGGTAGGATACCTACTTAATAAAATTAACGTAAAACACTCGAAAAATTAGACTCAAATGATTTCAAAATTTTATCACGTTTATCTAGTGAAAGAAACGCAAAAGGTATGAAATTAAAAGTATTTTTCGGACAAATTATTTGGGACGATTTGTTACAAAAAAAAAAAAAAAATGCCGCACAAAATTATACCGACTGTTGTAAGTATCTTATATATTATATCTGTTTTGAAACCTAATATTAGTTTTACATAATAAATTATACTAATATGAAAAAAATTAATATTCGCTAGAAGATGTTCGTAACTTTGATGACGAATTTACTTCTGAGACACTAAAATTGGCCCTACTTGATGACCCTGCGAAAAGAAATACACGTAATAAAAAACTTCACGTACACCGTTGACTGGTTTATAACAGAATAACTTTGACAAATTGGAAAAGTTTCTTTTTCATTCATAATAATTTAAGCCTGTGAATAATCGATCAAATCATAATAGTCCCGCCCAGGGGAAAACAAAGTAATTGGATACATACTTATTTTGTGTGATATTATTACAGACATTTTCCAAAATCTAATTGTGTTTCATATTTTTGGGGTGGCAATTTTAAATAAAAACACAACTCGACGATACATCAGCTATTCAATACCATAAGTCCCATAACTCCCAACGAATAGGGACTTAGGAACATTAACTTCACTTTTATCGTTTCTCCGATTGTTACATAAACCGAAAGAACACATTTTTTTTTTATATTCTCATCGAAAACGGCAGTATCATTACTTCACCCAAGATGTTCAAAACGTAGATGTTCATAATCTCCTAAAACAGTATTTCCGACGAAAATGACATTATCTTTAGTTACTTCCTTCTTCGCGGGAAAATTAAAATGTAACAAAAAAATAATCATGCTGTTGTCGGTATTAACAGATTTGGATAATAAATTATGTTATCTTAAATCCATAATAATATTGTTCATGACTAATACTTCCCCCCCCCCTAAAAGTAGTAAATTCAGTTACTGCTTCTCACAAAAATGTTTTCGTTGGAAGTGACGATTATTGTGTATTATTGTATGATTACAATCGTTAAATTTTTGTTTATATGTAAATTTTTTGTTTATAAATAGATATAATTACACGTAAATATTCGTGTAAATTGTGTATAATCATTTTAAAGAGACGGACATACCGTAAACCGGCGTAACACAGGCCCACCATGGTAACTGTGTCCCACTTCGGATATTGTAAATACTTCTGTACGCTGTGTTAAGACATGTGATTATTATCAAAACTTTGTGGTTGATTTGTATATTTGACAACACTGTTAACCGGACGTGATAACAGTTTTTGCCACTATCATTTGTCTTGTTATCAATAAAAATTTTGTTTGTAATCAATTTTATTGTTCCGAATAAATGTGCTCGTATAACATTAATTTGGTTGTGTATGGTTTTATCGACGTAGCACTCGGTAAGTCAGATATTGTCCCACATATTTAAACTTATTGCTTTTACTCAAAGCTCTAATAAAATAATAATAAAAATGAAACAATATGAGTACTGTATATAATATTATATATTTTAAAAAATAAATTGAAATTTTCAATTATAATTGGTCATCATCAACAACAGTTGTGATGGCTGCTTTTTTTTCTTTTAACTACAAATGGTCTTTGTGCTACCTATTAGATATATATTATATTATTATGAAATCCGTGTCAAATTGGTACAGTTGAAACCTTGAGGAACCTTGTATTCAAAGACGTTCTTATTATTAATTTGTTTTTTTTTTTTTTTTTTTTTTTTAAGATAGGTATGTTTGCTATAAAAGAAATAAATACACTATATTATAAATGAAGTTATAAATCTAAAAAATAAAAAAAAAAAACAATGTTGCATAACAGTTAAATTTAATATTCTCGACCAGCCAGACGCAATATGAACGATTCTCGTTTTATAATATTATAACGACGCATTGTCCGTCTAATAATTGATCTAAAATTCAATATTTCATGTTATTCGCGCAATACTATCAGAAATTCGAATTTAAGCTTCATATACGTGCAACATTTATAAATAGTGTGAATATTTTTCCAAATAAATGATATCAGTATATTATTATTGATTTCGACGGTAAATTTCAATATTTTTTTCATCGTGCGGTCACGTCCATCGTGAATTATTTTTTTATTGCGACGTTAAGCGTATTATTATCAATTATAACCTTTAGAGTCGTTCATTTATTAACATTTAATTAAGAGTTCACTTTACGAAGATCTTTTTTTTTATTTTATACAAACCTTTAGGACCATCCCGTCTCACATACAATTTCCCAACTATCGCTATCCATCGTCAAATCGTCCGGATTGATCAATTTCCATATTCTTCTGGACTTCTCCTTCGCTATCCTCGTCCTATAAACTTCCAATCGACCTGATCTCGACCTCGACCTATACACCAGCTGTCCACATACCATTTTCAATCGCATCTAAGCATTTTTTCCTCCTATACACTTATTTCCAATACAATTCTCACTGCTTTTGGTTGCTCTCTCCTCATGACATGTCCAAATCATGAAGAGGCTCTTATGTACTCCTTATTTCTCTAATTTTTCGTTATTTTATCTTCTCTCGTTACTCAACTCACTCACCAAAGGACTTTCATCTCTGCTACACTCATTCTCAACTGTTTCATACAACATAGTGGGTCTCAACCACACTTTCGTAAAACTTAGTATTTATATCTGTATCACATGTAAATGCTAAAATAAATCCCAGACCTGTTCAGACCATAACCGTTCGAGTACATATTTGAAAAAAAAAAATGGGCAGACGTCATGATTGAATTAAACAATAAATACGTTTAAAAGAACCTGCGGAAATCTTTACAACATTATAAGCGTAATCGTATTGTTATCGTATTAAATTTCGCTGTAGTAGGGAGGGGGGGGAGGAACAAAACAAACGAGGTAAAGAAATAATAGTAGGTATATATCATTATCCGCCGCTACTTCAAACGGTATGAAAAGGTGATTTTTTTTTTTTTTTATACGAACTTTTTATCGGAACGCGGCACACTTTGTGCGTCGCGCATTGGTGTAATATTTTTCCCGCGATACCGATAATAGATAACAGCAGCTGCTGGTAATATAATACCAGTGTATATTGTATTATTATCCACCCGGTATATTATAATAATAATATATTTACGTACAAAACCGTTGTATCTCCGCGGACGCGACAATGAATCGCCACCGGGATGCGGGTGACCTTTTCGTCTGTATACGTCCGCGCCCGTACTGTATACGATATTACCTGCGGATATGTTATAATACTAGTGATGGGAATTGCCGAGTGAAAACTACTGAATAACGCGATATTTTCGAACTGTCTGTTTACTCGGTTGTTTTTAATAACAATCGACTATCGACACTATTTATTCAGTTGAAAAAGTCCTCGGTTGTTTTTAAACTGCCGACAGTCGAAAACACTCGGTTGTTTTGTAAACCGGTCGGTGCCAATACTACCGGTAGAAAACTATCTAGTTCATTATATTGATAATATTTATTCGGTGGAAAAAGCACTCGGCTGTTTTCAAACTATCTAGTCAAAAACACTCGGGATAGTTTTCAAAAAAATCGATACATAAAACTATCTACGTTCAATCGATAAATCACTCGGTTGTTTTTTCGACTGGCAATCGATAGTGAAAACTAGTCGGTTCCGCCCATCACAATATAATACGCGTGTAAAAATAATCCTCTCGCAGCTTTTCGTGCCCTGTCGCTCCCGGAATACGTTGGGGTGGAGAAAAGCAACGGAAACAACAAACGGGGGAAAAAAAAAAGTAAATCAAACGCGCGCCGTCTGGCGGGACCCGGCCTTTGGACACAATGAAATCGCTATCCGCCGACAAATCGCGCGTTTAATATTATTACGAATAAAACAAACCGGCAGGCGTTACACGCGTGCGTATAGCGGTAATAATACGATGTATTATAGTGATATAGTAATATAAATCGTGTACGATCCGGTTCGACCTTTGCGCGAAAGTCCCCGTTTCCCCTCGGCGGTGCTGCGTCGGTCCCTCTCTCTCGCGGCGACCGTTCTGCTAGGGCACGTCTCCTCCGCCGCGCCGCGGCAGATGCCGAACATAATAATAATAATAATAATAATATTATAGCCGCACGCGGGCAGCTGATAACCAGCTGCTGTCGCGTGCCCGGGTTCCGATTACCGCGCGGGTTTGCAGCTGCTTTCCCGACTCCCCCGTTCCCTCGCACCCTCCCCTCGTGACCTTCCCGCCGCGGTAGAACAAAAAAAAAAAAAAAAAACTTCTGAAATTCCACGCCGACGCCCTATAATATTATACACTGTGTTTGCTAATACTAATACGCGTATATACAATAATGTAATATAATAATAATGAAAATAAAAAAAAAAAAAACTGGTTCCGGTGTTAACGCGCGCTCCCGATCACTGTATTATATTAATACATCCACTATATTATAATGTGTGTGTGTGTATGTGTGTGCATGTGTACGTGCGTTCGAGTGTGTGCAGATGCCGCGGCCGTTTTTGTTTCACGTTCTCATTACAGGCGGAGCCGTTCGTCCGACCGTTCGCGACGCGTGTAACCGACACCGATAACGATAAGTTCCGTATCGCCGAGGCCTAATTCTCGATAATTGTCCCGACTCCGAAACGGCAATATGGTTCGGTAAGTGCCGAACCCCAGCATGATATCCGTCGCGAAATTACCTAACGACGCGTTGTCGTTGATTTTTACTGAACGCACGACCATAAACGCAAAATACCGTTTTTGGAGTTTCGACAATACTGTCGGGTAATGACGATATTGTATAAGGCGACACGGAGTTCGAGACTTAGAAATAGCCCGTGACAGCCGAATCGCGGACGAAATGTCCAGGGTGGGAATAAGGTCCGAACACATTTTTCAGACCGATGCGCGGTACGCGATGTCGGGAGTATCGGCAATAAAAACCCGACCTTTTCGGAGAAATATGTCAATATGTCTCTAGAATATACATATAAAAAAAAAAAAAAAACGTATTTAAAAAAAGAGACGGATATACTTTGCACGATGGGTGGACCACTGCTGTTGGTGAAAAGTTGGGAATGTAGGATATAGAGGGAAATTTAATGTGTATCTATACGCAATGATTAATCATCGTCAAAGAAAAGCGATTCGAAACGAAGTTTTTGGTTATACTGCATGTTTTGAAAGGCATGTTTTTTTTAGACGTGCAGATAAACACATTCTGGTGTTTTTTTTTTTTAGCTATTTATAAGTAATTGAAATTACCTATAAATACAATTCACGACGACAGTCGAGGTGTTTTCAGTTTTTATTTAGTTTTAGTCGAACGTAGAGAAGTAATTTTTTCTATAAAAAATTTTAATTTAAATCCTACAAATAACCGTATTCAAAAACACGTTTAACCGAATTTCGTTTTTTAATCTTTTTTTTCATTAAAAGTAAATAATTCTATGTATTTTACATAACCAACTTTTCACCTATACAACAGATGCACACCCGTCAGCGATATTATCTATTTGTATTCAATATCCTACCTAATTTAAACGCACCTGCGAGTCTCGTGTAAGTTAAGCACGTTTAAAGTGATAATATTATTTGCGGTTAACTGTTGGCTATACGTCTTTACAACGCTCAAATGAAGTGCCGGTGAAATAACCGGTGACTAAATACTGGCATTCAGATAGTAGCCGACCTCCGAAATTCGAACGGTACGTCATCTTTTTACATAAATGTGATGATTTCAATCATTCTAATATTACATAGTATTAGCCATTTTTACGGTTTCTAAACATATCCTAGTTGTGTCGTTTCTTTGTATTGTTACTGCAGTACGTAGTTACGGTTGTTGATTTGGTTGACGAGAAGATGTATATTATTCGTAGCATTGTTATTATACGAATTATTAATTTAAATATAAATTCATATTAGCCTATATCAAAAAAAAAAAATAAAAAATAAAAATAGGTACCACCAAAATATAAGTGATTAAACAATTTTAAAAATTTCCAATCAAATATTCACAAGTTATGATACTTAATTCTACGCACAAACGTAATATTCTAGGTTTGGTTTGGTCAGATTAGGTTAGATCAAGTAATTTTATATAGAATTACGGTTTATTCTTTAAAATACGTTCAGAAACCACCGTTGTGCACGCTCGGTGACTTTCGTAGTTTGTTTTCTTAAACAAGGTCCTAACTGTAATATAGTATATTTTTTATTGATCGAAATTTCGAACTCAAGCTCAACAGTTATTATGGGTTATATTTTATTTTTGAAGTATTGCTTCACACGATAGACGTTACAAGTGACGTTCTGCTGCAGATCCGTTATGAATATACAAAGTAAAACAAACCCATACTTAATATAAAACCCGAGGTCACTTTGTGTCCCTCTAAACGGCCTCCCGTCACTTGAAATTTTAACGCCAAATCTCACGTTTTTTTTTTTTTTTCTTTCGATCGTAAAGCAAACCAAGACACAATAACGCATTTTAGAGTACGCCGCCATATTATACGCAAAGCCGGTAACTCGCCAAATATTATTACGTATCGCGACGGCCACCCTGTAGTAACACGGCCGCGGAATTGGCGGCCGATTCGGAGGCGTATGAGTACTGTTAATAGTATAGAACAGTGAACCGTTTGAACGCCGAGAACTGAAAAACGAATAAAAGCGATTTATTGCCGATTTGTACGTACAAAAGGGGCGGCGGTGATACGAGTTTATGGACAATTGCCGGGTCTCGGCGTCGCGTGAAAAACAGCAAAAAAAAAAAACAAACGCCCTACGCGTCACCGAAATTACCACCGTGGCAGTATGTATATATATGAGCGTTAACGTAAAATCCAAGCGTCGCGGCGCACGTAGACCTTCCTGCGGCGATATCCCGCGCGTAAAGCGCGATAATTTCTCGGCACACAATAGGCCGCGGCGTCGTCGGATTAAAAGCCTTTGCCGAGCGGTACGTACGCGTCAAAACGTTCGGTCGGTTGCTGCGCGGGGACACGTGTTTAGATAACACTCCATGCGCGTGTGTATATGTATATATATGTACAGTATTATTATTGTACACACGAAACGAATATTACATTATATATTATATTGTTTTGTGTGAGCGTGCGTACGTATATAGATATACATGCACACGGGACACCCTGTATACGCGTATAATATCGATCGGCGAGCGCTTCAAAGGAGAAATCCATTAGCGGTGTACAGAAATCGAAACGCCGGTTTCGTATCGCGCGTAAATATACACGCACGCCATGTGGCCGCCGAGACCGGGGACGGGGACGTGGAAACGAGCGGCGAGACCACTAATTAGATTTTTTTTTTTTTTTTTTATTTTTCCTCTCTTTTTCTTTCCCGAACTACATAGGGGCCGAGTCCGCCGCAGTGTGCAGTGTAATATAGCGCATACGTCATAACAGCTGTTTACGGTATGTTGGCGAAATTCGTCAGTTGGTAGTACAATAATACGCACGCCACCGCGTATTAGACACGGTTCCGGGATGCATAGATGTCCGTTAATACGTTTGAAAATAACGACCCGCGTCATAATCGGATTTCACTGCCTAGTCGGACGACTCTTTGTTTTCCCGATCTAATCGCGTTTATCCGCACGCAGCGAGCACTGCGAAATTCTGTTACTTACCGGGGATGCTATACCGTTTATGCGATACCGCACGATTATCTGAACCTACCCATGTTCACCTCCGATGAAATTTATCTTTTGTTCGGTCCGTCTGTTTTGAACGTAAACTCTGGCTGAAATCTCTAATATAGTCTATAAAATATTTAAAATGTGTCAGTCATGCCTGATCGACTCGTCACTGTATTTACAGCCCAAACTACTGGGTCTAGAAACGAGAAACTTTGCACAGAGTTACATTAATATATTATGTAGACGAGTACTAAGGAGACATTTTCTGGAAATAGAACTTCTAAATTGAGGCTAACACATACATTTTGTCTTTAAAATACAAATCTTGAATTTTGTTTTGTTTATTTCTCGGTTATCTTAGTAACGCGGATGAAAAGAAACGGTTTGTATTCATTTCCTCTAGCGGTGACAACCAAGAAAGTAGGCGCCCATATTTAAAAGAGATTAAAGATAAGAATAAAAGACAGAAATGGGTTAGGGTTTATATCCGTGAAAATTTCATTTTCAAGGGCTTATGGGATGAGGTATAGTTCCTTTATAATATAATTGAGTTGATTAATTTTGCTGACGTGAAATTGCGAATATTCGAAATTTCTAAAAACTTCAGGCCCTATTTACTTACCAATTTTTCGTTCAAATGTTATTATCGAACGAACTATTTAATTTTTTCATAAATAATCTTATCAAATTGTTATAGTTTTCGGAAAAATGTTGAACCGCAGCATTATTTGAAAAAATAACTTAATAATTATTGCATCAAATTGCCTGTAAAGTAAATGTTAACATTTGTTAACCGCTATTGATAATTGATATTTGTACCGTTCGGAATCTAAAGTTAATCTGCGACCTGCAGATATTTGATCACTTGAATTAAACATGAGTTGGATTCGCGGTGTGATTTGATAATATTCGAATTGGGTCCACGATAATAAATTATCTTAATTTTTTTTGATAACGACGGAAGAATGTTACCATCCTTCCATCGTATCGTGCAGTATCCGAACGTGTCAAGACTAATTTCTGTCCCCAATTTAAGCTATATTATGATGTAACTATTTATATTAAAGACAAAAAAAAATGTTCCACATCAGAATAAATTAATGAAAAACAAAATTGTTGCTTGAAGCTTTCTAGCGAATCTTCATGTGGTGTCTCCTCTCCCGTAAATCGGGTGTTTCCTCTAATAGGTTATGCTAATCCAATTCATATACGCAAAACAATACATTGATACTCGGTTCGTGTCATTTTTTGCAATTTAGGACCAAACTTGGATTTTTCCATTAAAGAGTTTCACGGATAATTGATTAGAATTAGGGCCAGATTTAGGAGGGGGTGGGCAGAGTGAACTGCTGTCCAAAAGTCCCCATAGTTTTGTAAGTATTTAATGGTAAATACAAAAAAAAATTATTTAATTTAAAAAAATAAAAACAATATACAAGGTGTAACAGGACTATTTGACATTTTTACATGTAACCACAATGTAATAATGTGAAATAGTATAGGTGCACTCTGTATAATATATGGAACTTTATTCTTATATTTAAAAATAATAGACACTATCGTATTTTACGTATTATTATGTTAACGTATATGTAAAACGCTTTCAAATAAACGATCGGTGTTCTAGAATCTAGTGAAAAAAAGGGTTATTCACGTCTTCACCCACATACCTAAATCCACCCTTGATTACAATGGGTCGTATATAAGCGCAATCTCCGTTGGCTGTGTAGTCTATGGGCCCGCATCAAAAAACTAATAGACAAAAAAAAAAATAAAAGACTGCACGTGGGTGGGCGCCACTGTTTTAGACGAGAAGTTGGGAAGGTAGTAGAGGAAACATTTAATGTATACCTGTACGCAACGATTACCCATTGCTAAACGATAAAACGATTCCGAGGGGATTAATTAATTAGGAAAAACCGTGGGAAAATCGAAATACGACCTTCCGAGAGTACCTCCCCAGTCTGGTTTCTTTTCAGAAAATGTGCTGTCGTTGTAAACCGGAGTTAAATTGCTAGTAAAAAAGTCGTTCGCAGGGAAAAAAAAAAAAGGCCGGCCTACGACGGTGTCCAATGTATCCCGAATACGGCCCCGAACGGCAATACGAAATGTGTTGACCGTTTTTAAAAAAAATACGTTTTCAACGGATCGCTAAAATACATTACAACACACGGAGGCGGTGTTCGCTGCGGCGCGCAACGCTATACGAATATTGCAATATAGGTGTACTGCAGCCGTGTAAATGTGTAATATGGCACTTATTACGGAAGAAATTATTCAAACCTTCGCGTCCGACCCGCCGCGTTTTATCTATAGATATCGCATCGTACGCGTACGTGTTTTGTATAGATATGTAACACGACCGGTTTGTATATTATTGTATTAAATATTTACGAATGCCTACGTAATTATTCAGTGACGACCGTCTTCCGTTTACCCGTCCGAAAATCGTTTCGGAAAATAAATATTATTTACGGTACACGCTGTATACACACGTCATAATGTAGCCGTGAATGTTTTATCGCGATCAACGAGTACATTATACATTTTTAATTATATCACTCGATTTGGTGCCGTACCCGCCTGGGTGTACAATACAGAGTGTCCTACAACGTTGTCCGAATGTTGACAACTGCGTTGTCGATGTTCATTTTTTTTTTTTTTCAATCGGGATTTGTGTCCGGGGGACACGAAAGTAGAGAAAAGTTAAATTTTTATTTTTATCCCTTAATCTCTGAAAAAAAAATAACTTAATTTATTCACTTTTTAATATATTTTCAAAAAATAACCGTTTTACAAAATACATTGTACTAGAAATTTGAATGCATTATATCCGATCAATGGTTTCTTAGTGTATAGAAAATATGCGTTAAAACAATTATAATATTCAATAGAAAACAAGGATTGGTTACCGTGCTGATTGCGCTTTCTTATCGCGAAATAACGTGTTCTATTGAAAACTAATTGTGTCCTTACAAATTTTCCAGACGTAAGTACAGTACACTAAATTGTTAAGAATATATTTTAAAAATTTTAAAAAGTGAAAAAATGAAAAAAAAAAAAATGTTTTTAGTGATTAAGGGATAAAAATAAAAATTAAATTTTTCTCTACATTTGTGATTCCCTGACACAAAACCCGAACGATTTTTTTTTTAAAATAAATATTGACAGAGTTATTAGATTACTTGGATAACACTGTAGAACCTTCTGTATACATGTAAAATATACATGTACTCGTACATTATGTTCCGAAACGGTGTAAATATGTATTGCGCTTTGAATAATTTTATTTGAAAATAACGCGTAATCGCGGGTATATGCACAGTGTTCTACGTGACAAACGCAAGTTTCTATAATTTTTTAAAGAATATTAGTGAACCGATTGATATTATTATTATACTTTAATCTCCAGAAAACGTCGCGATTCACCACTAGTAAAAAGTCGCAACACAGAAATCTCGTTTCGACTTATAAAATGGCTAACTCTGATTTTGTAAAAATAATTTGTTAATATTACAATAAAAAACTATATATATATATATACGTACATAAACGATTTAAAACAGAGGAATTTTAGCGTAGGCCTCTAGTAATAATCGCACAAAATAGAAAGAGAAAAACCACTTATAGATGTCGAACAGAATAAAATGTATCGCATTCGTCAGAACTCCGTGAAACACCCTGTATAGTATACGTGATTTATAATTGAAAATATTCGATACGTGTGTCGGCGGATAATTTACGAAAACATTATATACGTACACAGAAACAAAATAATTATTCTCAAGGCGAGTGGTTAGACGAAATAGGTATACGTTTGCGTATTCCGCTGAGGTAATTACCAAACATCGACGTGGTGTTGACATTATTATACATGTGATACCGTTACCTTGATGATAAAATGGTATTGAAAACCGAATACGTGTCTGATGTATAATTACATTGTAGGAATACAATGGCATATCCTCGGACGCACATTCGAAAAGAGCTAAAACTTATATAGCGTACGCGATAAATTGTGAAACGTTATGTTTTTTAATCGCTATCTATGTTTAATATATTATATTATGTTTCTTTGTTCGCGTATAGTGTTTTTAACGAATACAAATATTACAATTTTATTGAAACGGCGATTCCTGTTGTCGATAAAAATTTTTAAAAAAAAACCTATCATTTAGCACCATTTTAGCGCTTAGAACACGGTGAAAATTTAAAAAAAAAAAAAATCTCCACAACATATTGATTGTACTATTTCAAAACCAACTGCTTTAACGAAATATCTCTTTACTACAGCTCGACGGTTCTTCAAGACCCTATTAGCTGTCGACGCAACTTCCTCCCTTTATTCTGTCTCTCTATCTCTAATACATTATTCTCAATCAATATTTCCCATTTTCTCCATGTTTTTTTTTTTTCACTCCGTCCGACCAACGTTTCCTGGGATCCCCCTCTCTCGGCTTTTTACCTATTGATTTCCATTCTATAAAGTCACCCCGTGTCCGTTTTCCTTTTTCGCCGCGCATCGGACGTCCAAACATCGCAGTCTTCGCCCTTTGATAGAACTGTATTATACGTACGTTCATTATTTTGTTATCTATAGCGTATTTTCTTAATGTATTTCCCACGTCTTCGTCCCGTTTCTACATCAAAAACCACACCGCATATTGATATCGATATTTCGTTTTCGAACGTGATTAATATCCGTTAGATTTTTGTGATACGATTATGACGACATCCGTACGCACCAATGCGTTACGAAATACGTTAATAACGTTAGTATAGTAGTCGGTCTTATTGTTACCGCATGCGCAATTGTTTTAACTTTGTCCGTTTCGCGAAAATCTCGGGCCTGCGGTATCAATCCCTTAGTAACAGAAAAATTTGAGAAAACTACTAATATTTCTCCAATAGTCAATTCGGACAAACAATTAGACATTTTAATAGTTTATTACTAAACAGATTTTAATAGTTTATACAAAAATATGAGAAATAATGTAATAAATTGGAATTTAATTTCTGTCGTCTTCTGGAATTGAACCCGAGACCCCGTCTAACGCCTTATCCACTAGCAGACCTATTTAGTTGTTAAATAGTAAAATTGTATGACTATATAAGCAATTAAGTCAATTTCAAAATATTATAAACCTATTTACAGTTTCATCTCAATTTTTAGGGATGGGAATTTTAACCCCCTCTGAATAGTGGACACTAGTGCCAGGGAAAAGTGGTTAGTGGGGGGATTAGGGGTTGGGAGAGGTTAGTAAATAGTTTATCATTTAATATCTACTAATTGTATTAGTATACTATACGTTATTAGATAGTTCACTACTAAATAACTATTTACTATTTACTTATTACAATGGTTAACTATTAAATACTAATATTATTATTTTTTACCAAGGGATACCACCGATTAATGTATTGTATTATATTATAATACCTTCAATCGCCTCAAATGTGAACGAATTCATAGTGTAACGCACGATTTCAGGGTTTTCGGTAAAACAAAATGTGTTTCAATTTGTACTTAATTGTATTTAACGTATTCAATTTAAAGTTACGCTCATATCATATTAACAGTTTGTATAAAGGGTGTCCTTCGGTGTTATCCGAATGCTAATAACTCTGTAATAGCCATTTTAATTTCTAGAAAATTGGTGTGGAAATAATTAATATTGAATAGAACAACACATTTCGCGATAAAGAATCACAATCAGCACGGCAAGTCCTATTCTTCTATAGTTCTATTGGATATTAATTTATTGTTATCACGTCAATTTCCTATAACAATGTATGTGTGGTACATTCAAGTTTTCAGAATAATGTATTATCCAAAACGGCTGTTTTGAAAATAACAAAAAGTTATTATTTTTTTTTTTTCAATGATTAAGAGATGAAAATTACTCCACATTTGTGTCCCCCCGGCACAAAACCCGATTGGAAAAAAAATGAACATTGACAAAGGTTGACCTACCTCAGGTATTAGCATTCGGATCACACTGTAGGAAGTCCGGTATAGGTGGGTCAAATCAATCAGACTGCCAACACAATTGACTGTATTTAATACTGAAACTTGTTTGAAACTTTGGTGTAAATTATTATACACGTAAAAAGCTATTAGCTACAGGTGATAAGTGAATAGCCTTTGACAGGTAAGTGTATATAGACATATGTTAATTATTGTGTCCGTTTCAATTTCGTGAGTACGGATAAGCATTTTATACAGTACGCGTATATAAAAGTTTGAGTCTAAAATGCTGATTCCGTATACTATTTCGTACAATAATAATATTATTGAAATCATTTTCATTTGTTTCAAATATCCTGTCCCGAGAGCAACTCTGCAGTTAAGTTAGTTACACCGCACTGCATTGTGCTTATTATTATAATATTGTAGACGGTGCGTTCCATATTTGTGTTGTACTTTCTGCTCGGGAAGGCTAAATATAACTAAAATAAAACATTCGAAAACACTACACATTGTGCTACTAACAAATTATACGAACGAGGAGTAAATTATTTATATTATATGTGTGTATATACCTACCGGCGTATACATGCACACTTCGATGTAATATATTTCGCTCGGCATGACGGTTGGTAATTTATTATTTCATTAAGGTTTCTTTATGGGAAAATATTAATTTCCTTTGTATTTTAACAGCTGTCTGCAGTTGATTGAGTGTCAATTGTGTACGAACCAAAACCACACGGAATTAAAAATACGTTCATACGTGCATAATGAGTTGCAAATTTAACCGAAATTAAGTTATCAAACGTTAAAACACGTGTTATGGCTTCGAAATAATTATTATTTTATTTGAAAGGGAAATAAATCGAAAAAATCATTATTTGAATTGCCGTATTTTTTTTTATTTTTTTTTTTTTAATATTAACACAGTGAGTTCCGTCGCAGTTTACAAATTATTATGCGAGTATCGAGTTAAAAATAATTCCATAGTAATAATATTTTGACAAATGTTTTAGCACCATAGTGGTTTTAAAGTTATTCCCGTGCGTAGTAATCACTATAGTATTAATATTAACATTATTTAATTATTTAATATTAGTATTAATATTAAAACTGGAACGGCCACTGTTGTAAGTGAGAATTTTGGATGGTACGATATATAAGGTTATTTTATTTATATCTGTAAGCAACGATAAACCATTGCTGATGAAAGACGATTCCGAGCGCAGTTCAGTAATACATAATTTGAAGTGCCGCAGTTTTTTTTAACCTATCCTTCCTACGTTTTTTCTCGATTATTATGAAAACTAATTCAAAAATCAAAAAAACGAAATTTTGAGAAACAATATTGATAGTTCAACACAAAAGGTCTCTTGTCGTTTTTAAATTGAAACCATATTTGTACTAGAAAACGTGGTAGGTACTTATTTAAAATAACGAAATCGCGAAAAAATCGTATTTTTTTCCCTGGTTAACCGTTTTTATTTTATGTATCGTTTCAAAAATTAAAAAATGACCATTAAAATATACTTACTAAGTAGATAGAATTGACTTTCAGAAAAGATGCTGCACTTTTACATCGGAGCAAGTTTTCTTGGATAAAAGTGATCTACAGTATATAAAAAAAGTACCATTGTAAAAAAATTAAAAAAAAAAAATATTCGTCCGATCATTTTGGAAATTGTACCGCCTTTAAGTAAATCCAATATATGTATTATTACCAAGTTTCAAGGTTCTACTACTATTTATAATCAAATTACAACAAAATAACTCCTAAAAATAAAAATTTCTTAAAAGCTCAAAAGTGGCTTTTTTTTGGTAGAAAACGCCGTCGGTGTTTTTTTATAAAATAATGAAATCGTGCAACTGAACGTTTTCCTATGTTTATTCCCAATTAAGTGATTTTATTTAAAAAATGGCGTCGAAAATCAAAAATGACCTCTCTAAAGTACTATCTAGACAACATGAGTTTTCAAAGAATATTGCTACATGTAAAAATTGTAGCAAGTTTACTAGCATAAAACGTGTCCACAGACTAGAAGAAAAAAAAATAAAGAAAGAAATAAACATTTTAATAAAACCAATACGCTCGGAATCTAAAAAAAAAAAATACTGTAATTCAAACAATGGTTTTTCATATAATTATAATTTATATAATTAATTTAATTGTTTCAGTGTACACACTGTATACTTTATTATTATTGACATTTGTTTTGGTTTTTTGTTTCAGTCACTCGCGGTTATGTTTTTCTCCTCGATTGCATTTCCCGCAAGTACCCGCCGCCGCAATCATCTCGTCATCCGTCTCCTGACCTATCCTAAGGCGAAAAATGTAATCATGCCTCGGCGCAATGCACTTGCGTTAATTTTCTGTATAATTAACCGTAACGAATGCGTAGCGTACCTAACATTTTTCTCTCGAAAAGACTCGTAAAAAACATTTTAAAGTACCTAAGTATTAATACAACTATGTTTATTTAAAACTACTGCTATAAACACGTAAAATCATTGTAAATTCAAAAATATAACGATTGTATACGTCTTGTAGATACCAAAACCACCGATAAATGTAAAAAAAAAAAAAAAGAGCTAATAACGGGTGCGCCACTATTGTAGGTGAGAAATCAGGAAAATAGAATACATAGAACTATTCAGTTTACATTTGTAAGCAATAACGATAAACCATTGCTAACGACAAACGATTCGGAGCGAAGTTCGGTTATACGTGTTTTGAAAGGCCGTAATATTTACGGTTTTAAGCCTTTGATTTTAAAACTTAAATGTAAAAAAAAAAAAACATAACTACTATAATACTATATGACAATCATTTTTTTTTTTTTTTTTTTTTTTTTTTTTTTAACACTATAAATACGATTTATAATGAGCCACCTGTCAAATGTTCAAACATTTCTGTTTAGTCTAACAATTGTATCCACAAAGTATCTATTGAATACAAATTACGTAATAAACTCGCAAAATTAAAATGTCGATCACCAACAATGGCTTAAATATTTTGAAAATTTTACCACGTCTAAAAAAAGCAATTATAAATTGTCTATTCAATTTTCAAGTGTCCACAAATATGTTTAACTGAAGTGCAACAAAAAAAAAAACATTAATTTTGTAAATTTTTCCGAAAATGACCTCCTTAATAAGTACCGTATAGACAAAATCCTTCTGTAAGTGTGCCACACTTACATATCGGAGCAATATTTCCGGTAGAAATTTTCGTCACTGTATAAAAAAAATAAAAATAAAATAAACATCATTATAAAACCAATACATTCTTCGCTACACTCAAAATCTAAACTAAAATCATATTATAACAACAAAACAAATTATCCAACTATCGGAAATTAAATGTATGGCGAAAGATTATATTCTACGTCGAGAAACGACTCGGGAAATTCTCACGTGTTCTCCGCTATAATCATATTCCATCAATAACGTGTCAAGATCGTCAAACGCATCGATAGCAATAAATATGTCTCGGCATCGGCTATTTTGCTACCGTATCGTATAAACCTTTTTCACACAAGGGACGCCTGTTTTGTTTCGTTTGAATAAATCCTAACAAAATAATATTCAAATATTATATTAAATTAAATTGCTCGACTCTCAGTCATCATTAAATATTCCAATACTCACTCCGATATATTTTGATGGTTTCCGTCGTCTCAGATAATATTCATACGATTCAACCGTCTAACAAGTTCAAATACAATGCGTCCGATCGTTTGTCTCAACGCCGATTCGCTTCGTTACCACTAAGTACTTCGATAACCGCGATTAACGTTCGTCCGTTATTATTTCTCTAACTCCGTCGTACTTCGGAAGGTGCAAAATAAAAATATATTTATACGGTCTGGTTTTATGTATTATGTTTTTTTTTTTTTTTTTAATAACTTAGTTTTTTAGTACCTAGTCCATTTTAAACAAATTTATGGATTAATCCAAATCCGGATTGTATGAAGAACAAAACAAATACGAATTTCCAAAATGAAATGAGATGCAACGGATAATATTATAATGTAACACCTTTCCTCTAAGGCTGTGATAAAGAACTTCTAAATCGGATAATTCATCCATGATTGTTGGATTAATCCAGACTTTTACAATCGCCAAAAACGCCGAATTTCAGTGTTTTTTTTTTTTGTCTCCGTGGTCATCCGTCTTTTGGGAATGTTGTTAGCTAATAAAAATTGCGGATAATCGAATAAACTCGCACCTTGACCACGTGGTTTATGTATAAAACTATTTATTACTACCCGCGAGCCATACGTTTTTGACAATATATACAAATTTCACAAAATAAATATCGTTAAAAAGCGATACAATTGCATAATGAATTCTGAGATCGTTTTTCGAAATAAAAAAGTTATCGTCGTTTTCAGTATTAAAAAAAACAACAGCACTATTTGCCCACTACTGACTTTCTATTTTTGCTTAAATGTTAACATCTTCACATGTTCATAAGAATATATTTATATGGAATGCGAGTGTACAAAGGTTATATATGTGTGTGTGTGTATGGATAAAAAAAATCGTCGTATTCAAAATATTGACGCTACTAATTTAACGGTAGTCACTGAATTATCATTAAACTATTATGCACAAATATTTCGAATCATGAAACAACAGAGTATTATGTTTTTACCGCGCGATTTATTTTTACGGCATTAACAATACGCGTAACGAAAATACGAGCGTATAGTTTTCTGATGGAAAAAAAAACACATTACAATACTTTCCATACGAACACAAATCAAATAGCTTAACGAAGTGTTATGTAAACAAACTATATGCGTTTTATGAATTAACTACGGACGCCAACGAAAAAATCTTCATAAATCACATATCTGTCGTGGATATTGGCTGATGTGACCTATGACGAAACAGTAAACACTTTTTTATCATAGGAAATTTTCTCAGTTTATAGTATGTGGTAATATATTATAATAAGCTATAAGTGCGTATACTGTATACATTTTAATATTGACTAGTTTTCAAATCGATCCATCAAATCAACTGTATGGTGAATCACAATATAATGTTAACTGGTAAACAAATAACGCTTGCGTAAAGCCGAGTGTCAAATAATAATCATTGTACATTAAAAAAAAATACCACACGTTCATTATATTAATTTACGATTTATTATTTAATGTATTATATAGCGAATAAAGATATCAGTTATAACTTATAATTGTTCCCATTTAATTATGAACGTAAAAAAGAAAATAAGCCAGGCTTTCATAAAAAGCGGGAAACGATTACAGGAAAATCTAACAAATGTATAGGAATAAGAGTTTCATTATTTTCAGTAGTATAAACAACGATCTCAGCACCGTTATTGACAATAACCAAATTCGTTACCTTACGTTCAATAAGAACAATCGTTTTTAATAATATTATAATATACCGCTTACCGTTAAAAAGACTGTGCTTCGTTTACTGATTACAGTGAAAATTGGTGTCAAAGTGTAACGCATTTCCCTTCGATATAGTTACGTTAATTTGAGCAAGCAATACGATGAACATTTTTCACACAAATCGGCATCCAATCGTAAAAGGATATCGGCAAGAACAATATTTTATAATTATAAAAGAGAAAAAAAAACAACGACGTATTTTAATATTGTTTTATTATATTATATTATAATATGAAACGGCGGTACATATAATTCTCAAATTAAAATCTACCCCTCACACCACCAAATAATCCAATCAGTTTCTGAAAAATTCAGAAGCCACGATTTTCATTAAATTGTTGTATTATATGTATTCGCCATTCCATTTCGTTTATTATTTACATTTCATTTTGCAACATGCGCATTGTTTTTCTTCGTTCCAACATGCCCTTTTCAAACAACTTATATTGTTATATTTAGGATGAAGGAAGTTACATTTACTTCTACAACAAAAACAATATCCTAAATTACTCCTACATAATTTATGGCTCTTATCCTTGCAACATCGTACATCTAGACCAAAAGGTTCCCATTTCGAGTCGGAAATAATAATTATTGAACAAATAAACATTAACATAATATATATTAAATAACTGAAGTTCATGGTGAAACCTGAAAGATAATCGGCTACTTCGGTTAATTGTAGACGGATTAAGGTGAAACGATGTTGAATGGCTTTTGTCCGTATGATCTTGACGAATTCCGATAAAATGTCGTGGATGAATGATGGCGATCGTCATGCGTTGCAGTTATTACAATACGACCAAACAACAATGAGTGTTACCGGATGAACATTTTGTTTCGATTAATATTCCGTACGTAAAGTATCACGCGCGATAAATAAAGTATTTACCGTTTGACAAAAGTAAACACAATTATCCCAAACGCATTTACACGCCATTTGAATAAATAGTATTGTATGTTGCCAAATATTTAATGGGAAATCACGACGGTTTTATATCAAATTATAATTTAGCGTTAACTTCTATTTTTTTTTTTTAATTTTTGTTGTATTCTAATTAATACGAGGAATACAATATTTTAAAATGATTACAATGATTAATGTTCAAAGAAATTTTACACCGATTTCAGGTGTAGCATCTTTTCTGAAAATCAAGTTCTTCTGGTTGGTGCAATGTAATAAAAAAATATGATTAAAGAAAATGTTTAATGCATATGTCATTATTTTACCAAAATACGCCATATATATTGATGACAAAGCAACACCTCAACCGAACTTTGTTTTGAATTTGATTGGTACTCTGTAGATTAATTTTGTAGTCTTCACAGAATTGTTTAAAAATATAATAGACGGTTCATTATTAGCGGTAATTATAGTGGTCAAAAAAATCTATTTTATTGTATTATTGTTCGTCAATATTAACCTCTATTAACCGATGAACTGATAAAAAAAAGCCAGTAAGTCGAGACTTTTCTAAACACAATAAAACTAATGTGATAATAATCAAACTTTATAGTAACTTATATCAAATTAGGAATTACCTCCCATATTCGTCAAATGTCTGTATACGTAAAAGCATCGTTGCTGTAGAAACGGACGGTGTAGGTAACTAATATTTCGAACAAAACATTCTAGTTTCGATTAATATATTTATTACAGTTTTTTAATCAATTGTCCGTTATATGTTCAGTTTTCACCGATTTCAGCTACTTTTAGTTTCGATATATAGGAGAATATTCATTGACTTAGACTGCTGTATCCTTATCGGTCAATACTGAGCGAAAAAAACATTCGATATCTAGCTGTAATTTCAACGAGATTTCGGTAAACAGAATAGGTACGACTACACCTTTAAACGATTACTAATATCGTACTATAAACTTATACATCTTCTTAGGCACTCGAACATTTGCCATGGTATCGAATATAACAATTCATGCGGCGGCGGTCGGCGTTGCGGGACTGTGTTTCGCGGGTATCTGTGCGTATTTTGTCCTCCGTGGACGCCGAAGCGAACCCAAATTTAAGGTCGAACACGACCAAAAAAACAATGAAGAATACGTTCGACCAACTGAAGAACACGTTCGGTTGAGCGTTATACCACTAAATAGAACGGTAAACCGCATAAGAACACCAGTTTATTTTGATTAAATTTTACCGCTTTGTTTTGATTCATTTACCCGGCAACTTCACCGTTGAACTTTCCATGCATCTATGAAAGTTTAAAAACACAAAAATATCGACCCAAATCTGCACAAAAAAAGACTCCTAGTTTCGTTTCAAAATTCAATGGTGGGGGTGTCAGGAAATGGACCTGCGTTCTTCATTAAACGAAGACGAAAATTGTGTATCTAAACCTATTTTGACACTTGTAATCTACACGAAATAAATGAGACTGTAGTATTGACTTAAAAATGATTGACAGACGAAAGTCATGTAATATTATTTTACCTTTTTGAATCTAATGAGAATCATGATGAAACAAGGATAAAAAACTTACTAACTGTTATCAAATAAAATATTGAACATTTTTCATTTAATCGATTGAATAAGCCAACTAAACTACTGGCAGATAAGCCACGATCAATCAAACTACTTGATCAATCTGATGTATTTTACCTTCTGCGTTTTCAAAAACAATTACAATCGTCATCAACATGGAAAGGGATTCAACTGTTGTCAAATCGTAGTACGATCACCGTAATATGATGCAATGAGAACACATTTAACTTGTGGGAAGAACTACAACAGCATTGTGAAAAATGTGAAAACAATACTATAATTAAATATATTAAGGGTATTCCTAAAATTGTCAGTTAATCAAAAAACCAATTAGATCTTCAATTTTTAATATCTATTATTCAGAAACTAGTAGTATAAATAACAAAATGAATCAATTAAAAGCTCAAATTTCTCTATGTGTACATTATTATATTATATTTACTGAAATTTGGTTAACATCTAACATTAAAAGATCAGAATTAGGTTTGAATGACTATTTAACTTATCGCTGAAACAGGAGCAGCCACACCAATTCTTTGTCTAGAGGTGGTGGGATTTTAATAGCTGTTCGCGATAACATAATCTCAAAACCTATTTATGGTAATGATAATACTATAATAGTATTGAATTGTTATTGTACGTGTAAAACTATACGAAAAAATAATCATTGTTGGCCCTGTGTATTATATACCTAATCAATCTTCGGAAAATGTGTTCGCAAACTATTTTGATATTGTTGAATTTTTACTCAACAAACATCCTATTGCTCTGTTTTTATTGTTTGGGGACTACAATCTACTGTCAGCTTAAATCTGTAATATTAATTCTTTCTTTGTTCAAAAATTATCTTGTTGACAATATTCTATCAATTGTTACAACAATCGATATACAATAAAACTTAAATCCATTATCCTCGATAGACCTGTTACACCCACCTATTGATGTTACTTTTATATATAATAATATTGATACATTACCTTTATTTTTAATATAATTATGATTGGAATTTCGGTGATTATAAATCGATTCCAGGCTATCTGGGTAAGCTTGATTTTTTTTACATTTTTTAAACCAATATAATATTCATTCCGTTAACGTCTAGATATAAACCATCAAGTCAAGCATACAAATTTTGTTTCTAACTGATTAAAATTGCCTCGGGAGTTTCATTGGGCGATTATTTATCTCCACTACTTTTTTCTATTTTAATAAATGATCTATCAAAAGTTATTATTCATTCTAATATATTTTTATTCGCAGACAACGCATAAATATTTATGATAATAAAAAAACTAAAAGACAAATAATGTCAACAAATTAATTTGAATAATATCCATGAGTGCAGGAGTATTAAAACAATTTATCGATTAATATAAATAAATGTTGTATCAATTTATCCTTTTCCCTAGGAAAAATTCCCATCATAGGGAAATATTATTTAAATGATTAGGAAATACACAGCTCAGATACTGTCAATGACCTTGGTATTCATTTTGATACAAAACTATCTCTTGGTAACATTGAGAAAATATTGAGTGTGATTTTTGATTTCTTTCGATCCTACAAGTAACAATGCTATCACGAATCTTGCTACAGTCCAAAAATGACAAGAAATCTTTTTTTCGGGTCCAGTTTTGCAACGAGCAGGTCGTATTTATGATTTTCCAATTGGCTTTCATAAAAAGTGGAAAACGATTACAGGAAAATCTAACAAATGTATAGGAATAAAAGTTTCATTATTTTCAGTAGTATAAACAACGATCTCAGCACCGTTATTGACAATAACCAAATTCGTTACCTTACGTTCAATAAGAACAATCGTTTTTAATAATATTATAATATACCGCTTACCGTTAAAAAGACTGTGCTTCGTTTACTGATTACAGTGAAAATTGGTGTCAAAGTGTAACGCATTTCCCTTCGATATTGTTACGTTAATTTGAGCAAACAATACGATGAACATTTTTCACACAAACCGGCATCCAATCGTAAAAGGATATCGGCAAGAACAATATTTTATAATTATAAAAGAGAAAAAAAAACAACGACGTATTTTAATATTCTGTTAATTGAAACGGCGATACATATAATTCTCAAATTAAAATCTACCCCTCACACCACCAAATAATCTAATCAGTTTCTAAAAAATTCAGAAGCCACGATTTTCATTAAATTGTTGTATTATATGTATTCGCCATTCCATTTCGTTTATTATTTACATTTCATTTTGCAACATGCGCATTGTTTTTCTTCGTTCCAACATGCCCTTTTCAAACAACTTATATTGTTATATTTAGGATGAAGGAAGTTACATTTTCTTCTACAACAAAAACAATATCCTAAATTACTCCAACATAATTTATGGCTCTTATCCNGAACAAATAAACATTAACATAATATATGTTAAATAACTGAAGTTCATGGTGAAACCTGAAAGATAAGCGGCTACTTCGGTTAATTGTAGACGGATTAAGGTGAAACGATGTTGAATGGCTTTTGTCCGTATGATCTTGACGAATTCCGATAAAATGTCGTGGATGAATGATGACGATCGTCATGCGTTGCAGTTATTACAATACGACCAAACAACAACGAGTGTTACCGGATGAACATTTTGTTTCGATTAATATTCCGTACGTAAAGTATCACGCGCGATAAATAAAGTATTTACCGTTTGACAAAAGTAAACACAATTATCCCAAACGCATTTACACGCCATTTGAATAAATATCATTATATATTGCCAAATATTTAATGGGAAATCACGACGGTTTTATANCTAATTACCTATAGTTTTTGAGTCATCTACAATTGTTTTAATAATTTTTTTTAACATTTTTTTTTTTAGATTCTAAGTAATACAAGTGTGTTAATCTAAATTAAATACATCGACTATAGTGTTCAATGAAATTTTACACCGATTTCAGGTGTAGCATCTTTTCTGAAAATCAATTTTGTTCCGTTGTTCCCGTTGGTCGTATCAATGTATTTACGTATTTATATTGTATATTGTATGTATTTGAAAAACGTGCTACGGGTTTGTGCTCTTAATTCGTATCAATTTGTTTGATAAAATATTTTTTTTTTCAATCAGTTTTTAAACGTCGATGGTTTATGATTATATTATATTGCATAATATTTGCGAACAATTGTAAATGACGAGAGACTCTATAGGTGGACTATGACAAAGATAAACAAATCTGAAATAATCAGAGAAGAAGAATTTATTTAAGTTTTTTCTTCGAAATCTCTCCGGCGTCTCTTATTCCGTTATTGTAAAATTGTTATAACAATGAAATATTTTCCAAAAAAATAATCATGAAAATGAAAAACCAACGTCGCGCAGAACAAGTCCTCCGTTTTCTACGGTAAAAATCCCGTTTCTAAACTGCTATAAGCCCGAGTTGATTTTTTTCACCGCACGATACGGTTTTTTTTTACTACATTCGAACCGCACGGTTGACGGCGAACTTTATTTTTCAGGTCGCCCGCGCCTTTGCGGACCGCGGCCTTTGCGATAATACGATCGCTATACAAAACGCAACGGTAATCGATTATTTCGGCTATCGGATCGGCGCGTTTTCAATTTTTAACCGATCTGTATAATATCATATTTTCAAAACGTCCAAACGCGGCTAATGCATCACGGCGTAAACCGAGCGCGAAACGCAACGGTTCGGAGAAAACGCGTAACGGGGACGGCGGCGAACAGAAAAAACAAAAAAAAAAAAATGAAAAAAAAATACTTATAATATATCGCGACGTTTACGGCGGTGTTAACGAAATTAATTTCTCGACAAAGGGGATACCGAATCCGTCGCGTATTGTATCGGTTTTTACATCATAACTCGTTATAATATTATTATTCTCGGGCCGTGGGAGTAATAGAATGTAAAATATATGGAGAAAAAAAAACAAAAAAAAAAAAAACGGAAATATCTACTCGAATTTCTGCCGGCGACGTTACGTCATAATATATTATTACTATTATAATACACGAACGAACCGAGACCGGAATATCGTATCGTATATTTTATATGCGTTTACGTACACGTGCGTAAATTTATTAAAAATGTATGTTTTTTTTGAGTGAGAGAGAGTGCGGTAAAGTCGCCGGGTCGGACGTTCGGACGTGTGGCGGTATATTCGTTTTTTTTTTTAATTCTCAGCTTAGTGAACAACGTAGTATTGGTTTTATTATACTGCAATATCGTGTGCTTTTAGAATCTGAGCGGAGCGATTTTACAATGATGTTTATTTTTTTTTCTGTGGACAACTTTTCTACCAGCACGTATTTGCTCCGATTTACAATAACGGCAGTTTTTCTGAAAGTAAACCTGACCGGGGTGATACTTCGAGGTGGACATTTTTTGATTCCCCAAACTGTTTTTATAATAAATGAGAAAAACCGGGAAAAACGTAGGAAAAATGGGAAAATACGTACAATACTAAACAAATACAGTGAACTCCTCTCGATAATTTTAAACCTTTGATAATCCGAAACTTTCGGTATTTCGAAGTAAATAATGGTCGTTCTCTCGAAAATCTCGCGGTAATTCATTTAAGTACACTAGATAATTCGAAATTGAATTTTGGGAAAACTGGCCATTAACACGTAACAATTCGAAGTTTTATCCGTTCAACGTTCGGCATTTCGAAATACATTACACCAAATGTATTTCTTATAATCTTTCCGTTATTTTATTACTATTTTCGATAACTATTGAATCGTTATCCTAAGTACATTATCGTATGCATTTTGTTTTTTAATCGTTTCTCTTATCGTATTTTGACTCGTCGAAAGCCGACTATAGTTTTATTTTACTTTCGTTTTGTTGGTTATAAAGTAAAGTAACGCTAACTTGCTGAAATGTTTAATATTTTTTTGATAAGAAAAAAAACAAAACGTTTTTCAAAACTCTTAGTAATTCTAATTTTTTTTTAGCTCTCGATGTTTCAAACTACTCAGCAATTCGAGTCCCGTCAAAATCTAACTATCGAGAGTCGACTATATATTGTTAAAGAAAATATACAATGCATGTGCAATTATCTTACCATATATTATTATCAAAGCCACACTATTAACCGAACTCCGCTCTGAATCGTTTTTTCGTTAGCAACGGTTAATCGTTGCGTAGACAGATGTACATTAAATTTCCCCTCTACCTTCCCAACTTCTCGCCTACAACAGTGGGCCATCCGCGTACGAAGTATGTTTGTCTCATTTTCTTGTTCCGTTCTATCTGTCTTTGTGAACAGCTTTTCTACCGGAATTCTCGCTCCGATCGAAAAACGATAAAAGATCTTTTCGTTGCATATTGCGGCTAGTTAATGCACTACGCGCTGGTGCGGTCATTATTCGATTTTCCAAGCGGTTTTCACGGTAATCGACAAGACCTGTCCACTTCTAAAAAAAAAAAAACGCAGAAAGACAATTTTCACGAAATAAAAGCATCGTCCGGGACAATCGAATTTCGACAAAAATATGTAGTAAAAATCACGCCATTTCAAAACATTTATAACCGAACGTCGATCTCGGAATCGTATTTCTTTAGCAACGGTTTATCGCTGTATACAGTTATCGATTAAATAACTCGGCGCATTTTACCGTCCCGACTTCCCGCCTATAACAGTGGCGGTCCCGGGTGTATCGGGTATTTTTGTTTTTATAACAATACCGCGTGAATAAAACGAAAACGACGAAAAATATAATATTTTAATATAATGGAAAACGTTTATTTTTTTTTTTTTTTATGCCGCGTCGGCGTTCTTCGTAGTCGCGGCTCGTGTACACATGGCGCACGAGTGTTATTATCATTAGCATGCGTACACACAACACTCTGTATGCACACCGGCCGTATCGTTTATACGTTATATAATATTATACATTGTCCCGGACAGAACCGCCACCGGAAGAGGAGGCCCGGACCTACCGGATGGAACGCGTATTATAATGTGTGTATAATAGTAATATTGTACGTATATTTGTGTCGGAGTTCGGCTTTGGCCACCGGGTGTGCAGTTACCGCGGTGGCGGTTACCGGCCGTCTCTCCGGTATCGTATTATTATCAGGAAACAGTAATTTGTGTATACACGCGCGCTATCGTATTATATTTACCTATACCGGAATTTACGCGGTCGTAATATTCGAACAAACCCGCGTATTATATAGTCGGCTGGTACAGCTTTATATAGGTAACCGGGGGCGGTCGAAGGATTTTCAGGGTGTACATCCTCCTGTGCAAGACCCCGGCCCGGTCGAAAACTACAAGAGTATTTTGTTGAGTGGTTTTTTTTTTTCATTTAATCGTAAATTTCAACTAATCTACGAGCTATTTATTTGATATTACGTTAAATTCAATTTTTTTTTTTTTTTAATACCAAGTACGTTAATTTTATTTATAATTAAGCCCGTGCTAAATTTTCAAGCATTTTAAGTAAACAATTGTATACATATAAAACCTAATCAAATCTGAAAAAAACTAGATAGTTTCAAAGCTTATAAATAGCTCGAAAATCACCAGAATATTTTGAAAATTTATGGCAACAAGTGAAAAATACGACAAATAATTTTCTGCTCGTGGTCGCTTGTTCGCTAACAACGGTTTATCGTCGCGTACCGACACATCAATTAAATTACTCTATAGATAACCTTCCTTTCGGGGATATGCCGAGTGCGTCCCGTTTTCAATTTTTACTGCCCTCCTATAAAACACAGTGGCACACCAATCGACAGTATCGGAGTATTTAGAGTTTTTTTTTTTTAACGTAAATATTATTGACTTTTTTGATATTGCATTGTTACTATAACCGCGGATCGCAGTAAGGTAACAAAAATCGATACGGCGAAATCGGTCGCGTGAAAAATAATTGTGCATCCGGTCCAAATGTATCGCGTTGACGTCAATATCGATACTTACACGAAAAGTCTGTACCCATATTGTATTATAAACCTGCAGAAGAACGTAACCGGAAGCATGGGCCAATTTCGAAAACATAAAATTTACGACATTAATCGAAACTTTTATACACCGAACTACGTACAGAACATAGAACGCTCCGTGCGAATGAAACGTCAAGCGCCGACTCAAAGGCGCGCGCGCGCGCGCATGAACAAATCGTTCTCGTTTTAAGCGCTCATCACTAATATTTACGGTCGAAATAAACAATATATTCCGTGCGTTTTGCATGTTATTATTATAATTTTTAAGGTTAGCGTTTTGTTCCGTACCGTAATTTATTAGAATGATATATAATGACGTACAACAACAATAATAGTAATACGCCGGTCGGGTGGAACTCGAAAATCTTTTTTATACGCGAATTTTAAGCGACGATTAATATTTTTAACATTATAGACACGCGATTTTTTTCTCACTCGCGTGTAATGTATTAGTTTTTTAAGTGAAAATCCTCCGTCGCATAACGTCATAGATATTCGATATAAATATTACATTGTCGTGTTCGGCGACTTTTTAAGCGTACGATACGTTTAGCGTGATAAGTGGGCTCGGATGAATACTGTTAGGGCACCCGTCCCGATTTTATGTTACCAACAATTCACCGCAAGTAAACGATAAGCGCAGTTGTCGAAATATGCGTTCGAGTAGGTCTTGTTGGACCGCATGTTCCGGTTGTGTCCAGAAAACGGTGGCGGAGACGCTGTTTCGTCAACGAAATCGGTCCGCGAAATCGCGCAACGGGTGTACGAAATATCGCGCGTAAAACTGATTTGTTTATAATAATTTCGCTCACGGCCGGCGGATAACGTATTGTAATTTATTACGGGATTTAATTTGAACGTACCCGTGCGCGTGTAGTAGGTACCGGTGAAATTACGAACGCAAATGCCGTACAAAATGAATACTACCCGATATACGTACATTCACATGCGCTCGGTGTACAATATAATAGGGTACGCCGCAGACACATTACCTACATGTTGGTATCCTGAACTATACAAGACGGTGTTTTGAAAAAAAGCAAGCGGGTACTTAAAATTGAATTAAGCGGTACGCTGATGGTCTTTTTTAAATTGCAAAACAACATTCGATCTAAAGCGCTTTAATAACAATAATCGATTTTGAAACGTTATCGTTTTGTTATTACACGATGGTGTCCTACTTGTTGTCGGGGCCGAGCGAATTATTGTTATCGCCGTACTCGTAATCCGCGCGATACCGTTTTACAATACGTTTTGTCTGGCTTTATACGTTTGCACGTAAATCGGTTTAAATCCGAATTTCATTTATAATTTAACCCGACGATAAACGGGCGCGACCTGTTGTTTTGATCGAAAACACGCTTCGCCGAGATAACTGTTTTGCCTTGTAAGATGGCTAGATTTTGAAGTCGTTTTTTTTTTTTTTTTTCAAGTTTTTATTTCTCACAGAGCGTATCAGACTCGACTTTGGGAAATTATATTTTCAAACGCTATAATTGGAGTTCGGATATCATAACTAGGGCTCGGGACTTATTGTACATTTAAAGTTCACAAAAATAAGCACCGAAAAAAATATTATAAGAACAAATGGTAAAAAGGTTTATACGCCCTTTGTCAAACGAATTTAAATTATCACATTACATTTTTCTAACACGATGCGAATGATTAAAATAAAGTAATTTTATTAAAACAAAACGAGTTGATACAATTTTTCATTTGAGATTAATCCGAATTTTCTCAGTAAGATTTTTCGTTAGCGTTTATTTATCGCGGCCCGCTGTATACGCGTACGAAACCAAATTACCCTATACCCCATGCCGTACCGAATTTCCGCTTACAACGGCCTATTATTTAAATTTAATTTTGAATTCGCATAAAGTTTATTCGGCAGTGTTCCTGCAGCTACCGGCTATACCTAATCATATTGTTCCGATACGTTCTACCGCGTTCCCGTACATAGTCGCCGAGCTGATTTACCATAATCGGATTTAAATCAATTTAACGGTCGGTACGTTCATTACCGTCGGCGATGTTTCTCCCGTAAATCTCGTACCGGTAAATATGATAAATATTAAACAATGAAGTTTCATCGAGCTGATACGGCATTGCGTTAGGTGCATAGGTGTATCATAGTTTCCCGACGCACAACGTCGCGACGTCGTAAAACTATTATAACGGCCGCGAGGACCGACGACGCTATTAAAATATTCAACCGATAATTTTGATGTTATTTTTTATAATATTGACCGAGCGCGCACCCGGGGGTACAAACCGCCGAATCCGTAAAACTCTAAAGACTATACGATTAGGCGATGCCATTATACATACGTTATAATATGGTGCAGCGTAAAAACTTGCCGAAAGTTCCTAAAGTCAGGTCGGTTATTATTTTTGAACGGCGCCGTTTAGAAACTATACATACCGCCGTTCCCCTTAACCGGCCCGGCTCATTATATCCCCCTCTCCTCCCCTCACCCTGTTCGGTTAAAACTCCGAAACGACCGAGGTTTTACTCGATCCCGACTTTTCTTCGACGTGTACCATAATATATAATAAACTTTTAGCCGCGCGCCGTTTGTTTATATTGTCCCGATTTCCCGCTAGACCTCTTTCGGGGGGGGGAGTGGGGGGAGGAGGTGGCCGTTTTAACGTTTACCGTGTGTACACGTCATCGCGCGCGCAACATCAAAACGCGATTTATTTTATCCGCGCGGGTATACGAGCGACTAATTACTGTCGGGCCGCCGGGGTAACGAGGAACAGTCGAGTGACGGCGAATCCCCGTTAAAATCGATTCGTTTATCCCGCCGTGATTACGGTAGGCACGTTTATTAATAATCGTGTAAAAAAACCGAACGCGTAATAACGAGGACTTATTGCGTCCGTCATTCGATTTCGGCTCGGAAATCAACTCGAATCGATTGACTCGTCACTGTTGCGTTACTGCGTTACTCCGTTCGTAAATGCTCATAATCAAATATTGTTCCGGTCACGATACGATTGAGCGTAAAACACCTTTTTACGACACGATTGAACGCATTTGGCTCGCGGCGTATCAAAGGATAATATAAAAATACAAACGAAAACCTACACGGTTGAGTATTAAAAAAAAAAACCTCTGCCATGTTGCCATTTTCAATTTTGAACTAGATTTGATAAAAAAAAAAAAAAAAAAAATACTAATTTAAATAATATTATAATAATTACAAAATATGATACGAGTAAAAAATAACACGGTTTAATAGTTACATATGTTGACTTACCCGTTTGACAATGATAACAATAATAAAAAAAATATTCGTACTTGCTGGTTACTGCCGGTCGCGAAGTTAAAATAATAATTTTGAAATAGCTACTTATCCGCTATAATCGTCTATAACGGCCAGTACACGACCGCTGATGAAACTAATATTTATCGCTATTGATAACAGTATCGATAAAACTGGGCTCGGCTCGCAGCCCGCTTAAGTCCGGTGTTATAATTATTATTATATTGGTGTAATCATATTGGTGAAAATGATTAATTGCGAAATTTCGACAGCGTCGCGTAAAATATTCTATGCTCAATCGCGTTGCTAAAAAAAGGTGTGCACGATCATTCGTGTTTTTACGATTGTTCCAAATTGAAAACTAGTCGATGTTGTCGTCTGTATAAAACCGTCGTTTTCGGAGAATTTATAAACGAGACGTGCAGCGGCCGCGGCTGTATACACAGTGATAACTACTGACTTAAAACCCGTTAAAGGAACACCGCACAAAGTAAGTAACAAATTATAGTAATCAGTACTCTATGTTTTGCGGTCAGTCTGGCCCGTTATTAGTTTAGTACACGGTCCGTTAACAGCGTTATACTCGCCAACTTGGTCGCTGCTGATATCGCACAAAAACCATTTGAATATCGTTGTAAACAATCCATACGATTTTTGTTAATTTAAAGTTAAATCATTTTTTTTTTTTCCCCTTAATAGGAATTTTTCAATCAAAATCTGGTTATTTTATTTTGTTTTACGTGGATCACCGATGTGCAAGACAAAAAAAATTGTGAAAAGTATCTATCGTATGTTTAGCTATAAATAAGTAATAACTTGACCGATAAAAAAGTATACACATCAAACGTATGGATCGGAGGAAAGGACAGATAACAATAATTCCTTTTCCCTACTTATACAGTCCCCCGGTCTAAATGATACGAAAATTCGTAATCGACGCATTAACGTAATGCGGTTAAAAATTATCCGAAATTTAAAAGTCGATGTTATTCTGCGTTTATTTATGGTACTCGGAACAATGGAGACAATCACAATGCAGTTCGCGATAAAAGAATCGCTCTGTATGGTATAATATTATTATAACGTCGTCGTCGTCGTCGTCGTGTCGACAACCGACTTTTTCATTTTGAAATATACGTAATATTTATTTCCTATAAACGTCCTGCCGAAATACTATATCGTCGTCGCGAAAAATTTTTTCGTCGGTTTTTTTATTATTATTGTTCTCTGTTTTTTTTTGTTATTTATTAAGCGTCGTTTATTAAAATACGCGGTTGTTCGCGATTCGTCGCCCGCGGAGCGGTGTAGGGACGTAATGGGTGTAGAGGGGGAGAAGAGCTTTTGCGGTTTTAACCGGGCCCACTACGCATTATTGTCAGCGAGAAAAGAATCACACGAGAAATATCACCACCCGACATCCGTACCGTCGTCGAGACGGATTCGTTATTATTATTATTATTATTTTTTTTTTTTTTTCGTCGTTCGAATCACACCAACGCGGCACTCGTTGAACGCGAAAAGACGTCGTTAAAATATATTATTTTCGTCTCCGTCGACCCCGTAGGGTCCATATTACATCCGAAACTATCACCGTTAAGAGGACGTCATGTTATGGTATACGTCCCGCTCGTGTCGTCTCGGTTCAACTATAACGGCCAATGTAGCGAAATCTGCTTTACGCGGACCGCGTAGAACTCTCCGAATTTCGGTTGTAGGATAAAATCGCTTATTGTATACAATTAATAGAGGACACGTTGCAAGCTATTCCGGAGGGCGAAGCGACGCGTTTTTTCCCTATATTATTCCGAACATAACGTTCAATACCTACGTCGTTTAGAAACAAAAACCCGATCCGTCGTGTTTTAAACGACCGTTACGTTTCGAAAAATGAATTTAAAAATAATAAACGCGTCGTCTTGTCCGCCGGAAAATTGTCCTCTTTTAATTTGATTTCGGGTGCTTTTACTCAAAAACGAGAATCAAGCCAGTTCTGCGCAGTTTGAGTAGAGTTTTGCTAATAGCTAATTGTTAGTCGGACGAGACGACGGGTCATGCGAGTACAACATTCGCATCTCAATCGAGTACTAGGCCCGGATTAATGGAGGGGGTAGGGAAAGGTCACGAGAAATGGGGAGCCACGGAATGGGCGCGTAAAATGTTGGAAAATATTTGCTCGGAACAGTATTTTGTCGGAAAAGTATTCTTTTGGAATCGTATTTTGTCAGAAAACGATTTCATGAATGATGACTGATAAAAATGTTGTTATTATTAATAGTTTAACATAAATAGTAGTTTTTGATATGAAAACGTGACACGGGACCTCTACAGTTAAAATTAATATTGAGTAGCATTCGACAAATGTAGAGCTCTAGCGGTCTGTGATTAAACTGAATTCCCAATGATAACACGTTAAATATATTTAATGATCATTTTTAATCGTTTATTATCATCAAAATATTATTTTCGGAAAGTTTCCGACAAAATATAGCCCTCCCCTACGAAGACCGCGTTACGAATCGAATGAAATGTTCGAGAATTATTTATTTTCTTCTTTTTTTTTTCTTTTTTTTTCTTCTACTCTTCGCTTATTCGTCTCCCGTTTTAATAGGACTCCGGGTCCCTCGATATAGTGCAGTCGCGCCGATTTCGGGCCCGACCGTCGTTCCGGGCCCGGTTATCGCGACGGGTGTATTACCCGGGTCCTCCGCCGTTTACCGATAGGCGACGGCGACCGCCGTACGCGTCGTCGTCGTCGTCGGTTAACCATAATAAATTTCTCCCTCCCCGCGGCCGAGTACGCGCGCCGCCGGTCGTCCTCGTCGTATTTATTACGCTCGCGCCCGCGCGCGCGCGCACGTAGACTCCTCGTGGGTGGCCTATTATTATTCGACCCTTTTTATACGATATTATTGGGTTTGTGTGTCCCGAACGCGCCCGCGTTATAACGTTGCACGGGCGCTCGGCGTGCGCACAACAACAAATAATGACGACGACGATAATAATAACATAATGCCCAATATCGTTGTTGCGTTGTTATGACCGTCTTTTCCGCGGTCGAATTTTACCGAATTAATCACACGAGTTTACCGTTAATGCCGCGCGGTAATGTTACTGCGGGCGAGCCGCGGACTACCGCAAAACACACGCGTCCGTTTCGTCGTGCACGGGCCTCGTTTTCCGTCTCGCGAATCGGACGGACGCGGCGCAGCGCGGCACCGTGCACGCGAATCCCGGCGCGCCGCGGACACACAGTCGAAACCTGGCGCGCGAAAAAGAAAATGTCGTTTAACGGATCAATTACGTTCCTCGTTCCTCGTGTAATGACGACGGGTAATTGTCGAGCGACGAGCGATTCGTAACCGAAACCAGCAGACTACGGCTGCAGCGCTGCGGGCGTACTGGTCGCGGTCACGGCCGTTATAGTCTCGGTCTCGCGGTCTTGCTTCATTTTACACCCTGTGCGTGCACAACACTGTTATTGCGTTCGAAAACATTCGGCCGGTACTTCCATTTCATATTACATATGTATTTTTCCGGCGGAATAGAGGGGGGCGGGAGGATTCACAAAAAAAGAAACTCATCACTATTCTCTTTTCTACCTCTTCTACTTCTACCCAGATTCTAAAAGAGTTTCGATAAAACTCGTTTAATGTGACATTTTTTTTTTTTTTTTTTAACATAAACATACGAGTATATTGTATGTTTTAGAGACTGGATACTTTCTTTCTGTTTGTTTTTTACTGACCGTGATCGATTTCGCGTTACCGATAAAAGAAAAAACGGTACCATGACGACAAAAAAAAAAAAAGAACTCGCGAGATTTCGCTTACACGTCGCATCTTAACTTTTATCTATATCAATATAACTTATAGCACCACCATAACTTTTATCACTTATCTGCCCGGGAGGGGAGCGGTAAAAAGAGCGTAGGGGGTGAATGGATTGAAGGTACCGCCACCTACGTTGCTACGTGTGAAGTTGATATCAAAATTAATAGGGGATAAGGTGCGATGTGTAATCGATAAGATATGACAATTATTATTTTACTATTTTTATTTACCGTTATACGTACCACGGGTTGTCGCATACAATTGTTTTTTTTTTTACTATTTTAACTTATATTAGGTATATAAATTATACATTTTAAATAAAATAAAACTTTCACGTTTAAAAACGTGTAATAAATATTTTAGCGTTTTCAACTTTGTATAGATTAGATAGTTTTACAATAAATATTGACGATCCAAACGTCGCCACACAAATGACGTTCCACAACGGTCTCCTCCGCCCATTCACAAAACGACTAAATTAAAGTGGAATATCTCGTCAGCGGTGTGACGGAAATTAAACCGTCAACGGCAACATTTATTTTAACTAAGACTTTATGTATTAATGGCATTTTTAATATAGGCCACCATTTGAAAATCGATTGAGGGTATTGAATAGTTTCACGACCGAAAATAAGAGCGACGTAAAATAACGGTTATGAAAAATGTCGCAACTGTTCGTTTCTGTAATTTTAAAGAAAAATAACAAATTCCGAAAAAAAATTAATACTTTCCGAGATAACGTGTGTCTCCCGCCGTATTGTCGCTAACTGTTCTACTACATCATCGCCGCGTGACCGGTGTTTCGTTCGATGGTAAACCATGCCGTGTGCTGTCACGGTTAGGTACAGCACAACTATAACTATCGCCCAGTGTCGAATCTAGAAAATTGTTCTGGGGGAGCCCGCTTTTTTTTTCATTAATCATGTCGATGTAAGATATAACGATTGTCGTACATTTAATAGACGCGTTTTGTCAGCAGTTGTATTTGTCAGGGAGCGAATGAAATTTCAGGGAGACACGTGTACCCCCTGGAGTATACCCCACAGAGCATACCCGGATTCAACACCGCTATCGCCGCGTGGATCCGCTGTGGGCTTTACACGTGTTTTAAACACATTAAAACACGTTGCCATGTATAATACGATGCTGCACGCGACGAGAAGACGGTTGTTCCTCGAGACCGCGGTATACCCATGAAAATATTTGAATAATATAACACAATGGACGTGGGCGCCTAATATATAGTTGTAATACGGCGAGTGTGAGTGTGCGTCGAAGAGGAGGATTCTTTTCGTATTTTTCTTTCGAATTCCTACTGATCGCTCGTGACGTGAGTGTTAGTGTGTGTGTGTGTGTGTGTTTGTGCGTGAACGTGTGCGTGTACGCGCGTGCGTGTTGATGAACTGCGCGGTAGTTGACGAGACGGTCTACTGCATTGGATTTTTCGGGGGTATCCACATGTGTTCTGTACACGACTACATAATATTATATTTTTAATTTTTTTTTTTTTTTCGTGTTCCTTTTTTATCCTCTACCGATCTTTTTTCGTCGTTTTTTTATTTTTATATTTTGTTTACGTTGTACGAATCTATATTAAAAACAACGCGCGTCGCAGTCTGGCCGCCACACCCCACGAAGAAGACGCGTTCGAGCCACGGTACGCGGTACGATAATATAATAACAAACTGTTTTAAAAAACGTATTATTATTATCGTGTTATTACTTTTGAACGTATTGGATATCTATCGTTAAGATTTTTTTTAAATAAAGGCAGAGCGGGTTATTTTTTATTTTTTTTTTTTTTTAGTCTTTTACCTATGACGACGGTATTTGTTTTAAACGTATCGGGCAGTGGTGTTCCCGTAAGGTATACTATACAATGTACATATCGTACAACGTACGGGAAGTCGTATATATTGTGTTGATAACACGTTGAGAGTTCCACATGTTATCAAAAAATCCCGGATATACTGTGTAGTGTGTATACACACAAAACATTTTTTCCAAAAAAAATCTTCATGAAATTATATTATTGTTATAGCCCGTTTATATTATTTATGCCACTTAAACTATAATACAAATACAATTTGTTTTTATTTCAATAATTATAACTCAAAAATTGACAATTTTCTAAAGATTTATAATACTTTATGGTTTTTAATTTAAATAGTGTTTTTTTTAGGAATTTTAATTTAATTTTTGTATAGTTGATATTTATTTCCATATAATGTAAATAGTAAACTCTCAAAAAAATTTACGGGAACACCATGGTGTATGGCTACGTATTTCGGTAAAATATAATTTCGATCGTAATTTGTTGTCAAGTAAATTATTATTGTTCTACTAGCCCTTATATGACGTCAGTACTTATCGCATTGTATGTTTTGAAAAAGGAAATAATATCCTCAACGGTGTAGTTGTAAAAAAAAAAAAATTGTTTAAAAGTACCTAGATCATGATAAGAGATAATTGCTAAAACGATTGTCTAGATAAAGATAAAAAAAAAAAACCAGAAACTTTTAATCTAGATAAATAAAAAAACAAAAAAAAACAATTTTGTTCATAGCCTATCGTAAGACTACAAGTACTAAAAGTAGTAAAGTTGTACCGGGTCTGGTAAGTATTCATATCGAAAGAGTTGCGTAATGGTTGATGAAACTTTAAAACTTATTTATTTGACTTTGTGTATCAATATAAATTAGGCACGAATTTTACGCGTTTTAACAAACACACGTACCTAGTACGGTTCAAAACGATTTATCCAGACGATTCAATTATCGATCTCAGACTTCTCATTTATCTAGATAAGACAGAACATATCATATGTGCTGGTCGTAAAACACGAGTTTGACATATTGTGTGCTTCGACGTGGAAACAATCGAACCCCGGAGCGGTACCAACAATACTATATCGGTACAAGATTAGGTAAGGTTATGTAAGGGTACAGCCTGCATAGGTGTAACGCGTATGCGTATTGAATCGCGCAGAATATAAATCGATCGCCGTTATAATATATCTCGTCCGCTTTATCGTTATTAATAATCGACGGCTTTCCTTTAAAACGTTCGATATTAATGACCCGAACTCACTCTTTGCGCGTTGTAAACCGTGTCGTGATAAATACGACCGCGTTGCGAGTGTCTCGGAGTCGCGAACGTTTCGAGTCTTGACAGATTACGCGCATCAAGAACACACCGAACCTAACCACCTCACTACGGTCCACACACGCGACGCGAACTTTGATTTTAGTACGGCGCGTTGTTGTCGCGCGCGCGTGTGTGTGTGTGCGTATGTGTGTGTGTTTGCGCGCGTGGACTGATTTCGTTTTCACGTTTTCCGTCGCCATTTTCCGGCGGCGGAAAAGTTTCGCCTTATTATTGTTATTGTCGCTCACATCACGAAACAATACCGCGACGACGACCGCGGGTGACACTATTATTCGAATCACGCGTTATAATACCAATACGGTTACACGGTTATATGGCATTGCGTTAAATTTAAAAAACAAAAAAAAAAAAAACGTTCGAAAAACCCGCGTCGTAAATATTGTATTGTTTTCGTTTTTCAATGGGTGCCCACTCGTCGTGGTGTTCGGGCACTCGGATGACCCCTACAGACACGTGCCTAACTCACGCCTAATATAATAATAACGTACACGTTCCTCTAAATATCCGTTTGCGGTCGCGAGCACGCGCACATAACTCTGCGCAGCGTTAGTTCTAATAATATTGTGTAATAATTTACGCGTCGTCGACCGGAATGAAAGAAATCTAAACAAATCTTCAAACCGAATGAAATAATATTGTCGTGTATACAGGGCACGCGCCTCGCGTTTGACGATGAACGATCGGCACGGCGGACTTTTACCGCGTAAACGTATTATAACAGGATGTCCCGTCGCCGTCAGATCGTATAATAATTTCCGGTCCTTTCGCGCCGATCGTATCTGGCAAAAGGCCCGGGGAAAAAAATGCGACGATTTTCCTATGTAAATCGTGCACACACAGTACGTGTGTATTCTTTATTGTTTAGATTCTGAGCGCAACGAGCGATCTATTATAGTCCCGGGGTTTCCCGAGTGCGTCCCAGTTCTTTTGAAAGGTGCACCCAGGGTGCATTACGAGGAGCTTAACCCACTTAAACAACGAAAATGTTAGGTTATTTTATTATCTGTATTATTGATTACGCCCATCATTTAGGTTGGATGAGTGTTATAAAACAGACACAGAATTATACACAGTCTTTAGAATAGGTACTTGTTATATTTAAATTTTTGTTGTTATGTTTTTTCCGCACAAAACACATAAAGATTTTTATATAATTTTTTTTAATTTTGAAAGCTACGGCACTAAATCAGTACCAGGTGACAGGAAAAATAACAGCACTCGTTCACTTGCCTATGGTTACTAGGTACACGACTGCTCTTATAGCCGTACCCCGTAGTCTTATTGAATTTTATTACTAAAGTTGAAACAAAATGTTGTTTCCCCACTGATCAGTTTATCGATCGTTAAGTTTATCAGCTTTTAAACGGGTACACATATAGGCTGCATTAGGTATACCTAAGGCTGCATCGATACGACCGAGAACGCACTTGGGCTATGAAACACGTAAAAAAATCGAAAACGGGATGCACCCGGGATACACCCGTTAGTTTTACTATGTTTCTCCGGTTCTATGCACGTAATATTATCACATCCAACCTACGCGTACCTAAATAAAAACGGTTGTAAAAACGTAGTGATGTAGCGTGGTCTATTGTTATATTTTACATATATTATTGTTCGCCGGGGAGCACGACGGCGGTTTAGGGCCGACTGATAATCGAATCGACTAAAATATTATTATGATAAACGTATCGTATTTCGTGTAGTTGCAGTACGCACGTCCGAATAGTAAATCCCTTAAAAAAAACAAAACTGTTCGGCTGCGACTGACAATTGTTCAGCAGTCGCCGGGGGGCGAAAGCGAGAAAACATCTCTGGGGAAGGGGGGTTGCGAAAATATCACATCGTATTGCTGTGAATCAGTTTATGAATCGAAATTTGAATGCGGATTAATAGTGGATTTATATTTTGGAGGAGTCTGAACCCCTCCCCCCCGCACCTCGCATTGGCCGCTAGTATTCGCGGTGGCCAAAGTGTTTTGCACACAGCGGCACTGCGACGGCCACTATCGCATTACAATCTTTATCTGTACTAAATTTATCATCAATGCGTGTGATTGTTTTTGTTATAAACCGCATATTAAGGCGATAAAACGTTGTCTGCGGACTTTCTTTGGCGCTGGTATGTTCGCGTTGCCCATAACAATATTAAATAACGATAATTTTATAATATTTATTCGTTTGATAAAAAAAAAAAAAACACGGGCACGTACGAATAATCCAATGGTTATTTCTGGAGGAAAAGACGACAATAACAATGATAGATATTTATTTTCATTTTTCGGTAGACAGAAATCCAAAGTAAACCTTGGCCCTGGTCCGCGGTACAAAACCGAAAGCACGGAAAACGATGTCGTCGAATTATTCTGATAAACGAGCATCTCCGTCAGAACGAGAAAATATACGATGATACAGTATACGAGTATTGAATACAACAACGATAAAATAAGCGATGTAATGACATTATATTATAAACACGACGCACAATAATATTCGTGTTTTGGCTTTGTATCCACTAGCAAACCGTTTATATTAATAATCGTTTTGATTTATTGAATTGTATAACGGTCCGTTTCGAGTTAGCGAAACGGCTTACTGATGTCACTGATATCGAACCATAAGATAAACGCGTGCGAACCGTGAGACGGACGAATACCTAATAAAAATAAAATTTTGTAATTCAATTAAATACTCTGCCATAATAATATCGTCGTCGTGTTTAAAACAACCGTAGATGCAATTGAAAGTGCCTACTCTCTATTTTGTCGACGGTCTGTGTCGACGGCATTTCGTTTGGTAGAGTTACCGTGGAACTCGCGTAAATTGTAAAACGTTTCATGGGTCGTACGGCTGCAGTTAACGCGGAAATCGTCATGTGCACTGTACTCTGCGATCCGTTCGCCGACACGGGCTTTCGGACGAAAACGGTTCAATGCGAATTACTACTGAACTGAATATCGTTCGATGTTTCAGATGACAATTAGGTTTCACCGTGGCCAAGATATTGGTAGTAACATTGAAGGCATAACACGTATCTGTGATATGTAAGTTACCGATAATAATATTAATATGAAATACACGTCGAGAAAAGTAAAATATCACGGTTCCGTTATAGATCGCATGAGTTACGGATTTAGCGTTTATCAATTATAATTTTAGATTCTGAGTGAAGCGAAAAACCTTATGGTTTTACAATGATGTTTATGTGGACAAATTGTCCACTAAAAATTACTCCGATTCACAAGCGCAGCACATTTCTGAAAATAAATCGGACCGGGAATGTACTTTAGGGAGGTAATTTTTTAATTTTCTCAGGAGTTTTCCTATTGAATGGGAAAAGCCTGGACAGTTTACGAAATGTAAGTATTAGTTGAAAAATATGTTGGTCTTTTTTTCCCTATGAACAACTTTTCTACCAGCAATTTTGCTCCGATTTACAACGATGGCACTTTTTCTAAAAGGAAATCTGACCGGGGATGTCCGTCTTTTTTTCGATTTTGATAATGTTATCGAATATTTCCGTAATGAAATTTTCGAATTTATGTCTTGGCGATTCAATAAACGTCCATTATAACCGTAAACTCAATTACTCAACTGTCTAACAAACGTCAAAACACGCTTATTTTCTACAACTGCAGCCGGTACTCGGGGCTATTTAATCGTATAATAAAATCCACGCACCCACGGTAAATATTTAATATTATTCCAATGTTGTCCTAAGTCGGGTTTTTATATATATATATATATATTCGCTGGAAAACGGAATCGACCGAATTCGGGATTCCGCAGAAAGGGGAAAGGTACGTTTTCGGCGGAAAAGTGAGGGTCTCGCCCCTCGAGGTTTCGCGGAGGCTTATTTTATTTTCGAGGGAGAGCGCCCTCGTATACGTATCGCCATCATGCCGCTCGTATCTCACCGACAATATAGGTAGGCGGTGCACTGTGCAGTCTCCGGCATAAAATATCATTGAGTATACGAGTCTTCATCTCGCCGGGACGCGTATTTACAAAGCCTCTAAACCTATACAGTCCCGGGGCCGCGTCCGAACGCGCTGCTACCCTATGGCATCGTCGCACTACACCGTCGTTAATGATAACGCGACGTTTCAACACGCCATTTCCGAACCGGCCAATCAGAAATCGTGATTTAGCCGCACGGCGCGAGCGGCGCATCTGGACGCGGCGCCGCGGCTATGTACGCGTACATAACAGCCGAGGCTTTGGTAAACACGCCGCCGGGCCTTTGCGCGCGGTCCTCACGGCGCAAACTCCTTCGCGCCACCCCCGAAAACGACGGTACGAATCCCCCGGCAGTTTTCGTCGTCAACGATAATAATTATATATAAAATATTACAACATTTATAGCAGCACACGCTTTCAAGGCGATTATAAAATATTCGTAGAATTAGTGTACACTCGCTGCGGGGCTTTTATACTGTTTTGGCCAAGATTTCCTATCCCCTTCGCGCTATAAATTATAACGATATCAACGCAGTCTGTGCGTGTTCTAATCGTTATAATTTACGGTTTCTCGTCGTTGCAGGTCCGCGGACGAGAAACAAAATTCAAACCATCCGATCGTCGCAAATATTATGTGTACTTAATAATTGTTTGGATTTTGTTTTCGCGATATTTTTTCGAATTCGCACGAATGTCCGTTACACGGACGCGATATTATACACGGTTTAATTGGTCGAATTCGCCGTAAACGATATTTGTTCAACGACATGGTATTGATAATATTTTAATCGGAATGTTCGACAACACAATAAACGTTTCAAATCGTTGTGTACTATATTGTCAACCGTGTATATTAATACCTATAGGCGGTGTCTAGTGTTCCGAAAATTGTTTACGCGTGCTGTAGCAAACATAAAAGAATTAAAATCAATTATTTGAACTCTACGGGTAATTTATAATGATATAGCTAATTCGCTCGGGGAACAAAGACAAATGCGTCAAATCGTGTTGATTATTTTTGATGTTTTCGTGTGCAGAAAATTACCGTCGCAAACGTTTTATTATACATGGAAATGAGCATGGTGTATATAATATATACGTCGCTCTGCGAAATATTGCAGTGTGTTGGTAAAGGCCGCGGGAAACTCGGTCGTCGGGGACTTTTGCGATCTAGATAATTGTTTCGAAACTGTCTTTATACGAACAATTTGAAATTGTTAAGAAATAAGAGTCGCGCGCACTTCAATTAAGTTTATGATTCCGCAATCGAGTTGAAATTACTATTATGAAGAAAATCGTATTTATATAATATTAACAGAAATATTCGTCTTCCGACTATGACGTCCGTATTCTTAATTAATACGTTTAATAATGTCGAACAGTTTCTTCACATTGGAAATAATATACGCGAGTATACGGAAAAACAAATTATAAAGAACTATCGCCGGACTGCAGTGGACGTGCCTCGAACACAAAATCAATGAAACTTTTAAAATATTTCGACCCGGACGAATTAAATATAATTACATTTTCACGATAAACTTTAAACCTATGTATACAGAAAAACTATAGATATTTAAAAATAACTAATAAAAAAAAAAAAACCTTGATCACAAAAGTACTAAATCTATACGTTTTACACAAAAGTATTAGGTACATATAGTGTTTTAGTATTTATTTATACACCGGACATTTTTTTTTTTCTTTTCAACATAATTTATCTATTATTTCGATGGATGTAACCGAATAAAACGTTAATCGAGCGAGTAAAAAAAAATTACCAAAAAAAGCGCATCTATAAGAAAGGCTAGTACAAATATTTTTTCAACCTTATTTCAGGTCTCTACGATTATTTTTCACCGAATTACAAAAAAAATAAATAAAACCAAGTAAGAAAATCGAAATTAATGAACTGTTATCGCCGCAAACTTCCCATTTTTTTTTTTCAATTATAAGGATAACTGCAGTTGAAATCAAAAAATTTTGTTTTCGACATTGACGAAAATCGTAAAATACGCGGCGTTCAAATACGATTAACCGAACTTCTTTCAGAATTGTTTTTCGAGAGCAATATCAATATATCGTTATGGCGTATACGAATATTATAAATAAATAACTTTAAAATATATCCTACTTTCCCAAATCCGTATGCTTTTTTTTTCATTTTTAACGGAATTCGTTATCTCAAGTTTGTACCCTCATTATTGAGTATTTACACGGTTTTATGGACAGGTCGCGAGACCGGTCCCCGCGGAACTCTATGACAGATAATATTAATAATACGGTCTTTCAACGGAGGCGAAAAAAAAACAATTATTGTGTCGGTGGAATGGCGGACGAGAACTGCGAAAAAGCAGAAAAGCCGCCAAAATATATTGCTCGCGGTCGGGTGAAAAAAAAAAAGGTCCCTCGGGAGTTTGCTGCTGTAGTTTACTCGTCCAGTACTCTAAGACACTATTTTTTTTTTATTTTTTTTTTTTTGTTGGTTTACTGCGTGTCAGACCATTGCGGTCCGTTTATTTCGACGGACGGTCCTCGACCATGTTGTTACTCAGCTCACGGACGGAATATCGTGTGTATATATTTATTTATGTTCTATACGGAAACCCGTCGGGAAATCGAAACCACGTGGCGAGGACGGACGGGCAAGTCGTCGGACGAGAAACCGCCCCGGAAAATAGTATGGTAACGAGATCGAGGCAACGTTTTTCGTTTTTTTTTTCTCCTTTCGAGGTCACGTATGTTATGCGTGATACATACACAGCATATAACACCGCAGTCAGTATTTTGCGCTTTCCTACCGGCATTTTGTCCGATGCGAAAAAACGAGTTAAGTCCTCCGTTGATCCCCATGCACTAGAGCGAGATTTTGCTCATTGCAGTACGTCCATTACTGGAAAACTAACGGTAAATCGATATTGAATACTAAAGTGGATGTAATGTTTTAACGAAAAATTGTACGTCATATATAGGAAAAAGTTGTCCTAGGACAATGGGGACGGATGCAGCCACTATTACAAACGATAGTGTTGATTTGTCAATAATTTATATGTCATATTAAGGTAATATAATTACGTATGAATTATGTATTTTCTTTAATAATATTTGTTTAATATCTTATATTGCACTGTTAGGTTCTATCGTTGGATAGCCTCTCTTCTCGTACTACTTAAATTAAAAAAAAATACTGTATCAATTTTCCCATTTTCACTACGTTTTTCCCGGATTTTCCTATTTATTGGGAAAACTCGTGGGGAAATCAAAAAACAACTTCCTTTAGTACCACTTCAGTCAGATTTACTTTCAGAAAAAGTGCTGTACACTTCTAAATCGGAGCGGGATTTCTGGTAGAAAAAAAAAATAAACATCATCGTAAAACCACAAGCTTCTTCGCTCGACCCAGAATACTCTAAAATACGATCACGGGGGGGGGGGCAACCAGAGGATATCGGAAATTTGGGTGGGGGGGAATGTATACAAGACTATAATATGGATATTTTCTTTTAAAAAAGGCGGAGCGGACACGTGGCAGATATATTCGCGAAAACTGTCCTACAGTAACTTACATTACTGTAATAAAATTATAATACTATTGCGGTGTGTTTCTCGTTTCGGTATAGACACCACAGCCGTTTGTAGTAGGTCGAGGTCATATACACGGTTATCCGAATAATAATTGTTGTATATACGTTTCTTCGAGTTCGGTGTATGCTGTATACATGTACACCTACACTGGTAAGTACGTATATAATATACCTAATATTATATTATGAGCATGTCGGTTTTATTAGCAGCCATAACAGTACGGTTTATGTTTTAAAATCGTAAACTTACTTTGTTTGCGTTCTTCGTAATAAATTAATAACGTTACAGATTTCCCAACGGAGAGAATTTATCGATGGAAAAAAATTGTTGAAAAATTGCTGTTTTTTTTTTTTCTTCTTTTTAACTTCGGCGGTATATAACAAAAATATTATATTTTATCGGCGACGATAAAATTTACAACGTCCCTATACTAATAATATAAATTACGGTAACTTTAAAAAAAATAAATATTATTTTACGTGTATACAGGGTGCTTCACTCCGGATTGGTAGTAAAGCGTGAAATATTACAGCCAGATAGACCAGGAGTGAAATGAGGTTGTTAAGAATATCGGGTGCACCAAAAAATACGCTATGTTTTGTACCAATTTTCAAAATGCACGAATACGTAATACGACTTATATTTTATTCTTAATTAAAGAAACAATCGTGGGGTTTCTTTCAAGCTAATTTGATTCGTATATGTTTTTTCTGTTTCTAATTAAAAATTAAAAATAAACTGAACGTATTTACTACGGTTACATCTTCTCTTCCATCATCCTTGGAAAAAACTCCATTTCGAACCAAAATCCAACCGAATGAAACATTTCGCGTTATCATTGTTTGGGGTAAACGCATTGCCAAAGGCGTAGTTAGAAATATTTTTCTGGGTAGGCCAGATAAAATAATTTAAATGTTTCAATAGGAAAGAAATTGTGTTAGTTTCCAGAGAAAAGTGAGTAGGCCCGGGCCAACCAGGCTTACTCGTTGGCTACGCTACTGCGCATTGCATATTCGATTTTGAACGAACCGATGACAAACGTACCCGTATTGGTTTTACTACCTATAAAGAGTTTTTTTTTATTTTCAAACAATTTTTCTACCAGAAATATTACTTCAAATAAAACCGGAATTGTTTTTACATTGATAAAGCCGTATTTTGGTTATTCTTGTAGATTTCTTAACAAACGGAAAAAAAAATTGGTAATTTTCTCAATTTCTAGATTACCCTAGCAATAAGAGTAACAAATACGACTAGCAACTCTGCTCAGAATAGTCTTTCACCAGCAATGGTTTATCGTTGCACATAGATGTAAACGAAATCACTCAAATATGTTCCCTTTTAACATCTCTTTTAAAACAGTGGCACACCCATCGGCTGCAGTAACAGTCATTCTTTTTTTTTTTCTCTTTTTTTTTCTCTTGCCCGAATTAAAAATATATCGATTATTTATCGCGATGTCGGAATAAAAAACCGTGTCAATTACTGCACATAAACACTGTAGTTCGTATAAACGTTTATAAATAATATATTATTATAATATTATGCAGCGTTATTGATTTCGAAACATTTAATAGTGTCATAGTGATAATAGTTTGCCACACGCAACCCTTTTAAAGTGAAAAAAAAAAATAAAGATAATTTTTTTTTTTCTTTTCCTTACCTACTGAATATTAAAATAATAATATTAATATATTAAGCGCATGCGCGGAATAATAAAGTAATTTTCGACTTTAAAAAGAATATCGATTTTTCATTGTTGTCTATGTAGTGTACACAGAGCCCCGCAATAAATTATAGCGTAGGTAAATATTATAATAATATGACGCATATATATTATTATTTGGTATGCAGAATATAAAAAATATATTCGTGTTTTATAAATATTAAATTTAGGGTCGAAATTATATTATTATTTGACGAATGTTCTTGTATGAAAAATGCACGCCGAAACTACGTACCCACCAACCTACCGACGTACGTATATACATTTTAGTATTTGATATTCATTCGGACGTTGGCATTGTTCCGTGAATTAAAAATGCACGCTCGCGGTATTTGTTTAGGGTAGATATAAAAAATATATTAAAACGTTTTCGTGGGTAGAGCGGATTTACAACGGGTGGTTTTTTTTTTCGTAATGATATTTCGAAACAAATAATAATACGTCTGTTATTAATAAAAAAAATATTATTTTTCGAGTAACAAAAATAAGATAACAGTTAGATTCAATTTCTTTTATCCATAATCGTGCTGATATTATTATAATAGAAGTACGTGCAAAAAATCCGCACATTATATTATATTCATACCAGCTTGCTTACAAACTGTACTTACTAAGTTATAAAATCGTAAGTAAATTTCGGCAATTAGGACGTGCTCCCTGACGTATTTAAGGGGTTGCGTAAAGGCAATTTATTGAAAAGTATGGGAAACTGAAATTTTATCAACCGAAAAATATTAAAATTCGTTGTCGAATACATTTATAAGTAGTCGCGTGTTACTATCACAAGTGTTTACTGTGTGATATAGTGAAACTGATAAAAATATTTCCGAAAAACAGCGCGTGAACAAAAACTATTCGAGCTATTAACGTATATTTAAAATACCAAGTTTTCACTAATTTCGTCCCCCTCCCCCTTGGAACTTCAGTTAAAACTGCCACTGGTTTCGTCAGCAATGATTTATCGTACAGCGTACTACAGATATAAATCAAATAATTTTGTGTATCCTTCCTTCCTATCTTCCCGTCTACAACAGTGCGCCCGACAGTAGTATTAGCCATTTCGTACAGTATCTATGATTTAAAAATCAATCAAAAATCTCGGACTAAATAACCGAAACAACTAACGGCGTTAAATTTAACCGTTAGATGACTATATCACTTATCATAATACTATAATAGTAATTTTATGTGTTCGACGAGGGACGATATTTTTGAAAGAATATAGTTTAGACCTTGTGACATTAATAACTGCGTTCACGTGGTGCTCCAACAAGTCGAGTGTGTAAAGTTAAAACGATATTGTCCAATAACGAGCGAGACAAAGTCTAAAACCGTGTCGTAACTCGGCGTAAACGCGACATTAAAAACACCCTGTACGTCCGTAACTGTTCGTACTTTTATCGTTTTATTTTTCACCTAACAATAACCGTTTATATACATTATTATCGAAAATGACATTGAAGGGACCAATATATTATATAGTTTTGTTTTTTTTTTTTTTTTGATACTGTAGGTATAAGTATTGTTGTACTAAAACGATTTTTATATATTGTTTTTACACGTAATTAGACACACGGGGACCGCAGAATTCGACGTTTCCAACCGATATTTTTTATGACGGACGCGGTGTCGTTTCCAGACCGTTTTGAACTGTATTTATACATTTGTACTTATATTTATACGTGTAATCGTGATTGAAATATACAAGGTTATCGCAGATAGCATTTTTGATAAAAAAAAAAAAAAAAAGGCGTAAAGGTACAGTCTCTTATCAGTTCCCTAATTTATATTTTTCAATTTGATTTTAATTAAAAAAAAACTAAGTGCTGCTATATATAAATAATTATTTATTATACTATAATAATATGTTATATATTTTAGTATAATTGTTCGTAGTAATTAAATTATAAAAAAAAAAAACATGATAGTATTTTTAATTTCCATAATAACATGATATTCAACTTAACCTAACCTAACCTAACCTAGCCCGGGTATTATGAATAATTAAACAATTTTGTATATTATATCATTTTGTAGTACAGACATCGAAAATATACTAGTTAATTCAATTATCAACAGTTCAAATAAACAAAATAAACAAGTATTTTGGGCCAATTCCGATCTCGTAATTGCCAATAAAAACACTGCTCCTTACGCTGCCATTTTATTTTCCGGGCAACATTTCCGATGAATTGGATGGTACCTGCAATAACCTTGTATATTTCAATCATGCGCGTAGGGTTACATTGTTTTTTGTCGAATTTTCTCCGAAAGTAAACACTATCGCACCGCATCGCGCCTACAGATACCGAACGGACATTTATATTGTTCCCGATACTTTTGCACGCCGCTCTTCTTGCGAATCCCTTTATGGACCAAACGAACTCGAACTCGGAAATCGAGGAGTCGTTTTATAGGCGAACGAATGTGGTCGGAAAAATCGAGATAAATTTCAATATAAACTTCAGCGCGTTGATCCGGGAGGGGATATTTTCAGCTTCGAACGCCCGTACGGGCAGTCTCCGAAGCACCAAACGAAGCTTTAGGCGGACGGACTTTTGCGTATTGCGATAGTGTCTGCGGGGATGTGCGTTTCGGGGGTTTCATATCCCCGCCACCCGGTTGGTACATGCCGAAACATCACCGTTTTCAGTACCTACGTCGTACAGCATACAGTTATATTCGGTTATTAATCGTCGCGCGACAAAAAACAAAACAAAATCTGTATTGTACAATGGAAAAAATGTACGCGGGAGACGATTCGACTGCGGTGTTATTCAATTTGAAAAAAAAAAATTAACGAAAATTTTAAATTCAAATTCCGGCGTCCCGCGCGGGCGGTTCGGATTCAATTTTTTAAACACGCTCGGACGTGCGCGACGACGACGAATGTTCGCGGCCGGACCGTCGTCCACGGCGGTCTCGTCTCGTATCGATTTTCGACCCGTGTACACGTATATAATAGGCACACTGTTCGGACCGTTCGGTTTTCGGTCAAGGACCGTGTGCGGTGCAGCGAGCGGGGCCAATAGTGTCCGTGACAGGCGGCCGGAGATTATAGTCTCGCGTCCGCGCGCGCGAGACGGGCCGTACGCCATTGTTACAGCTGTACAATAATATTGTATTTTTAGCCGTCGTCAATGTCCGACAATGGCGCGAGCGAACTTTTATTGTGTACGCAGCATTAACACGGTAGTTCGCACACGCACACGCGCGCGCGTTATTACGGCTGTGTACGCGAATATTACGGGCCCGACAAAAGCCGCTGTCACGCGCATCGCCGCAAAGGGGCGACACAGACTTAATATACGACACTCGTTTTAATAACGATAACGGTACAACGTGTATTTATCGCGCCGCGAAACTCCCGGCCCGTTCGCGCGATATTTCCAAAACGAAAAAAAATGTTGCCGCGCCGTTTTGGCAAAACGGATTAAAATATTCGCGGAGGGAGGACAACGGTTTTCGGTTCAAGCAGTCGCACTTATACGCGGCTGCAGTTTGTTTCCCGCGTCCGCCGTCCACCCAAACGAAATCGATTTATCGAGCCCGGTCCGCCGCGATGATACTGTACATGTATATACGTATCACTAAAGCAGGGTCGGACCGGTCGTGTGGGCAGGCGGGCAAATGTCCGCCGGGACCGCTTCCCGTATCGAGAAAATCGACCGGTGCACTGCGGAGTAAAAAATTTTATCCGCGGACAATCGTAAAATTGTACACGCGCAATGCCGTTATTTTTACGATTTTCGTCGAAATTTCAACTCAAAACGATAATAAAAAAAAATCGGGGATGTCGGACACACGGGGTAATTCGATTCGTGCCGGTACGCGACGATGAGTCATCGCAAACGAACAAATATTCCGAGCCAAGTCCGGTTAAACGTCGTGGTTTGATAAACTTAAGATTTCTATTGATTTTTAACTGAAGAATGTAAATTACAACTGTTCGTGTTTTTAACGGATTTTTTCACTCGTTTCGATGTCAAAGGCCGAATTCATTTCAATTCGAGATTAAATTACGAAATGTGTATCCGCAATTAACAAAAAACGCGGGACTACTAATCCGGCACTGAGTTACTACCGTCATAGTTGCTGTTACGTTGGTTAGCACAGAAGACAGCGTCCCGTGCGAAATTATAGTAGAAGGAATTTCGGTAGACATGCTTGTGCTGCCGTTACAACGGTATATAAAAGACAACGACGTGTTCAAATGAAGAAAACCGTCACGGAGAACAACAACTAACAACAACTGAACTCTATAGTTTTAACATCCTTAAAACCCAACGAGGTGATTACGACTACTGGTTACCCGTTGTATCTCTATCCGCAGCCGTTTTGCGGATAATTGTCGGAAATTAAAAAATGTCAAGTGTGCCGCCCATCACACGAGGAATGGATGATCGAATCCGATTGGCATGGTTTTATTGTCAATAAGCCATTCAATAACAAATAAATAAACGATAATATTTTGTCCACACTTTGATCGTTATTATCACTACCGAGATAGTATCTATCAACGTGTCGTTCGTGGACGATGTAGAGTGTTATCTCTCGGCTGTTCACTAGACGATAGTTCGTGATACTATAAATGGTGACTTCTATGACACTATCGCAGTAAAATATTCCGATCGGCGGCGTGTGATTGGGGGCGATCAAAACGGTGAAATAAATTTCCCGTCGGAGTAAACACTCGTGTTAGACGTCGATTATCCGACCGGACGGCGTTAAATATTACATACATGTTTTCCGGATGAACCGCGAAAGAATAACGAAATATTGTCGCGGTATTATTATTTTTAAAACAGAAGGCGACACGACACAGAGGAAGACGGAGAGAAAAAAAAACCGAGTCGTCGGGGGAGGGGGGAATCGTTATCGGAACGCTATTCGAAAGTGAAAAAAAAACACCGGAAAAACTCGCCGTCTACGCGATCTCCCCGCGTTTTTCCGAGGCGCGCCGAAACCCGCGGCAATTATCGTCGTTATAATAATATACGCTCGCGACATATTATATTTATAACCGGGACACGCTGCGGTCATTATCGCCCCCCCCCCCCCCNCCCCCCCGGTGTACGTGCGCACCCCACGGGCCGAAATAATAATTACCTACACCGTTGCAGTTTCCCGGGCACGGCGAGGGGAAACGCGAAGAGAATTTAACGAAAGTGGAAGAGGAGGGGGGGGGTGTCGAGGGGTGATATAATGTACGGTTTAAATACGACACGATTATCCTTAACGGCAATCGCGGAAAGCGTAAAAGTCCCGCCACGGATATTACTACTGCAGTCTCTCGTTAACTCGGCGTTTAAAAACACGGCCGACGGTATGTAGCGCACCTGTACTGTATACGTACGTCCAATGTGTTTCGTTCGTGTGCACGTATATTGTACAGGGTGATTTCTTTTGTCGGAGGAAAAAAATCTTTGAAATACCGAGTAATTTCGGTTCAATTACTATCGTATGTTTTGAGAGATTATGATATTATAGACTATATGTAGACACGTTTATATATTTTATTATGATCGTGTTTGCGATTGTTATTTTTTTAGATTCTGAGCGCAGTGAGCGCAATATATAGCGGTTTTACTATGGCGTGTGTTTTTTATTCTTTATGTCTGTAAACAACTTTCCTTCCAGAAATCATAGAGACCCGCAACGTTCACAGAATACTAATATTAGCGTTTTCTATAAAAGTAATAAGATTTTCAAAACTTTCTGGCTATGTATAAAGATAAAATTGTTTTGGCCGAGCAGAAATACTTTCAAACATTTTACACGAGGTACGTCATAAGTTGTACGTGGTCGTAAAAAAAAAATAATAAAAGTTGAGCTTATTGTTGTATTTTTTTTGTTTTTCATTTTAAGTTCAAATATAGAGTTTAAAATTTAAGTAAAAATCACGATATTTCAAAACATGTCTAACGGACACTGACTTTGCTGAGAATCGTATTTTGTTTGGGATAATTTCTTTTCTAGCGTAAGGATGTAAACAACAAATAATATAGATATTGTCCTTACTTCAAAATGTCTCCCCTAAAATAGTGGCACTGCATCCAACGGCGGTATAAGCTCTTTTGTTTTATTGTGTGTGTGGGTGTTCTCTTTTTTATGGCCTTTCCTAGAGTCGCGAACCTAGATCGTTCAATCTTATCGCCTCTTCCGCAAATAGTGTTCTCCGTGTTTCTATATTTGATACCAACTCTACGTTATTCAGCACGAGGTCTTTGGCTCGTCGTCATCGATTCGATATTTCGACCATTTTTTTTTTTTTAGGTGTTTCCTTTAAAATAATTTTATTTTTATATTATGTAAGTATAGATGCCATAACCGCATATTAGAATTTTGATTTTCAAATAGCGACCTAGTATATTTTTAGCCCTTCACTTTTCTAAAAACAAAAAAAATACGTCGATACCTGCAACATCGTATATTGCGATCAAGCAAAACCCGCATAAATTATTACGCAAATTCATCCGGTTTCCCATGAATCGTAATCATTCAACAAAAGATTAAATACGCGTCACACATTTTTTAAAAATGTATTCTACTTTCTAACGACGCAAACCATTGTAAACGAGACGTTTGGACGATTTTACTACTGACGTGACGAGCGACGACTGGAATAAAAAAATTTCGAATTAACTAAAAATGTCCGTGATATTTCTCTCAATAACGACGACGTCGATCCGTGATGGTGAAAAAAAAAAGAGCACCCTGTATATTATCGTACTGTTCTCAGCCGCAACGACCCCCTCGATACCCGTGAAACCAGTTGTGTTTACGAGACGTCTGGTATGTGCGGTATGCGCGGGCGCGAGACCGTGTGCGTTTTCGAAACGCCTTGTAATAATTAGGAGCGGGTCTCGAACGTCTTGCGTCGGCGTCGCCGTCGTCGTCGTCGTCGTCGTTTGTCTCGGTATTATAGGTACCTATCGTCTCCGACGCATTCGTCTCGGCGGCCCAGGCTGATGTTTACAAAAATACACACAGTCCTCGGGTCCGGGATAAATAAATTCTATTTACGGGCACGCTATAATAGCTGCAGACGGCCGTCTTGTCGGGTATATCGGAACGACCGTAACGATATTTCTAGTGGGGTACTCCGGTATACGACGCGATGTGTGGCCGAGTACCTGCTATACTCGGTATACTGAGTGAGTGTGCGCGTGTGTGTACAGGAGGCTGCACCGCATCTCATCCCCCGGTATAAAACGTCCATGGTTACAATGGTTATATATATATATATATATACTTAAGTGTGTGCGTGCGTGCGCGTGTGCGTGTGTGCGAGCGAGGGAGATGATGAAATATTATTTTTATATCCACCGCCGAATGTTTACGACGTCGCTGGTGCTGCAGGTCGCGGTGTACACCCAACCCATAACGAGGCGCGCGTCCGGCGGAATATCGAATACGATTGAAAAGACTATTGTTGGTGTTTTTTCGCCGTCTGATTTTTTTACGGCGACGTTTTTCATTTTAGACGCGAAATATTCGCGAGTCTGTATACGGTTCTCGAACGGGGCTCGGAATTCACGTTGAACTAACTCGACGGAATGTTTTCGTATTTTCGGGCCGATTGACCGGCGGCCAAACGAGGACTGCCGATACGGAATTTCGCGATTTCGCGGAAATTCGTACAAAGTAAATTTATCGATACGCGAGGCAAAGCGACCGCACGAGTTTTCAAAGCGATCGACGAAATTCGAGATTTAAAAGCAAAAAAAAATTCCGTTCGGGCCGAGCGCGTTTCTCGACGCGAAACAAATGTCTAGTCTTGATTTTTGTCGAAATAATGTTTAGGATCTAGAAATATTGAAGAATTTGACGGATTGTACGACGAAATCGGCATTCCTGGTTTTTGATGGATATTTGTTTGTAATAATAAAAGTATTTAGCGAATAAAAAAGTTTTTGACCGACGCTATGCGGATTAAAAACAAACAAAATTAAAAAATACTCAACGAGTTTATCGCGAGGAGCTATCTATAACAATTTAAACGTTATATCATTTGCAGGCCGCGATTTCGCAGGATTATAAAACGCGTGGGTGGAAAAATTCTCGTTTTTGTTTTTTATGCTTAATCGGCTAATAAAAAGACGTGTGCCATTTTTTTTCACAATTACTTTTTCTCGAAAAACGAATAGGCGATTTCCTATAAGGACATGTTATTATAATATTTTATGTGAAAACTAAAAAAGGAATTTCACCGGACGAATAATCTGTTTATTTATTTTCGTTCAGACTCGAACGCAACCGACAGGACCTATATCACCTATACCTTATATACATATATATACACTCGTCCGCTTTCTATTAGGACTTTGTCAAACATATTTTGTTGTTTATTTTCAGAAAAAAATTGAATATCGAGAGATGAATACACCGTTAAGTTATTCGAACATTTTCAAAATACCGAAATTGGTTTTTCTTTCCTTTTTATTTTTTATACGGAAATATTAATATAAACGACAAATAAAAAGTTAAAAAGAAATCATTACATGTATAGGTATACGTTCAGAAAGAGTATTCGAACGTTTCGCTCTTTACAATGTCGTATCGTTGTTTTCGGTAAGTATTATAGAACCTTTAACTATATACGTCACAAACAATAATTACGAAACGTTTCGAATATTGGGCCACAACTTCTAACTCTCATCAACTGCGGCGGTGAATATTGCGATTTTGTCCACTTTTTAATATCTCGCTTTTCTCTTTGCTCCAATAGGTTGAACTTAAAAAAAAAAATTGATTTTCTTTGTTTCGCATTAATTTTTTCCTTTTCCGACGCCCTTTACTCCAATAATGTATAGTACAATAAAACAATTATTTTGCAAGCTTGTCCTTCAAGCTGATTTAAAAATGTATAGATCTATGGAATTAATACGCTAAATTTTCGAGATGTAATAATGTATGGTTAGTATTTTATTAAATATTAAAAAAAAAAAATTGTTTCGTATTGTTTAGCCGCAGCAATCTGTATATTTTATAAACAACCGGATTACACCGAATATAAACAAAATAGAAATGATTACAATTCGATTTCATATATCATTCACCTCTCCCAAAAAAATGGTTCTTAGGTACCAGTTTAAAAATGCTGAACTATTATTTATTGAATTTTTAGATAAACGAGTATATTTTTATTTTAAAATTTATTTTTATCAGACATACCGAATAGAAAATATGAAATAGTATTTTATGAAAGTGGGTTGTGCGAAAAACATAGGTATAAGTACAAAGTTTTGCAGAGTAACAATTACTGTACTTTTCTCGATTTGATTGCCGAAAATTTATCAATAACATTCTCGAAATTACGTAGTTTCTTCAACAACTTCATTTTCTATATGGATGAAACAGCCACATTTGATAGCCCCTTCTGGCTTCTGGCCCATATATAGTTAGAGTTAGAGTTTGAGCCTGCTAAAGCTACGTTCACACGTCATTGCTACAATCAAAGTGGTAATGCACAGTAAATACGATATCTACATTTGGATTCTTAGTTTCGAAAAATTATCAAGGTTTAGCGCCTCAGCGCCAGAGGCGAACGTCTCGGTGGCCTCACCCTTGCTACGGTTCTACGTACGTTTAGTTAAAAAATGAATTTCGTCGCGAGCATTAGAAAACGATAACGAAATACGGCACATGTATATTATATCGTACACAAAAGAGCGTTAACGGTTGAATCATAATGCCATAATGTAAAATCGGTGTTTCGCTCTGACGTATATACGTATAATATTATTATTTCGGCGTGGTCAGAGCGCTGTACATAATGGTTTAATACCACTCGCGTTCTTACAGTAACAAAAGCCGGAAGGCGTGCGTAGGTTAGGTACGTACAAAAACAACGAACCGCGAGCAATAACGAAATCGATCTTTTGTGCGCGGAAGGCACGGTGTAAAAATAATTGAGAGATATCGAAACAAAATACGACGGAATAACGCTCGCGTAAAGGTATACGTGGCGTAATTTTAGATTCCGAACGTGGGTTTACTACACGTATACTTTAAGACGCGCAATTCTAGCGGAGCGAGAAATGTATTGGTTTTACATTGATGTTTATATTTTTTTTACTGCGGTCAATTTTTTTTACCACCAATTTTGATCCGATTTTCCCGAAAAGAAATCTAACTGGCGTAATACGTTGGTGAGGTGATTTTTATTTTATTTTCCCAGCTGTTTTCGTAATATTTGTTGAAAACCGGGAAAAAACGTAGAAGAGAAGGGATAATTTACGAAAATAATGATTTTATCACTTTAAAGTTTTTTTGTTGTTATAATTAAGTGAAAAATATTCGTTGAGACTTGAAATATTTACTTAAACTTTATATTTACCTTTCAAAACATTTAAGCCATTATTAAGCTATTTAAAGACATTTTAATTTCGCTAGTTTTTTACGTATAATATTTTTTCAGGTATACTCTGTGGATAAAATTGTTAGGCCAAATAGATATGCTTGACAATTTAACAGAAAGCTATCTATATGTTGTACTTAGTGTTCAGCAAGAAAAAGTTAGGTTTAATTAATTTTTTTTATAAGAATTTTAATATCAAATCGTAAATATTACGGTGTTTCAAACGTACTGTACTCAGAATATTTTTTTGTTAGCAATGGTAGATTGTTGCGTACAGACATCTTTTTATTTCGATCAGAAAACGCCGCGTTTAGTAAAAACGCACGGATATATCGTTCTTGTCGTACGCGTTAAAAGATACTGATTTTTAACCCGATATATATTTTGTCCGAAACGATTTTCTAAAAAATTCTCAACAGATCTCTCTCTTAAATCTTTTCTTCACCCCTCCCCCCTTCCTCGGAAAATGTTTCGAATCGTTCACGTCGCCGTACCCGCAAAAGAGGGATAGGTTTATAAACCAGCGTGTATTTCAATTTAACCGTAAACCGTTTGTTCTACACGTATAAATGTTCGACGGTACGTCCGCGGACAAAAGACAATAATATATTATCGTTTCGTTTCGTTTTATATCCATTTGATATTGTTCAACGGCCGGGTTTCACGGTTGCGCCCGGAGTAGATACGCGCAAAGGTATAACTGTCCAAGACGTCACAAAGTTAGACGCATGCGATATTTAAAATTAATTGTTTCGTAGAGATAAATCGCTTTAAACGCCCGTCAACGTATTATTTTGCTGGTCACCGTTTTCATCCGCGTTTATATACCTACTATACAAGTAATACTTTCCATTATTTATCCGTTCAGTTTTAGGCTATTTTGTCCCGCAATTATTTCGATGCGTGCGCGTTATACGAAACGTAATATTTACACAGGTACGGGAGGGGGAAATGAGGGAAGTGGTAGATTAGTGTATTTACAGGCGCCCGAGAGCCCATTTTTTGTTTAGATTTCATCTTTGTTTTCCTTGTACCCGAGTTTTTAAAAGTATCCGGTCCTGGCGCGCCTCCTAGAAGTTATGTACGTCCGTTATTATAGATAAAAGTAAATCTGGAGGATTAAGGGTTAATGGATACTCGTTTACAACGTGCACCGTAAAATACCAATGTTGAGTAAACGGAGTGTATCAAGCGCTGCGTGGTACGGTAACGATAAAATCGAACCATCGTATAAAACCACGAGCAAATTGTATTGTTACCGTACACCGTTCGTCGCAGCATCGTGTGAATACCTTTACTCAGTAAGCAATAATTGGAGGAATAAAACGTAAACGCGTAAGAAAACGAATAAGTAGAAAGGGATGACAGAGATCCTTTGACGTGACGTATTTAATATTAGGTCCCCCCAGAAATAAATCGTAAATACGCCAATGGTATAACGTTTGAGCTTTAACCCCCGCCCATTAGACTGATTACGTATAGCAATGTATAGGTACATATAAATAATCACAATGATGAGATATTAGAAAAAAATACAGTGCAAGATTATATATTCTTGTAACATTTAATATTTTTTAGTTTTTACCTACCTAGGTGTTAGCGTATAATAGTTTAACACGATGTCCAAAATGTGTACAATAAAATTCACATATTGACCGTCATTCGTGTTAAAAACACATAGGTACCGTTTAAATAATTATTACGTTTATTTTCGGACTTGTCATTACCTATACATTACCTATAACGTCTACTACTCGGTAAACTAATCGTGTTTGTCGTCTTTCTTTGGAAAAAAAAAAAAAAAAAACGTAGTCCCCATTATCCCATTTGAGACGTCTAGGGCCCCGCGCCTGTACAGCCGCACCGCGGTGTACAGACTCGAAAAAAAATATACACGTATATAGTTTCTTTTTATGACGTTGACCTTGATTTTATGAAACATGTGCACATAATATTTCGGTGCATTTTCGTTTTAAAAGCCGGCACCCACGTGTTTGAAAATATTACGCCACTACGAAACGTCCCGACGCACACGCGAAATAATTGTTACGACAGTCCGCATCCTCGTGTCGTGTGTCGCGCCACGGTCTCCGGCGCGCCGCACAAAACGTAAACCATATGTAAAGAGGTCAATGCGTGTACCTTATTATATTTCGCATGGTTTGCGGGAATCGAATTCGTTCGTCGCGTTATGACGGTCGAGCGGCGTTTTTAATAGAAAATACACGTATAACGCGGGTGACAACGCGAAGGTAACGGCGATGTTTTTTTTACGGTTTTCGAGCGAAAACGCGCGATTTCTGTCCGCTTTTAATGACTCGCGGCAACGCCGTTGTTGCGCACGCCCGCCGCCGCCCGTCCGCGAGTGCCGGGAACAATGCGCCGACTGCGGCCGGGCCAATGAGCACGGTTTACAGCGAGACAGCTACGTAAAACAAATAAAAATCGCATAAAAGTACACGTGATGCAATGTCGTATAATATCGAACGGCCAAACCTAAATATTGATCCGCGCGAGGCTAAACGATATGCGGTTAACGCGGTAACACCGCGCGAATTCACGCCGTTTACGACAACGGCGCGTTTCGGCGTTTCGACCGTGAGCAAACTATGTTTAGTGATAAACGTTTTAGCGGGCTGGTGGGCTGGTCACCGTAACCGGGTTACCGTCGTTCCGTGTTGTAAACATTTAAGTGGATTCGTTTAGCCGTCCATTGTCGAGTCGTCAAGAGGGTTTACCGGTTACGCAGGTACCGATTGACGGGCTACAATAAACACGTGCGTGCCGTGCGATGAATAATCAAACATCATTTTTAATTAAATCATATACGCGACGCGCGTTATGCCGTTTTAGTGTTTACGCTATAGAAAACGCTCTTCGTTTCGTTGATCAGGTACCCATTCCAACAAAAGTGCGTTGGCAACAATGTTCTAGTGAAACTTGTCGTGAAAAATCGCGTAAATCGTAAAACGTCTCTCGGGTCACACGGCCGTTAACGTACCAACGGAAATCGTATGCACTGTACTTTATGAGCCAATGGCTTTCGGACGAAAACGCTCGTTCCGATGATAATATTACTGAACACAATATTATAGTTTTGTTTTTCTGATGAAATTCAAGTTTCTCCGCGACCATATTATTATCATCATCGGTTTCTATAATGCCCGTCGTCATTCAAAACGGCAACAACTTTTTTATGAGAAACTCGCGAGTAAAAAAATATACCTGCCTGTATTTCACGGATTATGTCCGAGAACATAACATAACGAATGGATCCGAATCGGTTCCAGTTTGGCCGAAAAGGGTTCCCGTTCAAAATGTGTGATTTATCCCTCCCTATCCACTATGAACACTGGTCGAATTGGTTCCCACCGTTCGCAGTAAGATATTCAAATACGCGCATTTCCTTTTCCATTCTTATGCGCTTAGGACTGTCGACTTGGAACTACACAGATTTTATACTTGAAACATTTCTATATTCGGTATATATATATATATACAGCCATACGGGTATACGTATTTCCAGATGGATTGACGTTGTCTTAATCGATTGCGGTATTTTCGCAATACGCCGATGTAACATTATTCTACTACCTTAATAACTGTAAAATACTCGAAGCCAATTCGGCTTACCTTCATAAAGTATCTTTTTTCAAACGGCAACTAATTCGGCATGTGGGTTACGAGCTCGAAAACCAATTCGGATACATCCAAATAATATTATACAGTCAGACTCGAGGAACGTAGGCGTGGATTATTTATGGGAGGGGGGTCGACTTTCAATTATTTGTAATAGGGTGACATAAAGAAATTATTATTTTTATCGCAACCTATTTATATCCTATAATTGGGATTTTGGTGGCGATGTGGGGGGGCTTAACACTCTACCCCCCCCCAATTACCTACGCCTCTGTTAAGTCGGTAATAATAATACCAATATAAAAAAAGATGTTATATGATTAACATTTTTTTTTACCTCGGTTATAACAGTCAATAGTGTAGTTATCCTTATCAAACATTTCAGTAATCAAATGTATGTTTTGGCGATTCAGTGACCGTCTGCTAACCATAATGAAAAACCGTGAATTTAATCACTATTCGCTGAAACGCCTAAACACGATTATTATTATTGAGATTATTATTTAACTATATTATATTTACGGTACACAGTATAAACGTCGCACACGCGATTCGGGTTATGTTGTGTAAAAAAAAATTATACATTTTCCACATGTTCACGTGTACGCAGACTACATTACGTTCACGATATTATATGGGTTTATTAAAATCGTTACTCACTTTCGGACCGTTAAAAAAAAACGTGGTTTCAATTTTAAGTACATACCGCACCGTTGTGCCCAATTTCCTAATATAGTCTCAAAATTATATCACCATCATTATATATTGAAATAGGTACTCGTTAAATTCACGATTATTATACAATATACCTATAGAATATTCACAAGAGCGTCTATGAATCAAAATAATCGTGATTACGTCAAATTATTTTTTAGATATCTCACTAATAAAAATTTAAAAAAAAAAAACCCACCAGACATGCTACGCATATCATGGGTAGACCGCTGTTGTAGGCGTGGAATTTGCAATATTATTTAGAAAAATATTGGTAATCTGATAAAATGTTTTAAATAAGCTATCACTATGTCATAAAATTCCCCATCTTTTAAAATTTTTAAGTATAACGTGAACAATTTAGAGTATTTTTATTAACCAACAAAAAGGAAAAATATCGTCTTAGTAAAACTATACTGTGAAAAATCAACGGACACACTTCGCACGATGGGTGGGTCATTGTTGTTGGTGAGACATAAAGAGAAATGTAATGTACGCAACGATTAGTCTTTGGTAACGAAAAACGATTATGAGCGAAATTTGTTTATACGTGTTTTGGAAGGCCGTAATAGGTATTTATGATTTGAAAATAATTTCATTTCCCCGTTTTTTTCCCATTTATTATGAAAACCTCTGAGAAAATCGAAAAATGACTTCATTAAAGAACCACGCCAGTCAATTTTCTTTCAAAAAACGTGCTACACTTGAAAATCTGAGCAAAATCGCCGGTAGAAAAGTTGTTCACAGATAAAAAAAAGAAAAACATCATTGTAAAACCAATATATTCTAAAATGTTTTAAATGTTGTATTAAACTAAAATGTATTATTGTAGGCCAACACACATTAATAAAACTGTGTTTATAAAGTTTTAACACAATACCTTTAATTTCTAATTTGTTAAAATATACCTATCATACACCTATATAATATGATTTGTAAATGTACGTGTTTGTAGTATTTTCGGATTAATTTTTGGGAACAGTAAGTTTTCACGCAGGTGATACTAATTCTACGACTCCCCTGGAGTTTCCACGGACTCCCGAACAGCAGACTTCCAGGTGAGAAATCAGGGGATTTGCAGCACTGTAAGTTCTGTCCCGCTTACTGCGCCATCAGGTGTGTAATACGAACGAAACTTTGATACTTAAACATTTTCTTTTTACCCATAACAGTTAATCGTTTTTGCGCGACAGTACTAGTTGACATTTACACAGTAATCTTATGATGTATAGGTACGAGTTGTTTACTTATATTTTCGGGACGAATTTACTTATTTGGGTTATTTTTTTACGCGCGAAACGAATTCTAACCAATTACCTAATTAAATTTAGGTACAAGTTATTACTACAGTTGATATTTACACAGAAACGCGTGTCGCCATTGTTCAACTTAATATGCAATCGTGACAAATTTACGTAATCTAACCAATTAATTAATATCGATTTTCCGTGCGTAAATTTACACGGAGCGCGTTAATTGAAATTTAACAGCATTTTTCTTCGGTTGTTTCGCTGCGGTGCATAATAGCTTCTTCATCGCCGCACTCGGGCAATCTAAAATATTAGTATAATCATTTTTTTTTTTTTTTTTAACGTTTTTATATTAATATTAATATTAAATATTATAATATACTCGAAGCGTAATAATAAATCGACTGTATGTTTGTATTACAATATACGAACGTGTCTATCAATCAACTATAGCGGCGACGAGGGTTTCGCTAAATATTTCACGAGACACTCGACGATGACGAGATTGGGTTAAGTATAATCATTAAGTGCGTACTTGTAAACAATGTATAATGTACGCCGTCGTTATAACTTTCGCAATTAAAACGGTAATCGTTAAATAATATAATGTGGATTACACCGTCGGATGAGAACGGTTTAAAATTTCCCGTACGGCCGCCGCACGATAGGACAGTGTTGCGCTGAAATGTGGGCTGAAAGTGGATGTGTATATGCTGGACGAACTTCGTTTATCGTCGAACGCCAATGTTTTCGATAAATATTGAATTTTTTTTTTTAAAAAAAAATTTGAAAAACGAGCAGCTCTACACATTTTTTAGAGTTATTTTTTTTGTCGCCTTTATTTTTAGAGGCGAAACGATTACCTACTTTCGATTTTCAAACCGTAACCTACCTATATTAACAATCGCAGAAGTACAGACGGGATATTAGTTTAAATACATTTCGGTGCTGAAACGTTCGATTTCCGTCTAACCGCAGTCGGCATGTTCCGCTTTTATACGATTTCGGTTCGGGGAGATTAGTGAAGCATCATAATGTGTGGGCGGTACGGCGCGCGGCGTTTTAATTCCGTTACACACAGTTGGTATTTTAGGTTTTAAAATAAATCAACACTAAAAAATAGTAGAAAATACCTAAATTTAATGTTCTTGTGTAAATTATTAAATAATGAAATAGATCGTCCGCGCATACTAGAAAAAATCAATTCTCAAATAAATACAATAAGAATACTCGTAATAATTATACAATCTTCGTACCTACATTAAAAACAAATCACTCTCAATTATCTCCGGCAATAATTCTCGTATCAGTCGGTTCTGCTGTAGTGACAACGATATAAAATCAATATGTAAGCTGTAATTCGTGTTATTATTCGTTCTATAAGCTGTAAGTGCTGTTGTTTTGTACTATACACAAGCAGTACATTTTATTATTTTCCACGGTGATTTTTTAAAATGTTTTGTCTGTGTATGCAAAGTTTATTTCTTTTGTAAGCTTTAGATTATTAATTAATTTCACTTTGTACATTACACGACAGTGTAAACGCTGTGCATTTATACTCATAATTTTAATTTAAAAGTCGAAAATCTCGTCTGCGACGGGCCAACGAAAATGCCATCGCCAAAATGTATTTAAACTAATACTCGGTCTGTTTATGGAGTAATTGTAATTCGGATCGATTTTCAGAAACAAAACGCAGAGTCACGCCCGTTTCGCGGCAAAATATAACGGCAACGCAACGTTTTAGAGCCGCTCGTTTCAACAAATCGTCGGCCAAAAATGTTTTTGTGAAAAGTCCGTCTTTTCTTTTTTTTTTTTTTTTTTTTTTTCTATGAAACAACGAGCGTATAACAATAAAATAATCTCGCCGTGTACGTTGCATATCGCCGTTACGTTGAAAGTCGACGAACCATATTTTCGTCGACGGAGCGCACGTACCCGCGTTGTATCGGGCGAATATCGCGCAAATAGTATTATAACGCGACGATCGGTTTGATGTGTTAATAATTTATTACCGCGCGTTATACAAACCTTACGTCATTTTCCGCCGCTTTTAAACTCGTATAAATAGCGCACGTCAAAACGCGGAGTGCGCGACAATGCGAACATTACGACGGTTGTTTCACGAGGGCATAATCAAAATCCGCGACCTCCTCCTCAACCCCCCCCCCCCCCACAATCCGATCGTCGCCCTCCCCAGAAATGATTGATTTAACTTCGCGACGCTACACTGTTATCCGGCATAATGTGCCGTACGATTTGCTCGCATTTCTTTTTCCAACAAAGTTCACGGTGTTATAATGTTATACATAATTGTTCTCGCGACAGTTAAAATATTATATTTATACGCGGAGTATTACTCTCGGTGACGTTTTCAACGATTGCCCCGTACCCGTATATTTACTCGTTTCGAAATGCTGTGCAACGGTATAACTATTTAATCCGCTTACGCGCGCCAAACTTTTCGCCGTCAAAGGAAATGACTCGTCGAGTCCACGCTAAAAGCATCGATAAAATATTCACCTTTCGAACGACTCCGCGGGACGTATTAAATCGAATACGACCGTATACGCTACGGTTTATCGCGATTCACTCCGCCGGCCCGTCGACTGCGGTACGACGACATACCGGCCTGAGTCCAGTAAAAATAGCGTTGGAAGTCACCACGTTTACTGCGGGCCCCGGGTATCCCGGTCCGCAGAACAATCGTCCGGCCGGCTATAGAGACTCGGGTCCGGTTTCCGGGCCGGCCACCCTATTTTAGACTCTGAGCGGAGTTGGTTTTGCAATAATGTTTTTTTTTTTTTTGTAATCTGTGAACAACTTTTCTACCATAAATTTCGCTCTGATTTACAATAATAGCACATTTTCTGAATGGAAATCTGACCGGGGTGGTAATTTAGGGATGTTAATTTTTTGATTTTCCCAGCCGTTTTCACAATGAATGGGAAAAACGGGAAAATAGGTACAACGTTAAACAAATATAACCAAAGAAAATATATAACGCACATGTAATTATTTTACCAAATCAAGACACATACCATATTGTTGATAAAGCAACACTATTAAGCAAGCACTCTGTTCAGAAGCGTTTTCTGTTGTGTACAGACATACATTAAATTTCCCATCTATCTTCCCAACTTCTCGTCTTCAACAGTGGCCCGCTGGAATCGTGCCCGTATCTTTTTAGCACTCTTTTTCCGGAAAAAATGGTAGTCGCGTCGTCGGGCCAATGGAATTTTAAACCGATCTCACTAAATGTTCGCAAACGCTCACCACTCTATACCTACGTCTGGATGAGCTACTGCATGACACGCAAAGTAACAGCAAACAAAGCCGTAGGTGGCAGATATCAAACAAATATTTGTCCGGACTTTTAAAATTTTAAATCTACTGCAGCGCATTAAAAACGCGTTAGTTTTTTTTTTTTCATTCGCGTTTTTAAAACTTTTCGCAGTATAGAAAATATTATATTATATTTTAAAAGTAAATTGCCCGTGAAATTGTGACGGAGAAAATTAGTTTACGTTTCGCGAGATAAGAAATTCTCGAAATTGTGCGCGCCGCAGCTAACGGATACACCGTTAAAAACGGTTCAAAAACTTTAGAACGGAATTTAAAATTGTTCGAAAGGGATTATTCGAATATATTATAATAAAATTATAATATATATAGACGAGAAAATGTGACGATTCAACGATAATATATACCGTCATCAACTTTGCGGGAAGTGACTATATAAGTGAACTTTTGGGATTGCGGTGCGTCACGCGCGCAGCGATACAAATAACCGTGCCAGCCGTATAATTTTATCGCGATAATTGTAACCGACGTTATTTCAATGGATTACAAATGAAATCGTCACCCATACCGAAACCCTACGTTACAACGGCATAATAGGTGCATAGCAATGTTATAATACGATTGTTCAGTTTTCGCGGTAGACGAGCTGATGATTCGCGCTGCGACACCGCCGTCAAGAACGATAACGATAAATTTATGTACGAGCCGAAAGCCGAACACCGACTGGCGAATACGTTATAAACTGTACGGAACTCGTGCGAGAGCTCGCGGACGTGTTACCGCGGTATCCCGCGGCGAGAACCGCGAGACACGTCGCGTGCGTCACGTCGCATTATCGTCCGCGACCGCGTCGAAAGCCGGCCGGCGTCGGGCGCGCATCTTCGGTACGTGCGTCTTAAACGCGCGGTTACCCTGTATAATAGATACAGTGTAACTGTGCCTTGGGTTTTGTACGGCGATGCGGTATCGGAAAGTATATCAGGTATCTTTATTATCGTTATTAGTTATTCTGTTCGCAAACGCCCCATAGGTATTAGTATTTTGCATTAATTAAACTTAAAGCAAACAATTAAATTGCCGATAACATTGTATCGGTAAAAACATTATTTCTACGTTTAGATAACGGATCAACGAGCCAGTCAAACGAACACTCCGGACCATTGGACTATTTTGTACATAGTCGGTACACTGGCAAACGGAATATAGAAAAAACGTTTTATGTTTTTAATTAAACTACGGTTCTTTGAATTTTAGACGTAGGAAGAAATCTGGACAGTCAATTTGTCCTCGAAAAAGGGCTAAGAATACCATATTAATACCTAGGGCTGGGATTGCTTTGCATTTTTTCTTAAAGCTCGCTATGCGATGCTTGTGTTGTCAAAAATTCGTTTCGTATACTTTTGAATGAAAATAAGAAAGTTCGTTTTGCTTTTTTTTTGACGAATTATGATGTTTAAGTCGTTATCTTAATTTCTTAGAGCATTTTAAGGTTTCGGGGGGTATTTTTGGAGGCTTTTTAATCGAAAATTTGAATTTTAAATTTTATGTTAAGATTTGTTCACGTTAACATGACTGTTATATAACTCTAACAAACTAGGTATTCGTATAATAAAACACGATACAATATTTTATTATCGGACAGTAGTAGTGTTAAACTTAAATAACGAGGGTTAAACAGATAATTCTAAGGTCAAAACCAACGTGATATTTTTAGAATTACTAGATTTCCTGTTTAATTATCTGTTAGAGCGATAAAATCGACTAAATCGTTCAGTGCGAGTTTCGTTGTCGTAAAGTGAATTTATAATAATATTATAAATTGTTTAAAAATGGTTAGAAATAAACCCATTTTTAATACATCATTTATAATTTTTATAGCGTAAAATTAATTTTTTACAGTTTTATTGGGAATTGAATTCACAGTCCTACAAGTAACCATCGTCGAAATTACGGGAGATTTATATGATCGGGACATTGGCGTGAGCAAATATTTGAGCAAATTATGACACGGAAGGCTTGTAACGATTTTCTACAATAGACTTCATCACTACAGTAGCGTCCCGTTTCGCGTAAGTATTGTTAAAAATTCAATTTTCAACGAGTGACATTCGGATTTCGGGTGGCCTATGACGAACGACGGCGATGGCGGTGTGGTATTCCGAATACTCTCGACGGGTGGGAACGGGTTTCCGGTAGCGTATATTTGTTCGTATAAACTTACAGACGATCGCACATCATAGATCGTAGGTCGCGATAAACGTGACGTTTCAATGCGGTTATGACCGGGTAACGCACGTATTGTGTACGGGGTGTGCTGCAGCATGCGGGCTATATCGAGGTTCAGGATCGTGATGAGGATATCGTCGCCACTTATTCGCACCGGGGAACAGCTGCGCTACTGTATGTATACATGCACTGCAGAGGGGTGTACGTCTGCATTTTATAGTATTACGAGGATTATAAGTTCGGCTCGCTGGGGCTACGGCCACGACGAGATAACGATGACGTAAATATGTATAGGTACACGATAACGATAACGTACATTATTATTTGTCGGAAAAAAATGGGTGAAATTGAGTGTGACAGTATATTATTATGTACGGCGGGAAGGGTCGTAGAAGAAGCAGAAGAAGAGAAAAAACAGTATTTTATGAAGTGGAAAACAAACCGAAATTTTACCTTATAAAACGTGAACAAAAAAAAAAAAAAAAAAAAAAAAAAAAAAAAAAAAAACTTATTTTCGGGGGGTCGCTGGATACCGACCGCGCCGCCGGTATAATACGCCGGTGTGGTCCGGCCGGATACACACGTCTGGTTCTCATGTGTGCGCACATTATATCCACACACGCACACGCACACGCACACGCACGCACACACACACACGTAATAATATATACGATCGGTCGGTTAGGTCAAAATATACAATTTATCATTATTATTATTATTATTATATTCCGTTCGCTTTAATCCCTAGTGCGTGCCCGAATAACACGTAATCGATCGGATCGCCCAGAATCGCGTGTACCCGTGCGCCCGTAATACAACGCCGCGTATAGGTATAGCGCGTTCTCGCGTTATTGCACGACAGTCAAACGGTGCATTATAGGTTTAGGCATTTGCCGAAACACGATTTCGTCACAGTCCATCATTAAGTCCTATCGAATAATCGTATTCTATGGGGCACGGTCGTATAGGACCGCAATAGGTATACGTATGTTTATTTGTACACGTACGCGGCGCAGCGGTCGGATGATACCGAATAGAGTATAAGCCCCCTGTCCTCGCGTTACGCGATTTGTGCATCGCGTTTTTCGACCGGAGTCGGATAATTTATTTCGCACAGTCGCATGTGTTCGCGCGAGAGTCCGGGACCCGGTATTGAGGCTGCAGGTCGACGCGAAAATAAATTTAAAAAATAACTACAGACAATTCACGTCTTCGTTCAGATTTTTTCTAGGAAGTCTTGAGCCCCCGCGGCTGTCGAACGGGTGTAAAAACTGTAATAACTAACAAGCGTACCGGAGTACGTGTGCAAGTTACAAGATACACGGAAAAGAATCGTTAATCTATTCGGTATGAAAGTCGTTTTTAGATTTTCCGAGTGGTTAGTTCATGAAAATTATGAAAAAACAGTTATAAACGTTTATTTATTGTTTATGTTTTTTCGCCAGAAATATCACTCAAATAAGAAAAAAAAAAAAAAACACAAGAGAACTTTTTTGTTGGACCCAGATGCTCACGAAGAAAGTCGGTTTTTGATTTCCCATGCATATTTATTTTAATGATCGAGCAAAACCGAAAAAATAACGTGAAACATTTACGAAAATAATGCGTTTGTTATATTTTTAGTTTTGTTTTTTGTTGCATTTCGGTCAAAAATATTCGCGAAAACCAGAAATTTTAACAGAAAACTCGTATTTGTTTTCATGGACGTGGTAAAATTTCCAAAACCGTTTTCGAGCTAATTCGATAAACATTTAAACGTCGCGATTTTTCACTCGCACGCTCGCGTGGCTCCGCCAACGGCGCCGTATCCGTATGTGAACGTCGCGCGGTCGCGGCGCGAGACGACATTCATTCGGAGACGCGCGCCTCACCCCCCCACCCCCCCACCCCCGAGATCCGCAAACATTCGGTGGACGCGAACCGACGCGCCGCCGCCGCGTACCGTCGGACAATTGTGATCGCGGCGATCGCGCGCGCGAGTCAATTGATTCGGTAGCGCGTCGCGACGCCGGCGGCGGGCGGCACAAGCGGGACGGCCCGGCCGCGGTCTCGCGTTGATCGCCCGCGACAACGGCCGAACGGGACCCCGCCGCGGGAACGCCGTCCGCGGATCGATTTCGTCGCGCGATCTTTTCACGCCGCCCGAACGCCGTGCGTCGAACGGCGCGCGAGCGTGCCGCCCGCACGCCGCCGCGAACCGTGTCCGCGCACCGCGCAACAACGCGGCCGTTCCGCCAACAAATTATGTAACAGATTATCAATGAACGCGTGCGCGGTTTTTGTTTTTTTGTTTTTTTTTTATGTTTTTTCGCGAAAATCGAACTCGCGCAATATTCGCTATCGCAATTAACGTTCCCGACTGCCGTTTACACGGGCTGAACCGCGTGACGGGTCCGACGTACGCGGTGTCACCGTACGACAACATAAACGTTTAAACACGCGGCGTTGCGTCCGACGTGTTTCCTCGCGGTAACGTCGCGCCTCCGGTCCATTTTATTTTTCTAACAATTTTTCGCCCGTTCGTTCGAAAACTAAAAACAAAAGACAGAAAAAAATAACAAAAAAAAAAACTATCGAATACACGCGAAAACGTAATTGCGTTTGTCGGATATCCGCGCGGGACGCCCCGTACAGAGTGATCTGTTCGCGTCACAACAATACTATAACATCGGACGTATTTCATGAAAACACGTAATTTTTCGAGGAGAACTCGAATCAAGACGTCTAATCCAAATAATGCGCAGCGTATGCGCGTTCGCGTACGTCGTTACACGCTATACTGAAAAGATTTCTGTTTCAGCGAAAAAATACGAACGCCTGAACATTGTTTTTTATTATTATAATGTCGGTTTCCCCCTCCCCCTCTCGTTTTTTTTAATTGCCGTATTATGTAAAAACGCGCTTTTCGTAATATAGTCAGGCGACTATAACACAGCAGACGAATATTTACCGAACGAAATAATTACATTTGTTACAATGCCTGTTTGTGTTTCAATCGTCTATTGTTAACGACTCGTATACGTTAATGATATTACCTACCTGCGCGCGACGATTTTTTTTTTTTTAAATTTATATTAAAAAAAAAAAAAAAATATGCGGTTATAGTGATTATGAATACCCGATCATCAAAATCGTCGTTTTTTTTTTTTTTAATTATTATTATTATTATTTATTAGTTTCTGTTTTCTGATTAACAAAACAATACCGCGTCTCTTCGAAAAAATGTTTTGAAAAAAAATACCGCAAATACCGCCAGATAGTCGTTATCATAACATACTCGTATTTCCGAACGCGCGCGTCGCAATATTATAAAATCGTATTTATTGAGGTCTTCGGAAATTTTTTTTCTACGTTACACACGAATTACATCACGGAGATCATAATGTATACCTCGTGTTTAGGAATTCAACGAATACACGGATTTTTTTTCGCGGTATATGTAATGTAATATATGAATAGTCCACCGCCGCGATCGTATAAAATTATAATACCCATCGTGTATAATCGATTCCGATAGTAAACAAATTTATCGTAACACGATTTTCAATCAATAATCCAAACGATTACGGTAATCTTTATACGGTTTTATGGCGAAGCGACGGTCGATTTCGTAAGTAAAATAATTTATCCGTACAGCCGTTAACCCGCCGCGTTACGTTGCGTTCGCGCGCAATCCTAACCGATTCCCCGCGGTTTTCTAATGAGCGTGTACTCCGTTTTCAAAGGGAGGAAAACTTCGACGAAGAGGAGCTGTGCGTTTACCGAAAATCGATGGACGTTCCCGAGAGTTGACCAAACATCGAGAAAACCCGTCGTGGAAACCATACTTCCAAAAGGTTTTTCTCCCTCTCTCACACACACACACACACACACACACACACACACACACGTTCGTTCATAAAAATGGTATACGAACACTAATAGGGTTTAAAAATAAACAATATCCCCCCCTCCGTCTCGTTTAAACGTTATCCTACGCATACGCCTGCTCGGTTAAAATCAAGTAAAATAATGAAGGTCGATTACGTACAGAAACTAATACGGTATTAAAAACTTATTAAAAAAAAAAATAAAACTGATTCGAGTTTTTAAAATTGTATTAAAAACGTCTCGGCGACAATAACTAAAGCGTCCCTTCCGGACTCCAACAAAGATAAAATCTAAACGGGACTGATAATTGTACCTTAAATAAAAAGAGTGACACGGTCCCTCTCCGTCCCTCTCATTTCAACAACTCAATCACAGTGCCTGTACAGTGTATACATATTATGGGTCGACGATAGGTCATTTTACGTAGCTAAAATTCACAATATCGTACAAACAATCGCAGTATCGTTTCAAAAATCGTTATTGTTTTTGTGAACTTCGATTCTAACAATCGGTAACGTTATCCAATTGTTTCGATATCGATGTTTATGTATCAAACAAGATAGGCTCCCCCGTGGAAAATGAACGGACTGCACAGTAAAGGAAATGCTGTGTTTACTTCAACACACTGTAACGGGTTAGTTGATTGTAAATAATCATTAAATTGTTTACGGAAGTTGTAGTATTACATTTACCGGATTACACAAACCGATCGCGCAACACATGTTCTATTACATTTCTGTAGTGAACGAAAACAGATTCCGTCTAACTGCGACCTCAATAAAATAATAACAAATATTGTTTAAAAAAAAGAGCCGGTACTACTGACGAATGAGCCGTTTTTGTAGGTGGAATATTGGAGAATCGAGAACGTATGCAGTGTCTTACGTTTCGATATAACACTAAATATCACATTGGATTTAAAATGTTTAATACCTTCCGTTTTCGGGAGGTGATTATAGTACGGTATTACAAATTTAAAATTTTGAACCCTTTTGACGATTGTGTGAGCAATACAAATCACAATTCTCGATACGAGATAGTCCTAATTTTTTTCAAGCAATACAATTGGTTTTCATTACGAAAATTACCGGAGATACGATCGGTTTAAAATATGATTTTTATCGATTCACAAAAAATGTAAAACGCATGACCTTAAAAGTGAAAAAATTTGACCACTATTTAACTAAGGTTATGCGACAGAAATATTTAGCGTTACGCGAACACACAATATACAGAGTAATTCAATTTATATCTGTACACTGCAACGACGATAAACGGGACGGGTGCAATACTCCCGATTTTGATAACAATAAATGATAACAGTGAACGTGACAAAAAAAAAAAAAGGCCATGCCGGCCTACGAATCCCAAATAATGCGGATAAATGATATCAGCCCAAAAGCATAATTTTCTACATCCATATTCGAGTACTAAATTAATATTTCAGTACGTCTGGGGCCTTCGGTCCCAAACAGAGCGTAACAAAAAAAAATGAATAGAGGGAATTAATCGGAAATAAATCCCGATTAACTATGCAAATACCACGTCGGACAGGATTTTATTTTGTAGGCAATTTATGTTTCTATACGGTTAGCGTATTCGATCACCCGGAGTTGGATTTTGATGATGTCCCGTTGCTGTCAAAACCGAACATACTGTACGGGTGGACCATCGATAAACCGTTGCTAACGAAAAACGATTCTGACCGAAATTCGGTTAAACCTATAAAACATTTTGAAATTTGAACGTACCGACAATGCCAATAACCATCACGTTAGCGAGTGGCGCTCGAAATTAAAATGTATAGGCGTACAGAATATGTACAAACGTTTCGTTGTCGATCTGTCGGTACCAAACTTGACATTTTTAAAAGTACCTATATCCGGATTACATTTACTGTGTATTCGAAACTTTATAAAGTTCAATTGAAATATAAAATAAAGAGACTCTGTGATATGGGAATAAAAAAAATGATTATCATTTTAAACTTTGAGATTGTATTAAATCGATACGAAAACTAATTCAATTAAAACGTATTATACAAAAGGGCTTTTGGGAACAAAAAATAAACTATTTAAAATCGTCCCTCGAATTATTAGGTATACACAATAGCGTCATAATTCAGCAGTGGTTTTTTTCCAACTTATTTTTATCGTAATCATATTATACTCTCATATTTCGCAATGATTCATATAGAGTACACAACGTGGACGTATGCCAAACTGTCACGCTCTATTTATTTTTATAATTTTCGCACACATGGAAACTATAGCAAAGGTTGAATGGTATAAAGCAGTTAACAGTTTTAACTGTAATAATAATGTGTCGCGGTCCCAATTTCTAAAGCATATATTATTACTTTAACTGTTTCGTCCTATAACATTCGAAATAAATTCACGCGTTTTAAATAATTTTTTCGAAAAAAAATGTCGACGATTTATTCTATAATATTAAAATATGTAGCGGTGACATGAAAAATCAAAAAAAACAAAAATCGACGTACACTGTTTAATTTGCATCAAACGAACGTCATTTATACAGTTATAAACGTGCATTATATTTTGACGGTTCGACTTTCTAAAAAAAAAAAAAAAAAAGTAAAAAAGACGTGTTATTGTAATAATATATTAATACCGAAATTATATTGAAAAATCGTATGCACACGCCGTATACCACTATTTATGTTGTCGTACGTGATATTTCTAAATTTTTACGGATCAAAATAATCTGCGAGTTATAATCAAAAATGATATTACTTTTTTTTTCTTTTCTTTTTTTTTTTCTTTTTTTTTTTCATAACTTTACGATTCACACAAGTACAGTCATGAATCGAAAAATAATGTCGTTATTAATCCGCAACAAATTACTATGTTTTCGAAACAAAAGATTCGACGAACGTCGAATATGAAAATACGCACGCACATTATAGATTCCGATCGAAGCGAGCAATGTACATATGGTTTTACATAAGGTTCTACAACGATGCGCGCGATTTTCGCTTTTTGTTCTGTCCGTGCACGCTATAGACTTTTTTTACCGGGTATCTTGTTCCGGTCGAAAAACGACGCGAGGACTTTTTCGTAGCATTTCGGTGAATTGAGGAGTTCGTTCGGTATTTCCCTAGCAGATATAGTTTCTTTTCATAACTCCGCGTTTGACGCGACTGCCCACCAGAGTGTGTTATAATTTATTACGTTAACCTCGGTGTTTTTAAATCGAAACTGAATACGTTGAGTTAGGTTAGACTCCGAAAACTTTTCACGACCGTAAATATCAGTGGATTTCAAACTTTTTTTGAACACGGAACACTTCGCTTTTCACGACATTTTCACGGTACACTGTGACTTTTTTTTTGCCATTGTTTAATTTTTTGTACAAAATTAGAATTAATAACAAAATTGATGAGTCGTATTAAAACGAATCGTAATCAAAAGAGTTGCGACTTCATACTTAACAGTGGATCACCGCAACCTGTAATTTTTAAAGAATACAAATTTCAAAAGACCGCAGCACACTTGGTGAATGTTCGAGGCACCCAGTTTGAAAACCATTGGTACATTATGAAGTTAATTCACAAATGTATTTCCGTTCAAAACGTCCAATATTTGTGTCTAGCTTAAATAAATCTATATAAAAAGAACCGATTTCGATTTAGATACAAGTCAATACGAAAACTGTAGAGAACAAAGTTCGCCGATTTAGTTTTTTTTTAAACTCCGGACAATCATCGACTTTACATAAATGCTCAATTATGACGAATATAATTTTTAAATATTAGTTATTGTATTATTACATATTATGTTAGGTTTATCGAGTTTTTTTCGCAGACTTTCAGATTCATTATTTTCAGAAATACTCGGAAAAAATACTGAATTCGGTGTCCGGCGTTATCCCTTTTTTTAACGGCAGTTACCCGTGTAAAAACTAACTTATACGTACGTACCAACGCGTGTCCAATCGACGGTATTATTTTCCCGCTTATACGGTACCGTCCTGTATAACTTTTAAAAATAAATAATCCTATTATGCATACAGCTAACGCGTTTGAAAATGCGCGTTTTTAACAAATTAAAAATAAATAATATTATAATCGCGATGGCGGCAATAATAATATAATTTTGGAATTCATTATTTTTAATTTATACTTTTAACGTAATATATGTATACATAATAATACATTTGTAGTAGGTGCTCTACTCTGTATACCGTATTTCTGTAATAAAAAAAAAAAAAAAAAAACGTTTTTCGTTTTAATGTTGTTTATTTATATTATGCTGGTAGGTACTTATTCTTTACAATTGTATTGTCAATCATATTATTATATTTTATACTTTTTGTTGTGTTATTGTTCGTATAAAACCGACTGTTCGCCGAAGCACTCGTTGATATTTAAATTCGGTTGTATTATTATTTCAACGAAACAAATAATATGGTAAACTTATTCAAGGGAGCGTACGCGTGCACTGCAGCCAGCACTAGTTGAGTAATCCTTTGATTTAAATTTGTCGCTACTCAAATTATTATTATTATTATTATTAATATTATTGTTGTTGTTATTATTACTTCTATTTAAACTCGAACGGTTTACCTTTGGCCGTATTATTAAAAACGCATAATATCGCGAACAACGGTCTTTGAGACGGAGCGCATGCGAACAATAATAATTGTCGTCCGCCTGCCCCGGCATTGTAATTTCGAGCATAATTAATTCGGTTTCGTCGACACCCAATGACCACTATGCAGTGGTAATTATTAACAATCTTTCCCCGCGTCGGGATCGCTAAATCGCGAAAAACTGTACATTATGTACGACCGGAGGCGTAAATTTACTGGTTCGCCCGTGAAAAATTGCCGCCTTAAATTACTAAAATAACAATTATTCGACAAGGACTGGACGGAAAAACGGTTCCTAAATTTTATCCTCCGAACTAACTATAGGAAGACAGAATAACGTTCGTTTCCTTATCGGTCAATTGCCTATTTGACATGCTTGTAGCCAAATATTTCGTTCGTTCGCCGTGTACAAACGGACGTTTAGAGTCAATTCAGTCGTCAGTCGTATTTCCATTGATATTATCGTTTTCGTTTTTGCTGGGTCCGTCTCCGAAATAGTTTATCCACTTGAATATACACTGGGGTGACCGTACGTCGGTTTTTATGCAGGATCGTCCTTTTTCCCAGCATTGTGTCCCGTTGTCTTGACGAACTTCTTTCAGGACGATTTTTGTCCTGTTTTCTGTGTCTATGTCAATTATTCCGTATTAATTCTTATTTTTTTTTTTGAAAAAAATTAACTTGTTGGCCAAAATATTCGTTATAGATTATGACAGTGATTTCGATTGTATTCGTGAAAAATCACGTACCGATTAGGTTATAATGCATCTAAGATATACGGGTGTATTTAAAATAGTAATTATTGTATGCATATTTATGAAAAATTAATAAAAAAAAAAAAAAAATCATAATAATTAATACATATTACTTTGAATGTATTAATGAAATTATTTTGTTCTGCTTTCATTTTTTTTAAACATGGTCACACTAACACACACTATTATTAGTCAATACACGCGACGCACAATCGTCTTCCGTTTCGACTAAGTCTCCCATGTTGGATACATTTTTTGTTATCCATTATCATTAGCCTATCGATATTTGTTTTACTAATATCAGTAATACTATAACGCCGCCTACTGTAATAGGGGATAGAAATAACAAGAAATGTATTTGAAAAAAACGATTCACTTTTGATTTGTAAATCTATTTTATATCGATCACCATTCTATTCGTTTTCTATTCGTCACTGTTAGACATTTTAAAAATGCCCGTTTTCTGACTTGCCGCCACTTGAAATGTGTCTACAGCGCCTGCATGTAAATACGACCCTGTGTATCACAATAATAGCGATTCAAACAAGCGCAACAATTTTAGCTCTGAGGTGCGCCGAAAATGGTTTTTTTGATACACGGCCTAACGATTTATTGTTGTTTTTTTCGCTCGTCTATTTTTGTAATTATTATTATTCCTATAAAACAATACAAATATAACTGGCTTACGCTCTGGTAACCTACCCAAAATCTTGACCTACTTAAAGTAGTACTTTACTCTATATTTTACTTTACGACACATTATTATGCATGCAAACCAGCATATTACATGATCTGATATGATATTACGATTTAGCATAGTTTTTGGTTCTACAATGTAATGCGTCGGTATAAAAAAAAGTTGCGCTGTATTCACCGTAAGAAACACAATAGGTATTATATCATATTGGTTTGATTTCAAAAAAAAAAATTGTCGATTTTAGTATATTATACTCGAGAATAGAACGGAACTCGCGTAATAGCAATAATGCGAAAAATGATAACAGAACGAATAAAATATAATGTTTTCCTTGGTCGCGAATAGAAATATAATATGTGTAGTTAATGTTGTGTAGAATAATAAATTTCCTAACGTATTAACGTGGTATTGCATTTTATTAGTAGAAACACAAACGTTCTGTAAAAAAAAAAAAAAAAAAATACAAATCCAAAATGTCATGTTTAAGGTCATTTGTAATCGAGGTAATATTATTATACAGAGTGTTCCATCGTGTTCAAAAGATTTTTCTCGAGCCGTTAACATTTTTTTTTTTTTTCAATTATGCTTTTCTTTGATGGTGACGTCCATTTGGAGGAAAATTAAACGTGTTTCTGCATCCTCTAATCACTAAAAAACATATTTACTTTATTTATTCACTTTACACAATTTTCGAAATCAGCAATTTCATAAACCAGATATTATTCTAACAATTTTAATGTACCATTTATTCACATCCGATCAAAATTTTTTTAGTAGCGGCTGTTTTAATTTCTAACATTTCAACCCTATCGAGTTACGCGGTAGTTTCGTTTTTTAAACCTTTTCTCAAGAAATTAAAACGGCTGTTATCAAGAAACTATTGAACAGATATGAATGTATGATGCATTCAAATTTTCGGAGGAATATATTTTACCGAATGGCAGTTTTAAAAATGTTGCAAAATAAATACACAAAAAGTTATTCTTTTTTTTTAGATATTAGGGTGGGAACAAAAAAATAAATGTTAAAAAAAAATATAATATTAACAGCTCCAGAAAAATCCGTCAAACACGGCGGGGCACCCTGTATGCACCTATACATAATATGATTAAGTTTCAGTGCTTCATTTCAAAATAAGAAAAAAAATTGTCCGCGCACTCGTGTACACGAATCGCGTGGTGGGCAAATATCGCACGTCAAGTAGTTAGGTAGGTAGGTAGGTACGCATTAACGGCGGCGTGGAAAAAGTGGTGTAAATTGTGCGTCACGAAAGCGATTTTCCTATTTAAATGATTTAATATTGCGCATTGTTAAATTAGGTCAAATTTTAAAACGTTTCATAATGGCAATTTTTATGTAGGAAAAAAAAAATGCTCGTTTGCAAAACACTATTATAGCCGGTTGTGCTTTTTTTTTTTTTTTTTTTACTTTCACTGAAATACGTATATAGTCACAGTGCCTGCGCAAAGTGTACGCTACATGCTTTCATAACGTTTTGTCATTTGCACGTTATCATTTGTTATAAAACACCGCGTGTATACACGCGCATTGACATTATTCGGAACAATAATATTATTATTACAGTGGAACAAGCATCGATAGGAACGCAGTAACGTACGGACAAAACCGCTTTTTACCGCCGCGCACAAATCCCCATACCTGATTAATTATCCCGCGACGTTGCGTTCGGTTTTATTCTACGGACTTTTATCGCTGCCGTTTCGAATTGTAGCGGCAAACACGCGAACCGAACACAAATCATCAATTTTATAACATTTTTCCCGCGATCGGATAAATTTAACATTGTTCGCCGCGGTGGCGAGTACAGTAGAAAAATATAATATTTATGTTTTATAACAGGGGTAGTTCTCGTTTTTTATGCATTTTTAATATATTACCGTATTTTGCTGAAACGCGCGTGATAATTGTTGAAAAGCCATAATGGCGAACAGGGGCGTGTTCGAAAATGAATAACGATGGAGGGGGGAGCACAAATAAAACCAAATATTTATTATTCATACAAATGAATTAAAAAAAAAAAAAAAAATGTGTATAATCACAGTTCAAAAACGTACACTTTCTTTAACAATGGGTACCACGTGTTGTTTTCATATTTATTTCTGTTCAATTTATCGTGAAAAAAATTTCGTCACACTGTACCTATTACTGTTATATGCTCAAAAATAAAAAATGACTGGCGGCACACCGACGTTGAGGATTGCCCGCGACAATACCGTGCTCTCCGGTCTTAAATAGTACGACATTTTTGTCCGAACGGCCGCGGCGAAACGTCGCATTTTGCTGCACGAGACATTTGCGCTGACAAACATTTGTTCCGGAAAACGTTTACCGCGGCGTCGTGTGCGATTCGACACTTTATCGCGTTAACAATTTAACACGCGTAACATTGTATTTCCAAACGCGTACGTTGAATCGAAATACGACTGCTCCGTACGCACGGACCGAGTATTTACCCGTTATTATTAAATAAGAACTACTCGAACGGGGTTTTTAGTAATCAACTCGAAACGGGGAACGTACCCGGACGGTTTCTAAGAAGCTACTTCACGTAACGTCCGCGCGCACGTCCGTATTCGTTCGGATCCGATTTCCGCCCGATAGGGATTGTGTTGTCTGCGTAACGCGACGTCGCGTAATCGCCGCTTTGTACTACGGCGGTTTACGGGTCGCGCGCGCTTAAATGTTACACCCGCGCGCGTCTGCGGCGTGTCCGGTTCGAAAACGCGCGGCACGGCGGGTCGACGACGTCCACGCAGCGGAACGTCAGTTTTTCGTCGATTTCGGTTTTGACGTTCCGACGCAGCGAATCGATCGGTTTTGATGTTTGGAGAATTCCGGACGAACTCGCGGCCGAGAACGCGATCCGCGCCCCGCGACGTAGACGTTGGGGCGAGCGCGTGAAGCGTCGCGGTTCGAAAACGCCCGCGCGCGCTACGCGAAAACCGTGACGCCCGACGGGAAAACCGACGCTCCGCGTACGCGGACGACGATCGTTACCGTCGTCGGGCGTCCGGCCGGAGGTCCGGTCCGTTCGAACGCGCGGGCCCGGTAAACGGTCCCGGCGTCCAAAGCGAATCCGCGCGTACCCGTCGGTCGGTCGGACGACGGCCCGAGCCTAAGGTGCCGCACGGTGCGTCCGACGCCGTCAGTCGTCGGCCGCGCGACAGTCTGGCGCGCCGCGCGGCCGCGGTCCCGTATTGACGATTGTCGCGTTTAACCCGTGCCGCGACGAAAACATTGCGCGCGCACGTCGTCCGGCCGAGAATACGGATATTCGGTTCTGGGGTCCCCAGGTTCGGACGGCCGCGACGGTGTTCGGATAACGTCCCCCCCCTCCGCCCGCTCTACTCGAAAATCCCGAAATAAATTGCCTCCCGTACGTCGCGCGAAAGCCGCGACGCCCGCGTACCGGGTCCGTGTGCCGACGATTACGGTCGACCGCGCCAGGCGATATGCAAACCGGACGTCACGCGTAATCCGAGACATCGGCGGAAGAAATTCGCGCGCGTCTCCCACAATTATTCGCCGTTATTTATTCGTTTCACCGCGGGCGTTACTGGTACTGCGAACCTAACGCCGTAGGTCCGTGCTGAACGGCTTGTGAAACGTTCCAATCGATCGCTAAATAATATTTAATAAACATAAAAAGTGCGCATTTACAACGGCGTTTCCAACGTTATGCGCAGCGGTCGTGTACCGTAAAACGAATTCCCGGTCCGGAAAACCGTTACCGGGGATACCGGGCGGTTTATTTTTTTTTTTTTTTTATTATTATTATTCGATTATTTAACACGTTTTTTGATAATCATTCGGAGAACAAGCGAACGCGGACAATTTTTTTTTTTTTTTTACGCCACGGAAAACGCCCCAAAAGGACCGGTGACGACGACGTCGCCGGATGACCCGAGGATGAAAAACAATTTCCGAGGGGATGGTCTTTAATTTTACTGGTCGGCGAATGCGGCGCGCCACCGCTATACAGCGAACAGCGATATATATATATGTTTTATTATAAAAAGAAATCGGCGTGATTGCTTTTCCGTAAAATAACCGTTCGAAACTCGATTTTTCTTCTCCCCGAACACGCGTTTTTTTTTTTTATTTATTTCAATTAAAATTAACATTAATACGGCCGATACTCGTTTTATTTACAATGCCGGTTATCACGTGTCCGACGCGCGGTTCACGATTGGTTCGCGCAACACGCATCAAACGCTGTCAACGGCACGAACGCGGGAAAACTAAAAAAATTATCGCGTCTATAAACTGCGAACCTTTTAGACCCAAAGGACGTTTACGTACGTGCATGGTCGTACCACAGAAATAGCGATTTTACAATGCGTTTGAAAAGCACTATTCGCACCACGGACAGGGCACACGTTTAGGTACGGGACGGCGCGAGAAGGTAGGACATTACAGTGATGATTTGTAGTGTACCCTACTGCCGGCGACGATGAATAATTGTAAACAAGAAACGATTCTGAGTGCAGCTCGCCCGTAAGTTTAGAAATCGCATGGGTACGTTTGATCAAATCGGTGTTTTGTATTGTAGTAAAAGAAGACAAACTGTCGGGAATTTCGAAACATTTTTCAACGCTATCTGGCGAAATTTCGCATCATTTAAGGTGTTCCGTGGAAAAATGTGATCATTTAATCGCGAAAACGGTTTACGAGTAGAATAAAAAAACAACACACTTCTCAATAAGACTATGTGCTGACAGCGGCGGAACTACGGCCATTGAGGCCCGCGGATACAATTTTTTCGGAGGTCCTATTATATCCGTAATCCAACTTTCTAAACATTGGGCTGTTTATTTTTATGGGTACTATATAAAAAAAAAAAGAAAAAAAGGAGTAAATGCCCACAGTAAATGAATATAATTTATTAAATTATTGTTAATAATATTGTATTTCCAATGAAAATTATTTTTTTCTACTCCTATCTTGACCAAACGTTTTCACCTACGACGATAAATTACAATTTTTAACACGCTCATTTTCTATCGAAATCATCGCAATAGCACTAAACCGTGTTTGGGACACGGTGTTTCTATTAGTGACCGGTAATGTACGGAACAATGCCGTTAACAAGTCAAGGAAAACAGTAATTAAAAATTGATGTTTTAATTCAATTATTAGTAATTTATTCGTACCAAAAACGCTGTTACGGGAATTAAGTTCAGAAGTAAACGGGAATAATTTAAATGGCTCAATACGTGCGGAAAGTTCTGCAAGATTGAAATCCCGAAATCCATCCAACAACTTTAACGCACTCGCGCTGATCTCGCCATCACATATCACAGTGAGTCGTAAAATACATCTAAATAAATCACCGATTCGAACCGTTTGCTCGTCGACTTGCGTAATGCGCTTGTAAGTGCGTTGTTTATACCCAGAGATCGGCACTTGTAGCATTCGCTTATTTTTTCGCACGAATCTAACGGTTATACGGGAATTCACGCCAAGACGTTACGACGAGTTTAAATGTACAATTTTTAAAGCCGATTTTAGATTCTAAGCGGAACGAGGAACTGGTTTTTACAGTGATGTTTATTTTTTCTTTCCTGTGGAAAACTTTTCTACTAGGATTTTTGTTCCGGTTTACAATGACAGCACTTTTTCCGAAAGGAAATCGGAATGAGGCGGTACTTTAGAGAGGTTATTTTTTAATTCTCTCGGGAGTTTTCCCGTTAAACGGGAAAAACCGGAAAAAAACTTCGGTAAAACGAAAAACTAAGTACAATATTAAACAAATAATATTAAAGAAAATATATAACGCATGACATGAAATTATTTTCCATATTTATGGCATGCACAATATTGTTGACAAAGCAACACTATTAACCGAACGCCTCACAGAATCGATGATTAATCGTTGCGTACAGATTTATTTCCTCTCTACTTTCACAACTTTTCACCTACAGGGTGCTACAGCAGTGGAGTTCACTCACGTGCGAAATACGTCCGTCTTTCTATCATTTTTTTTTTTTTTTTTTTTTAGTACTTCGATACCCGGTTAAAAGATCGTGCAAAACGTCCGTCATTCCCGGTCCAGTTATAATAAATTATTATCGCGATAATATACAGTCGAACACGCAGCGTCTAGTCAATCCGCGAACCCAGCGGAACAAAACATGGTATTACGTATGTCGATCGGAAACGCCTTACCGTCGTCGACGTTTTTTTTTTTTTTTTTTTAAGAGCGCCTTCGGCGAATAGGGAACGGGCGACGGGGACTAGTTCCGTTTTCGCAGTAGGCGCGAGGAACGGGAACGAATTCCGTTTTTAAAACGGACTTTTCCGACACGCATGGTCGTCGGTAGTTGTAAACACGTAGGTACCCGCGTAATAAATATAAACGGGACGGAATAGTGCCCGCGCCGTCGATCGATCACTCGTAAACTCTGCACACACACACACACACACCTTTATTACCCCGGCGCTAATAACACCGTATTAGAAACGAGGAGAAAAAAAAGGGGGGGGTGGTAAGGAAAAAAGAGGAAAGGAAAATGTGTTCGTACTATACTACCGCTCCGGTACGCTCGCGCCGCGTCCGTAGGCGGCGTCGCGCGCGATTCGCTCTCCGGAATTTCCGTTCGCGGCCGGCGTACCGTAAAATACGTGGCCCGCAGTGGCGCAATAATAACAACGCGATATCGTTTTTACGACTCCGCGCCCGGCCGCCGATAAATTATCGCCGTACGATTGTCGTTATCGCCGTCGCCGTCCGTTTGACGTGTTACACGAGTATCCACTCGGACCGGCGGCGCGATCGTAATAATAACGACGGCGACACTACGAAGAGCGCCGGGCGCCGTGACGCGAGCGCCGACCACTTTTCCCGGGGCCCGGCGTGCCGGCCGTTACGTCGCTACCGCACGTACGCGCGTATCGCGGACCGCCGTTTCCCTCGCCGTAGAACTGTTACGCGTAACGCGAACAAAGGCGAAACGAAACGCGTACGGCCCGCTAGCCGCGCCGTCGACGACGCGCGATAATCACGGGGGCGGCGGCGGCGGTGGGGAGGGAAACCCCCTGCGATTCCGGCCGAACGCGATTACAAATTGCGTAAATCGTACACGTCATATGTGTGTGTGTGTGTGCATGTACCGTACAATAACACGTCGAAAAACCCGGCGGCGGCCGGTTCCCGGATTAATTTCGGAAATTTCCCCGGATCCCACGCCCGGTTTCGGGGGACCGTGGGCACAATAGCCGAAAATTCGTTTTCGCGCGCGCGAGACGCGGACGGCGGGCGGCGAGCGGCGCGCGAGCGATTAGTCACCCGACCCGACCCGACCGGGCCTTCGGCGTCGGCGGCGGCGGCGAGGGGACCGGGATCCGCGCAACCCCACGACTATTGTTGTAGGTCCTCGTCGGTATATTCGCCCCGTCCCTCCGCCCGACGGCGAGTGACTCATAGGTCCCGTCGATGACGCATCTGTCGCCCGCGGCATCTATCCTAGACGCGTGTCGTTTATATGGGGGGGAGGGGGAGACAAAAAGAAAAACACTGTTATACTATTATACAGCAGTAGTGTTAAGAGGACGTCCTGCGCAGTGGGACTTATAGCGCGCACTGTGGCATCCGAGGGGTCGCGTATAGGCAATTTTAACGGAATTTTTCGAAAAATAAATAATATTTATCCGCTCGAGTATTATAACGCTGAAATAATTTGTCGTCGGGCGGGCACTACCGAGTGCATCCCGATTCCGATAATCCCGTCCTTAATCGTTTTAGTCATCTTTATCGCTCGTTGTTCCTACAAATTTTCTATAATCGGGGTTAGGGTGCACTTAAAATCCACCAAAAGAGCTTAGAAACGTCGAAAAAATCCCTAAAAGAAAACTCGGAAAAAATATTTAAAAGAGCAATAACTGTAGCGGGATTTTAAAGCCACACCCTCGCTAATGATTCTAACTTGTACAAATGATCTGTTAATCATTTGTCAGTTTTAGAAAACCGTATTTAATAAGGTTCGGATTGTTAGAGAAGAGACTTAAAAACCCCTCATACACACTTTTGCTTTTTTAAGTATTTTTAAGTGCTTTTTTGCGGACTTCAAGAGCATAAATATCCTAACCCTAGTAATAATGAACAAACCGTTTAAATATTATTATATACATGAACTAGCTTGAATTACCCGGCGTTGCCCGGAAACAAATTCGTGACAAATTAGATAACGCCATGTATTACCATTTACCGTCTTAAATTCATAACTATCGATAATATAAATAATAACCTAATATCTATATATTGATTTTTATCGATAAACTTCTCGGAACAATTTTATTCTCGGTATCGTTATTCTTATCTAGACGACGACGACGAACAAAAAGGATAGGAGGTTGCAGGTAGCCGGAGACCCGCGGGCCGCACAATACGTATTGGCGGTGAATAATTATAATTGTTAATTACTCCACTAAAACGCGACATTTTTGAAAATCCCTCCTTATTGCACGGCGAAAACATGAGAAGAACCTATATTCCGAATTCCAAGTCCGTACGTCACGTAGTTTTTGAGATACAGCGATCGGTCAGTCAGTGGTATTTGGATTTTATATGTATAGATAATAAGTTCCAAAATCTGGAAAACAATGTAAAATCAAATGTCGAAAACCCAGCCCCGGTTACGACGATACGCCGCGGTACAGCAGACGTACGCGGACCCGAAAACGTGTTATTTGTCGAGACCAGTTTATGAACGCGCTTCGGTCGGCTACTTCAACGCGTTCTAATAACAAGCACTGTACGTCTTTTCTCCTACAGCGCAACACTCGCCATACGACCCGTATACGCAATCGCTATCACAAATCCGGTTGGCACAGTATTGTCTACGGCCATTGTTGATTACAATTATCAGAGTGCACGATTTCCGCGACTGTTCGTCCGCGGCCGGGGGCGGGCGCGTTGCGGAACCCACCTACCCGTTCGGCCGGATCCGTCGCCCGCAGATAAGGGGGAAAATACCGTTGACCGTGACCCGCGACGGCGTCCCGAATACCGCGCCGGCTTCGCGCGGACCCGTCACGTCGAAACCTGATTGGATCCGGCCGTCGCGCGAAACGGCGCGGGGCAGGCCGCGGCCCGGGGAAACGACGCCGAGTCGTTCCGCGGGATCCGCGCTGTTCGCCGTGACCGCCGGGGTTAGGGGCGGCGAGGTCCGGGTGTCCCGTTTCCGTGCCGCGTCTATTATCCCGGGATCGGTACGCGCAGCAGCGCGCGACGACGATGCGCGGTGCGGTTCGGATCGGAAGGTCGGACGGAAATCGGACGGCCGGGCGGCTGCGACGGATGCCGCGGTTATCGTACGGACCGAGGCGGCAGCCGCCGGCGAAACGTTTCGTCCGCGACGCACGCGCGCTCGGTTAACGCCGGACGGCGGCGGGCGTGCAGAGTGTCAAAACGGATCGACGCGGCCGGTTTTCGGGCGACACCGCGAGAGACGGGAACGACACGTGCGCCGGCGAGATTGCGGGATACGCGCGCGAACGAGCGCTTTTGTCGGACGGGGCGATTGTTTTCTAATATTTTTCCGTCCGGACTCGACCCGTCGCGCCGTCGGCGTATTCCCTGTCCGACGCAATGGGTTTATACGCCTATTGCGTATAACTTAACGGTATTGTCGCACACGACCCGTTCGACCGGAACCGAGCGCGCGCGGTACGCGCTCTTTGTGCGTCGCACTGTCGCGAAAAGGTGACGGATAGAAAAAAAGTTTTCGCACGGCCCGTCTGGCGGAAATTTACAAAAAAAAAAAAATAAATAGCGAATAGGCGAAAAACGCGTAAAACGAGATTCCTCGACGCGCCATGCGTCGGACACGACGTACGCCGTACACAGGCGGGTGTACTTGGTGCGCGAATATCACTTTTCCGAACGCGGGTGTACAGTGCGGTTAAAAAATGGGGCGGGAAAAATCCGTATTATTTTACGCGGCGAAATAAACGTTTCGACGGGAATTCGCCGTGCCGGTAGTATAGCAAAAGCTAGCGACACCCGAAAGCGTACGTAATGTACGTAAATACGCCGTGTTTCGAACGCGGTACGGGTCATAAATAATAATTACGTACGGTTCGAAATTTATCGTCATACTTGTACACACAACATCGACGTATTCGAGACGCGGGGTATTAATGTTTAATACTTATTTGCGGTGTTGTTTATGGTACGCGCCCGGGAGCTTATTATTTTTATTTCGAGCTACTTATAATGCAGTTAAACCTCGACCGGATCCCGGAAAATAAGGTTATGACAGTTTAGCCGCAGTATGTGTGTATAATATAACCGCGCTCGGATTACACAAACTTTTGTATAAACACAATTCTGACCCAATTTAAAAAAGCACACTGCGATATATATTCCCGTGTTCTCTCGGAGATTTATTTTTATTTTTTTAATAACATAAAAAAAAATAAATAGCGCGTCATTAGCGTTTGAACGTCTCGGCGTTTTAAAAAGTACCTGCAGTGAACGGCAATCGTCGAAATATGATATCGAAAGAGATTCGCCGAGAGACCGAAAAAAGGCACGATATTACCTACCGTTTTTTTTTTTTTTTATTTCATTTCATATCGTGTTAACATTTGGCGTTTAAAATATCATTTCGGCGATGGCGGTTCTTGCGATGATGACTCCCGGCACCTGCAGTGGCGTAACCGGGATTAATTTTCGGAGGGCCAATACTGAATATTAATAAGTGGCCCACGCGTGCTCAAGAATAACAAGGAAACGTCTGCGATTGCGTTACAAATTCTGTATGACTTTGCGTTCGTTACGCAGACTTTGTACACGAAAATCGCAAATCATCAGTACCCCCAAAGCCCCCGGCTTTCCGACATTTCGGATTCAAAATTGTATTTGTAACCGCCAGCCAACGAGATTTACAACATTATAATAAACTACTCGACTACATAGGTACCCGACTACTCGTACAATATCATTGGAAAACAGTAATGTCGATTTCCAGAAAACGAGTGCGTCAGCGTGTTGCGAATTCGTATCGTGTATTTCTGAACGAGAATAGAAATTTTGATTTTTAATTTTTCTTTTTTGAAGGGGGGAGGAGGGTGGGCACTTTTGGTGATTTACGGGAAATTACGTTTCCAGCCCCGGTCATGACCATTCCATAATGGAATCGTCCACGGTACTAATGAAATATTTGTTTATTGTACGAGTGCCTCGAACGATATTATTGTAATTGTGTGTGCCGTTGTGTAGGTGTACGGTGACGTCAAAATGTATATTGTATTCTTATATAGCCAGCGTCGCGTTTTATTCAGACGCGTTTATCTAGATCGGTGTAATTATTTTGTACATTTTATCTGACCCAAACGAGAAATAAGTGATCCGAACCGTTGTCCGAGTTAAATCGTCCAGGTGAATCTAGATGTCATTATCAACGTATTATTGATAAGTAACAATGTATTAATACCGTTTAATTAATTGATTATTACGACATTACAATAACAATTGTCTTTTGAAATCCGTATTATGAAATTGTTTTTTTATCGAGTTGAAAAGTCGCCGGTATTAGAGATGGTTTATCTCTGTCTAAAGATACGCATAATTAATAATTTATAGCCGCGTATCGTTTCGTTTTCTTCTGTACTCACAGATCATAACACGCTTTATCCGTCGCCTTTGTCTTTGGGTATTTATAACGTACTAATCGCGTCTCTATATACCGCAAGAGCGCGTTGCTCGCGCGCATCGCCACCACTTTTCCAGCGGTTCATTACTCGCGTAGTGGGTATTATTAATAACATATTAAAAAGAACTCTTCCGAGAATATTATTAAAAAATTAAAAAAAAAAAAAAAAACCCCGCGGTTTTCGCTCAACACGAGCACATACGCACGTATCGCAGCGCTCGCATAATAATAAAAATGTGCGTACACACGTAGTCTGAGCCGTGCCGCGTCGAGAGCGAATATTTATCGCCGGTCGGAGCGGCCAACGATATTTAAATTTTATTATACGAAACGTGCGCGCGGAATTATCACTGTTATATTTACACACGTGCAAAACCGGCAGCTACATACGATAATAATAATGCGATTCGCGCGCATTATTCAAATGTCATATTATTTATACGTAAAATATCGCAATATATGTGTGTATACGAGTATGCGTAGGTACCTGACCTGTCTGTAATATACTCGCGTCGTCGGCGCGGTAAACGACAATAATAATAATAATAACTCGAGTTCTGGTGTTCTGGAGAGGAAAAAAAGAAAAAAACGAATGTGAATATTTAAATATTTTACGATATTCCGCGTGACGGTATGTATTTATGATATTGTCGTCGAAAGACGTATAAACGATTGAACAACCGCACGTGATTTTCGTACGTACAGTGGTATCGCGCCGCAGCAAAGGCACGGCGTCGTGTTGAAATTTAAAAAAAAAAACTTCTCCGAGAAATACCGAAAACCTTCTTAAGCGACTGCGGACTCGATGCAACGTAGTCAGACGGGGGGATGGGGAGGAGGGTTGTATTTCTCCTCCACTGCCGTTGTTTTATTTTTTTTAAATGAGGTTAATAAAGTTGTTTAGACCCCGAGACCGGCCCCTTCCGTTTATACGTTTTGGCTACGCCACTGCGTCTACAATTTTATAATATTTCACGTACACGATAATACCATAGTACAATAGGTACTAATTTGAAATATATTAACGTGAAACACGTTTTTTCAAATTTTTCACAGATATTAAGTAGTTTTTTTTATCTTTCTCGGAAAATTTTTAAAATTTAAACTCGTACTATTTCCGCATTTAACGACCTGGTCACAACCGCGGCTCGAATATTATAGCGCTAAATAGTACCGAAATATTGCCTATGTACCTAATATTACCTAATTTAACTAAAATCATATTAAACAAAGACGTCGATTGATTGAAACTATTCAAAATCATCTGCGTAAACAATTTAATTAAAGCGGGATTTATGAAAAAAAAAAAACAAACAAAATACGCGTAATGCACATTAGCGAAAAATCGCTGAAAAAACTTGGAAAATAATACTAAAAACATAAAATGAATAAAATGCTTTAATAATATACGAATATGTAAAATAAAATTGCATCGGTATTCGGTATCCCTGTTGCATAAAACAAATTTACGGCTCACATTGCTATTTTTTTTTTTTTTTATATCCTATGGGCATCCTAGTGTTGTCCCATGATAGTTATCCTACCGTATGATCGAATGCTACAAAACCCTAAGCTTAGCAATAACCTATAATGTGTCCTTGTTTCCTACGATATTTCACGCCCCGAGTTGACAATAATCGATCAATTAATCTGCTTATTATTTTTTATCTTGAATATAATACTCAGCTCCTCCCAATTCACGTCCTCATCGAGTATACACTAAGTAAGTGTACATAAACAGAATTATTCTTAGCTTAAGGTTCTCCCCCAAAATATTTAGACTGTTTGCGCCTATACATCAAGTGTATGGATAAATTTTGTTTCAATTTTTTTTTTTTCGACTTCGGTAATAATATTGTCCCTAAAACAACTCTTTGCCGGTCTTCTCCGGCTTCAAATTTTTCCCGAGCTAACGAACAACGATATAAAGCGTTTTGACGATATGGAAAAAAAAAAAAAACGCCGGCATAGTAGTTCGTTTTGTAATATTATGATGATGTCACGCTGTCACAAGAAAACAAATATACCGTTTTTTAATTCGTAAACGGACAAATTTAAAATTTCCGTTTCTTTTTGAAAAAAAAAAAAAAAAAAAAAAAGTTTATTTGTATTATATATCCTTAGAGGTGCACGTTTCAAGCCCGAGTTTTTTTTTTTTTTTTAAAACTTTCAGTTTATTGAAAGTATGCCTAATACATTATATTATATTTCTGAACGAAAGACTTGGAGTTAATCCAACATGTTATATTATCGCAGTAGAGTGGTAGACGAACGACCCGGTGTATTCGCAATGGGACGTTAGTGGTAGGCGCGCAAGAAGATTTATCGCTATATTATAATCCGTACCTACAACTCGTATGTACATAATATATTATGTATATAGATATATATATATATATTATCGTGTTTTAGAAATAACTGGCTCACTTCGAATACGTTTCCGCTAGATTAGTCTGAAATATACAGGCTGCGAAACGGCAGACGAAATAGAGAAGTTATAATAAATAATGAAATGCCGTTACTTATATTATGATAGAACGGAAGAAAATGTACGTCGCAACGTTGTACTAAATGCAAGGTCGATTTAGAACGCCGGTTGAAAAATTGAACTCGTTAACGACGAAAATATGTCAAAAGACGAACACGTTTACATTAGTTTTCTTTATTTTACCGTCCTCCGAAAAGAACGTGTACGTGTTTGTTTGCTAAAAAAAAAAAAAATACAACAAAAGTAGTAAAATAACGCATTTATCGACACAGGTCGTTTGTTTATGTTATTGTTTAACTTGTATACAAGTGTTGTTTCAATCCACGAATTAAACGTACTATTGAAAAAAAAATCCGCACTGGTATAGTATGGAACAAAAATATCGTCGCTCATATTCGCGTGAAAAGTATGCATTTTTTTTTTCTATTAATACTAATCGCGGTGGACAATATTTACTGAACGCGAGCAACAATTTACAGTAAATTCGTATTCAAACGATCATATTACCGTACAGCTGATTCGACATAAAATATAAACTAACACCTTCCACCAGTGGCGTGCTCGAGAATTTTCAATGGGAGGGAATGTGACAAGTAAAAATCGATAATTAAGTGTAAAATCGTCAATTCTACCCAACTCGACTATGGAATCGGTAATTTAAAAGCCGGATCCCAAAAAAATAGCCAATTTCTAATCAATATTTCAAGCTGTTCTTCGGAAATCGGCTGAAATTTATGAATTTCGATATTGGATTACTCATATTTTGTTGTATTTTTAAGCCAATTGGGGGATATAACCCCTTACAATCTTATAATTTTTTTTAACCTAAAGAACCAGTTTTTCTTCATTATCTCGAATATTAACGAGAATTTCAAAAAAAAGACCTTTTAAATAATGTATCTCACCATATTTTTATTGGGACAAGATTTCAAGGAGAAAAGTTGTGTTTACAAACAGAAAGAAAAAATTCACATAATTTCGTTTAACCAATAAATCCCTCGCCACACTCAGAATCTAAACAGTTTTTATACAGTATATTTGGTTGTGACAGTCGAGAAATTATTGAAGATAAATTACCGGGGAACAACGATTAAATGTGATGGAAATCAGGACGAAATAGAGAAAACGCGTTAAATCGGATTTCTTTTATTGATACCGGTTTACAAAGGCATTGAGCGCGGAAAATACCGCGGGTAACTAATCAGTGTTAATAAAATAATTTGAATTTCAATTTGTTCGATTTTTTAAAACGAGAAATTTACTTAATGGATTCCATAACATAATAATATGCTCATATCAAGGTTGTAATAATAAAAAAAATCGTTTTGTTTTCCGTTTTAAATGATAAAGCCTAAATATCTTTATATCGTTTTATGTCGACTGATATTTTCTTCTCGGTTAGTTACCTACAATATAAAAAATTATTTCCCGTTATTGATTTAATATGATAAACTCGTAACAGAAACATGTTATGTCGCTCGTGTAAATTTTATCGTCGCATACCGATTTGATTTTTGATTTCGTTTTTTTAATATACTCGTATTTATTTAAAGTTCTCCCCCCCCCCGCATCAACTCGTTGGTTTTTCTCGAAATTACGTATAATAACTAAAAATATTAAAATATCAATTTTCCGTTCTTACAATGTCCCGTTCGCGCAAACACGACGGTGATTTTTCTCACGAACCGTTAAAATATCATGTCGGTTAACTGACGGTCAGCGCTAACCAATACATTACGGGACATGGTAAGACCGGCGCTAAGGACCTGTATAAATTGTTGGAATGTTTGAAATAACTATTAGTTCCTATAATGTATACGCTTCACTTCATTTACATTAATATACAGTCAATATAAAAGTCATTATTTTTCAGAGAAACCGAGTTAAAGAGCTAAAGTTAAAAGTAAAAAAGCTAAAAGTTTAAAATAATTAAGTTAAGCTCATATTTACGTGTACAAACTTAACTGATTGGTCAATTTGGTCAGATTACTAAATGTCGCTCCGAATAATTGATATACGTATATATTACTAATATTTTAAATATAAATAGTTTATTACTATTTTATCAGTTGTTAATTGTGAATATCATTTTTTTTTTTTGTAGCCGATGAAAAAAATAATAAAAATCGCACCAAACACATAGTTCACGAATTTGTATTAAATTTAAAGTGCAGCGACATTATTACAAAAACAATTCGATAAAGTCTTATATACGTTTAATATAATTTATTTTAAATTAAAGTTACCTACCGATATTTCAAAGCCAATAAGAATATAAAACGAAAACTTTTGTTTCAAATATTAAAATTTAATATAATATAGTCGATCGAGTAAACTATACCGCACTACATTTCATAAGTTTATTTTTAACGAATCCTAAAGTTTTTGTACAAAATTATGTTATTTTATAATACTAAATTGTGTTCCTAAACGGAACAAAAACACATTACCTTATATACCATATTTACTTCCGGTTCGCGGGAATTATTTAAATAGATATACCAAAGAAATCGCATCCGTAAATTTCAAATCGAAAGGCTCGGTTATGGCAACAACTGTTAAGACGAGTCCGTTTTTCGAAATTGTTCAAGTGAAAGAAAAAAACCTAATCATCTACGGAACTTTTCTTTTTTCGCCCGAAATTTGACCGAGCCAATCAATCAACAAGGCCCTCATCACTGTTTTCTCCATATCTAATCGCGCCAAATTTTTTCGCATTTATCGCTTTTTTACAAAGTCATTATTTCGACCTGACCCTCTTGTTGTTGCCCCGAACCCTTCGATTTCAATCACTGTATTGTAAGAGTTCCGATAAAACGGCCGTTTAAGGCATCCTCGCGTCTTGTCAATAACACTATTGCGCCTATCAACGGAAACGCGTTGTTATTTTCGTACGTACGCGGGAGCGAACAGAAATGCATCGTAATACATAATACGATAATTCGCTCAAAACGTCGTTTGACGACAAACCGCCGACGATTGCGCGCGACTTTTCATCGGACGACCTGCGCGTTTATTCGTTTGTATATGACGACGATGATTGATGATTTCCCGCGCGCGCCGCAAACATTGTTCGTGCGTAAGTATGGAAAAAAAAAAACCAAAATACACGCGTCTATATTCGCACCCACAGCGTACATCGGCGGGAAGTATACACTACGGGCAGTCAGTTCGAACTCTTAAATCCAATCAGACGCTTTTGCGGCGCGTAATATATCGTACAATATTAAATCCGCAATTTATATCCTGTCGGCAATACGTCACGGAACGTTATGCCGGGTATAAACTCCGTTTTAAGCGAGAAAAACAAATAACTTTATTTATAGCCGATTTGTTATTGCGTTATACGGTTGCGCGCGGCGTACAATAAAAACAAATTATCGGTCCACATAAAATAGCGGCCCGAAATTATTCGTGTTTACGTTCGACTATCGTCGAGTCGTGTCATTAACTGCGATACCGCGGTCAAATAAATATCGTGTATCGTTTCAATATTTGTTTTTACAATCACGGTAATAGTCGATTATTGACGAATTTAGGTACCCAACACCGCCAACATAACGTAATCGTTTTTTCGACATTCTATTTCGAAAAACACGACGCGCAAATTTACGCGGCGATAAAAATATTATATGGATTTTTTATAGTTGTATTCGCGCGTACATTGCATTATTATAAATATAATTGCCAAGGCCGTTTGACCGATAAATAAGAAATTATAAAAAACAAACTACATTATAAAACGGACAGAATGTTTAATGTAAAAAAAAATAAATACAAATATTTAAATATCGTATTGTTTCATGTGTAACGCGGATGTGCGCATAACATTATTACGCAGTAACAGTTCCGCTACAGCCTCGCTATTATACGGAAAGCTGTGAGAAAAACGACAAGGAGCCAGGTAGAATATTTCACCGTTGCAAACCGTTCACTCCTTGCGCGCCATACATTACACAGGTACCATGACGATTTCGTATTACGGTACGCGACTTCTACACTTCGAAGTGTCATCTACACGACGGTTCGATTTTCGCGCTGTTTTATTTCCATTCGACGACTAAAGGTTTTAACTCTTTGGGTATTATCGGTGTTCACCCAGAAAACCGACAAGGTGCTTTCATTGGTCTTTGGAGTGGTATCGAGTTTGGGCGAGGCGAACTTTAAAAAAACTTCACCCGAAAATAGAAACTTTTGCACTCCATTGTATTTGTTTCCGTTGTGTATATCTTTTTTCTACTACTTCAGACTATTCTGGGCCGAACGGGCTCAAACTGGGAAATGAGACTTTAGACTTGTTTCATAAGCAAATTGGAATGATCAATTGTTGGTTGAATTCCAATATGCATTTCACCGTTTTGTCGAAGTTTTAGCGTCGAATACCCACAGAAATCCCGTAAAGTTCAGTCGGAATAAATTTTGTTCGCGAACAGTGTGAGTACCGTGCTATCGATATCACGATGATTGGTCGTGTAGCGCATTTAAAAATTGATTATATGTCGGCTCCTAATACGAAATTCCAAAATGCAATTTGTAATTTTGCGTGACTAAAGCCTGATCATAGGTAAATTATTGTTCGTTTAAAAATATGCCCGTAACATTTATTATTACTGAATGTGTAAGCAACGCGTACGCTGCTTAAATGCACGCCACGCCACTGACTAAACATTATTATATATTCATGATAAAATAATAAAGTAAAAACAAAATTATTAAAACGGTTAATGCTCGTAAATAAATATATAAATGAAACATTTTCATATGTGAAAATAAAAAATGAATAAATGAATAAGCGCGTCGCCTGGAGTATTATGGCGAGTGTAGTATACGACCGGTTTCGAATTAAAAATCAATTGTGTCGCAGTCAAAATGCAAAACGCGACTGGATATAAAAAAAAAATTAAATGAAGGGATACACGGAAAGAAATTATACAAATTGGTCGTTTTACATAGAAATGATTTATTTTAATAGCAGAGATTATTTAAAACGAGTTATTATCGGACATAGATAGATATGTTAAGAAGTATAAATTATTCGGTTATTGTTTATTATCTAAAACGTATTGACACAAGAAAAATCGGCGTGCACATTTGAAATGTTATTTAAATCTTATTCCTATTTCAATACATTTTAGATAATAAACAATAACCGAATAATTTATATTTCTTAACATATCTATCTATGTCCGATAATAACTCGTTTTAAATAATCTCTACTATTAAAATAAATTATTTCTTTGTAAAACGATCGATTCGTATAGTTTTTCTTCTATGTATCCCTTCATTTAACTTTTTATGTTCAGTCGCGTTTTACATTTTGACTAAACCTAATGACCAATGTTTAATTCGAAACCGCGGTTCTATAATATACACTTATCATAATGCCCCAGGCGACGTATTTATTTATTTATTATTTTTTTATTTTAGATCCTGAGTGGAGCGAGAAATGTATTACGGTGATGTTTATTTTTTTTTATGTAAACACTTTTTCCACCAGAAATCATACTCCGATTATCAAGTATAGCACATTTTTTGAAAGCAAATGTTCTCTGGGTGGCACTTTAAAGGGATCATTTTTTGAAATTCTCATTAATAAGCGAAACAATGGGGAAAACCTCGGTTTTTAGGGTAAAAAATATCGAAAGATTAAAAATAAAGTTGTCATTGACGACGGATTTTATTTATTTTTTGTAGTTTTTAAGTTTTCGTTATTTTAATCGTTTTTAAACAACCGTCGTTGTTGTAACAATTTTCCCATAATCTGATATGCACCCCGTATATTGTGTACCGTGTCGACAAAGCAACACTATCGACTGAACTCTCCGTCCGGAATCGTTTTTTTTTTTTTTTTTTCGTCAGCAACGGTTTCTCGTTGCTTACAGATGTACGTTAAATCCCCGTCCGTATCCCGTCTTCCCGACTCCGCGCCTACAGCAGGTGGCTGCACCCACGTGCGAAGTACGTCCGTCCTTATATATATATATATATATTTATTCGCTATAGATACGCGTACATATATATGTATGTATATGTTATAATATATTTCGTTGGATTTTGTACACTCCGGCGATTCGTCTGCGTCCGCGTCCGCGGCTACTCTCGTTATGCGCGCGCGCGCGTCGCCGCCGTCGCCGGGTCACCGTTGTTGCGGGGCCATCGGGACCACGGTCAGCGGAAAACGCGACAGCGGTTTTCAGCCGCGGAACGCGTTCGCCGGCGTCGCGTCCGGCGCGGGCCCGCGGCGTGACGACGATCCGGGCCGCGAAATCCCTCGGAGCGGTACGCCGCCCATTGTCCGGACCGCATTTTCAACGTGCACGTTAAATATACACGCGTACGCGCGCGGCGGACGTTCGTTCGACCCGATTCGCGTTCGCGCCGCACGGACGGTTATCGTTAATTCTCCCGTCCGATTTACGGCAATGTTCCGGCGAAACGATCGGCCGCGCGCGCGCGTCGGCGGAAAATCATTTTTCATCCGCGCGGGGCCCCGAAGCCGGGCCCGGGTGCGGTTCTCGGCGCGCGTCGCTATTCGTCCGCCGAACTCGCGTTTCGCCGTTTTCGCGCGCGCGTAATACAATAAAAAAAATAATAAAAAAAAAAAATGTTATCCGCGACGGCGACGTAATGCGCCGTTTGCCGTCAACGGGTCGAGCCGAGAGCAGGAATAATGCACGTACCGATTGTTGTGTACACACTGTACGGTCGGCGCGAATCACAACGGAATCGCGCGCGTTCCTTTCGACGTCCTTAAAAACGGTTGTATTTGTCCGTACTTACCGCCGTGACCGCGTTATATTGTCCGCGCGTTGCGAATAACGTTCGCTGTTCGATCGGATATACGGAACTTTTAGAGAGATTTCCATTTCGGTAAACATACTCGTACGTATGTGTGTGTGTGTGTGTGTATTCTGCTGCGCGCCTTGTAAAACGAACGGCCGTTATGCGTTGTTGGATCGGTCGGTTTTATTGTCACCGGTAATGTTCGGGATTTCTAGGCGTCGAAACCGCATCGGAGAATTATCTCGTAAACACGACGTCCGCGAGGTAAGTGAAGTAATTTATTTTTTACTAAACGCTGTTCTGATTGCACACAAATACCACCCGGTCGACCACTGTTGCGCGTGCAGTCGTACCGAATGACAGCGTTTCAACTGAATTTCGAATATCCCGTTCGATTACAGTTTTCGCGAATAACTCCTGCCCGTTCCTTTGCTGTTGCATTTTTTTGTAAAACAGGTACGCCCAGAATTTCGTTCTATATCACCACTCGAAATCGCTATGGCAAGCCTATCGATAGTATCTTTTACAGACCAAAATTAGGCGCGCATAGTATCTTGCCGTCCCAGTGCAGAACAAACAGCTTGAAGATCACTCTCTTGGAATTTATCGTTAGCTAAACTCGCTCTCACTTTACTCGTAATCCGACGAGAACGTTGAATTGATATTCTGTTTATGACAAAGTCTTCGACATTTTCTCCCAACGTTTCTACTACGGCAATAGTAATATGAATCACACTCCCCCTCCCCACCCATCACTTACTTTGCAGTTGTCTAGGGCACATCACACGAGTTTAGGAGTAATTATGTTCTGCTGTTCTCTTATTCGTTTTATTTTATAATTATTAATACATTTATTTCAGCTATTATTTTTATTCATTAACATAGAACATAAAGTTTCAAGCAATTTTGTACATGTATGGATTTATTTCATATTGAACCATTCTACTAGCATAACTGATAAATCAGAGAAATAGTTTTTAGCCCGAACTTGCTGCAGATGGATTTAATCTGGTGTAACAAAATATTGCTCAGTCAACAATTTGTTCTAAATAACTAAGATTAGATTATTTAAATTGTATGCAGAAATAATAAGATTCGCGTTCCCTTATGTATACGAAACATGGACAACTCGGACGTGAAAAACCTGTTTTACAACCTACCGTAGATTCAAAACTTTTCCAAACCGAATTCGATGGTCGATTTGCGGCTGAAAGTTAGGCAATATAATTCTGAAAGGCGGAGAACGACATGAATTAAGAAATTACAGGAATGGCTCCTCAAGTCACAAGTTTCATAAAGGGTATATAAAGGTCGCACAATGGCTTGGACCGATGGTGGGTCCGGGATGGGGGGAAGGTTATGGGATTGACTACCTCCCCCGTTCATTATTATTCTATGCACTGACAACTTGATTTATTGTTGAGCTCATCATAAATGTGCGCCTTGTACGAATTTTCAAAATCGACCCGTCCCCCCGGCCTCGTTATCTTGTCCTGGATCCGCCCCTGTATACTGGGGCGCGTAGTACGCAGAAACAATGCAAAAACGCCGTTACATCGACTGACATAAAACCAAAAGGGAAAAGACCCTGACAGAGACCCGGGATAAGATGCGGATTGGTTAAAAAAAGCATTAGGAAAATTTAACGCGCGCGCGATCAGAGAACTATAGGTCCGGGACCCTGGAGAAATAGATGGAAGTCGGCGTTTCGGCGTCTCGGAAATTCGTACGCTTTATGGGGTTTATTAAAAAAAACCCTACAGAAATAAGAAGTATTACCCACTGGCACGAATACCGAACGCTTGTAAACTTTTCAATAAGAATTTCGAGCTCAACGGCTCGACGTACGCGTACACCGCCGTTATTTAATTATAATAATAATAATAATAAAACGTCGGTGATTCGGTATTATATTTTTCCCGGGCTTCCGATAATAATAATAATAATAATAATAATACGGCGGGGCCAAAAAGCGCGCGCCGTATCTCATTATTATATTACATTTTCCGAATAATCAATATCCGTACCTATGTATACGGTACCTTCATATACACAAGATTGCTCAGCGACCTTTGGCATTTTATTATTGCATTTCAGTCAAATCTCTCGATATTTTATCCAAATCGAGGGTTGTCGTACGTACGATACGCACTCGTGCAATAATAATAATAATAATAATAATATTATTCCGTTGCGTATATTATGCATTATAGTTGTATACTTGTATAGGCCACGTGTCTACGTCGTAGTGATTATTATTAATACCTTTACCGAATCGTACGACGGCGACGGGATCGCGTATTTAGTTCTGGAGCGCAGCGATGAACGTATCGGTTATACCGCGACGGGGTGGGGGGGGGAATCGGGAGGTTGTTCTTATGTCTTTTGTACGGCCCGCAGTGATCGCGGCCGCTTTCCGACTTTCGAGTATTGCGACAATTTCCGAAGGAAATTTTTATTTAATCGGTTCAATCGTTTCATGGTCTGTCTCGTAGTATCCCCGTAGTCAATCGGGAAAAAACCGAGGAAAACGGAAGAATCGACGGTAATAGCGATTTCATTATTTTATAAATTGTTTTTTGTTGTTTTTATTTTTTGATTCTGAGAAGACAGACTGATAGAGGAACGTATGGATTTTACAACGTCCAACGTTACAATGTACAAGGTTTATTTAATTTGTTTTTTTTTCCTGCGGACAACTAGCACTATATCACTTTTTCTAAAAGATATAGTCTAACTGGAGAGGTACTCCAGTGAGATTATTTTCCCAAGAGGTTTCCCAACAAATGAAAGTACCCAGAAAAAACAAAAGAAAAGCGGGAAAATGTACGAAATATATTAGTTAAAATATTACGGTCTTTTTTTTCGATGTGACAAAGCAACACTATCAACCGAACTCCACTCAGAATCGTTTTTTCGTTAGCAATAATGGTTGCTTACAAATGATTGCTTACAGATACCCATTAAATTTTCGTCTATATATCCTACCTTCCCAACGTCCCACCTACAACAGTGACTGCACTCAACACCTTTAACATAGGACACCTTTTTTTTTATGTAATTCGGTTAAAAATCATAAAGACCTGAAATCACCGCAAAATACTCCTATTGGCCTTTTCTAGACACGGCATAACAATTTTAAGCTATTTATAGACATTTTAAATTTTCGACTTTTGAGATTTTGACAAAAACCGTAAACATATTCACGTCATTAGAAAATATTTATAATTCATAAATTGTTTCCTCGGAAATCCGTTATAATCGCAACGTTGCAAAATGTTCATGAATGCACAAGCAAGGAAAATTAGCGGGAAATTAGTTATTTATGTAAAATAATAATTTAATAATTTAATAGAAAACCTAATAATAACGGCATTTATTTTTTTGTTTTCTTTCAGATTCTCAGTGCGTAAACGAAGCTAATAATTATTATTCACGGAAAACGCTTTTACGGTTAGTAAAAATATAACGAGTTTTTGTTTTATACCGTGCTAAATGGAGATTCAGCGCTCAACTTCGTCTTTTTCGAACGAATTTTTTCTAGATTTCCAACAATTTTTCTAAAAAATATAAAAAAAAAAAAAAAAACACTGACGACAAATGGCGATACTGTGCTTTGTTGTATTTGTATTAATTTTTGAATTGCCTTTAGGCTTCAAGGAAAAAACACGACTGAAATACTGCTATAACATTTTCGATTGCAATGATTTATCTAATGATTTTACTTCGCAACCACAGCAAAGGACTACCTGTGGTGGGAAAGTACGTTCGGTTTTTTTAGCTTGTTTTTAAAGTTATTATAGTAATTATTTCTCGTAACGTTATTGGTAGTGGCGTACCCGTGGTTTTTCAAATGGTAATGGAGAGGAATAATAAAATGTTTTGCAAAATCCATAATTATGTCAGTAGATAGGTATATAATTATTTGTAATTAGTCGAATACGTGGCTTTAATGTGCAGTGATTTTTATTTCACAAATAATAATTTTCCAACGGTAAATAGTTGATAATAATATTTTTTGTTGTATTTAACACGGCCAGTGGGGAGGGGAGGCGGTCTGCAGTCCTTTTGACTCTCCCCTCGAGTACGCCACTGGTTATCGAGAGGGGATGATTATTCGCGAATCGGTAATCGTTGCGAACCGTCGTCGTAATCCGCATAAACTTTGAAATTGAATACACAATTACAATTTATCGTTTTGTTGTATTATTTTATGTCGATAATTTAGCGCATAGGTATGGATAATATTTTATTATTATACCGGTAAATATTAGGTCGAGTAAATCATTACGTGTTTAAACTGGACAATAACTGCTGCAGCTGATGTATAATTTACAGAAATTAAAATTCGCTGCGAAAAATGCACATTTTACGTAAGTACCTAACACAAATAATTAACATGATTATTGTACCGTTGCGCCGATATTAAATTCGAATTTACTGTACCGGAAAAATAATATGTTTTTTTATTTGGTATGTTTCGTGTAATAGGCGGCAGGAACGTAAAATATAAATTATAGCGTTAAAAATTCTCGAAATACGAATTAAATTTGTTTTAACTTCGAATCTGTGTTGAAACGTATAGATGGGGGAGGGGGTACGGGGCTACATTGACGTTTTAATATTGTTCGGTTTTTCATTTTTTATTTTTTTTTTTACAACCAATAGATTCGGCTCGTGCGCAAATCGATAATGTTTCAGTGTTGTTTTTAAAAATGTACACGCTAGACGCGCAGTACGAATGATTATTAAAAATATGTGTAGCGGACAGAGAATAAAACGCGTATGATATTCAATTCGAAAATAATATTATAAAATAATATCGTGTCGTTTCACAGCTACGACGTTTTTTATATTAACATTTACATCCAGACGCGATATTTCGTACGCAATAATATTTAGCATAGAAAAAAAAACTCCCGAAGAACTTTAAAAAACTCGACAAATTTAAGAAATTACAGTATCAACGAACGTTAAATTGTCTGCATAAATGATAACATGATAATATTATTGCGTTGTCGGCACAACTCTGCACGATATTTATTTCGATTTCGTATTACTGTATTTATACACTTTTTATAGCATTTTTGTAGCTTTTTTCGACGGTACAACAAATACAATTGTTTTTACTAAAATACATATTCTTAGTGGCGCAAATGATGCTCCGCTACTCTCCCGTTATTCACAAAACCAGAGAAGCGGAATATCTCGTCAAAGGATGATTGACGGATATTATTAAAAATGTCAACACCGAAATGCATTTAAATTAAAATTTGCCTATTTATACACTGTATGCAATTTTAGATTCTGAGCGGAGCGAGTAATGTATTGGTTTATAATGTGTACACAAATAATACCAGAAATCTTATTCCGGAGTGTTTTCAAGTGTAGCATATTTTCTGAAAGGAAATTTTCCTGCGGCGGAGGTACTTTTAAGAAGGCCACTTTTTTAATTTTCCAAGGTGTTTTATAAATGTGTTTAATGTGTTTAACAAATGGAAATACCGAAATAAAACGTAGGAAAAACGGGAAGATATACGAAATGTATTATTTTTAAATCGTAAATATTACAGCAGAACACGTATAATCGCACTCCGCTCAGAATCGTTTTTCGTTAACAAAGATTAATCGTACCGCACAGATGCACACTAAATTTCTCCCCGTACCCTACACCTTCCCAACATCTCACCCATACAACAGTGGCCCACCAATCGTGCGAAGTATGTTCGTATCTTTCTTGAAGTAGGTTGGTATTTGAAAACCAAGAGCGAATATAGTAATTTGCCCATCCCCCCACCACCCGAGAAAATGGCTACAAAAATAAAAAATGTTGTGTGTGATGGTCTCTTAAATTTTCTGAAAAACAAATGCTGAAAAAAATGCAACGCTTTCCGAGAGACAATCAGTGTCGTACGTTATGTTTATCACTCTGTGCGTAATATGTTTTTCACCGAAACACAATGTTGAATATTATTATAATATTTCGTTGTTGTCGCGACAGCGGTTTCGAGAAACGTTCGGGAAGTGAAGTGGCCGGAAAATAAAACGCTGCCGACCAAATGCGAACAATAATAATATTTCGCGTCTCGCTTACATAATACCGGTGACGTAGTTACAGTGGAACGGACAAATGGGTCACTTGACCGTCCGCGAACTTTTGAAACAATTGTTTTTTTTTTTTTACGTTTTATCAAAACGATATGACGGTTTAAACTCTGATAGATTGTCGGCACGACGTGAAATAACAAAAAAATTGTGTCAAAAATGCACAAACCGTTTCTGTCCGATATAAATCTAGATGGCCGCGAATGAATTCAATCGCGCTGAATATTCGCTTGTGCTTGCCGTCAGTGATAACGGCTTCTGCAGAAAGAATTGTTTCGAAATAAACCGCGGTAAAATAAAAAAAAAAAGTCACTTTAATATAATACTCTAATATCAACAACGATACGTCGACGAGTTTGCAGGAAAAAATTAGACGCGTGAGCTCATTACGTAAGTATATTAAAAACAAAAGAAAATTACGCATTTTACGCCGTACTTATAAAAAACGGACGTTTTGTCATTGATGATTTTTTTGAAAAAAAAAAAAATTGTGCGATAACTGGAACTGTGTATTGATCGCGCATATTGACGTCTTGTTATATATTTTTTTACGTTTTAACATCTAACGATTTTATCAAAAAATCACCACCCCG
>CABPRJ010001458.1:151712-206712 GCA_902439185.1 Cinara cedri | reverse complement strand
CGTAAAACCGTATCCTGTTAAGAATGTCCAGACCAACGCGTCTATAACGGCACCTTGTGTTTTGAACTTTTAACGGACGGTTTAGGGACGGACCGTAACGGTACGTCGCCACGCGCATTGACAATATTGTATATTGTATATTGTATTTATGACATATTAATAACATGTTAGTGATTTTCCCTTTTGTCCCACCGCGAATGTTGTGTGTGAGTGACCGTCACGAAAGCTGAAAAACGTACACACTGTAAACAAACTGGAAAATAAATAATATGTGTGGAAAATCGTGTAAACGGATCCGTACCGAGAAAAAACGACATCGGTGCGGACCGTACCTTACGTGATGCGTAAAACAAATATACGTATTTGTACGCGAATGTCGACCTCGCGATTTCCGCGCGCGGTATGTGCCCCAGTACGTGACGCGCGGGACAGTCGTAAAATGAAATACGACGAAAAATGATTTCTCCGGACGAATTTGTGTATTCGGTACGTTCGCGCCGGATTATTGCCGCCGGGGTCAGTTTTCCCAACGACCGATAACGGGATTTCGGGGTAGTGTAACGTCAAAATATTATGATAAACTGTGAAATTTACGGTGACCCCCGCCCCGGACAAATGCGCCGTGAAAACTGCGTACCGCGCAATCGTTTCGAGTTTTACGACCGGGATAAATTACACTCCGATAAAAGTATACCGACGGACCGCGAGTCCCCGCCGTTCGCGGACTTTTCAACATACACCTGCCACTTGTAAACGGTATTTCGAAACCCGCGTTAAACCCGCAAAGTGGGTTTTCCGTGTTGTTTACCGGGTCTGTCTCGGCTGTTCGAACGCGCGCTTTTTTTTTCCGCGCGGTTCGAAAACAAAAATATTCGTAATGCGCCCGACGGAACGTTTCCCCCGTTTTCTCAACGAATTAAAACTGCCATCGAGAACTCGTTGAATTCCCCTCGACAATATCCCGGAATCGTTCCGGAACGCGACAAACGCGCGGCACGACGAAACGGACTGTTGAAACAGCGTGCCCGCCGCGGGACGTTTTGAAATATATCGAGATTTTTTTTTCTCGGCGGAATATCGACGACGATAACACGAAATGGCGTCGTATTCCGACGCGATCCGACGCGAGTGTGAATCGCGGAACACGATACGGCGCGTGCGCGTTGCGCGACCTGAACCGAACGGACAGTACCGCCGAAATTAATGCCATACAATAACGTCGACGGCCGTAAAAATATAACGATCTAATTATTGTTGTCGCGTACGCGTTACGGGCACCGCGCCCGCATAAATTATTATTTTACGCCGTACCGTCCAGAGTTCGTATCGAAATATCACATTGCGAACAGTTCGCCTGCGTCCCGGGAAACTCGTTTCCGACGGGGTGCGCGCGGCTTCCTTCCTTTGACGGACTTCGAACGACCGCGCGCAATATAAATAACCGAATAACATGCGCTACGCCCGCGCGGCGGCAAACCAAGCGCGCGGCGTATTGAATTCGACCGCGCGAATCGTAAATGTCATCTACGCGCTCGCGTTCAGTACAGGATTTCGTTTGCGTCCGCCGTCGGTTACCGGGGTTTCGCCAACGATGTGTTATCCGATGGAGACGGTTAAGACAATCATTGGTCCGGGTATACGGGACGATCGACACGGCGTAAGAAACTTATTGTTGATTTCTTTCGGAATTCGGTTTTTTGCACTGAAGTGCTAAAAAAAACGAGCCGCCCTACGGTAACAACGAGCCAGAACTTTTTCACTCTCAAGTGACGTGTTATTAGGTTTTAATACAATTCCAAATAACACGTAAGACCCGCGGTATTATTATTTTTCTCGTCTTTGTGATATACGGCTAAATGTATACGTACCTGTCTAATTATTAAAAAACTTAATTTAATTTGTGAAAAATAAAACATAATAATAACGAAAACTCGTCGGCTTTAATTATTCTAAATCCCTTACAACGACAAAAACTTACTTTTAATTACTTATTTACTTATTCGTGTGCGTTTTTTTTTCCTCACCGACGTCCGTAAAAATTCCAAGAATATTACAATTAAAAATAACCGCAGAACGTAAACTCCTGCAGCGACTTATTTTAACGCTTTAACGAGATAAAATACAATACAATTTTGCATACAGGGATATTATTTAATTTTAATTTTTCAAACATTTGTTTAACTACAATTGTTGTAGCGATAGTAATGCATATGAATTTATTAGGATGTATAGGTATGTGAAATGGAATACGCGTATTTTTTAGTTTCTGAGTGAAGCAAAGAAGCTTATGGTTTTACAACGATGTTTATTTTATTTTACTTTATTTTCTGTGGACAACTTTACTACCAGCAATTTCGTTCAAATTTTCAATAATAGCACTTTTTCTAAAAGGAAATCTTGACTGGGGAAGTACTTAAAAAAAATGTCATATTTTGATTTTCCTCGGAGTGTTCCCAATAAATGGGAAAAACCGGAAAAAAATGTACACCAATATTAAACGAATATTATTAAAGAAAGTGTGTAACGCACGTGTAATTATTTTACCATAATGTGACACATATATTGTTGACAAAGCAACATTGTCGACTGCACTCCGATCAGAATCGGAATATTTGCAATGGTTATCGTTGCGTACAGAAAGAGACGGAAATGCCTAAATTGGAGCTGCACTTGTCCCCGTTATCCTCGAACAGCATTTGTTTATTTTACTCGCCGAAGAAACACGATGTACAATAAACACATATAATATATTATATATGTAGAAAATATAAAATAACGTATACCGATAAAAAGCGAACAATTGGATACTACGTGCAACTCTAAAATAGGTAAAATCAATTATCCGTGTGCATAGCCGGCGCTTTTGAAATGTACTCACAATTAGTATGGGCTTATTAAATCATGCGGCGTACCCGTGATGGGCGTGGGGGACATTTGCGCGGGCCCGCGGGCCCTTCCGCCGTGCGCATTGTTATTTGTTTTTAGTGTTTTTTTTTATAATTATTATTTTGAAATTTTTTTTTCTTCGCGAAGTATGTAGTCAATAACAATAATATGATAACATGGCCAAATCCATAGATATTGAAATATGTTTACTATCCGCGGTCGAACCGGATTAAGGTTTCTGGTGTTGTCATTTCGTTTTGGCGGTTCGACCGTCGCGTCGTCTCTTACCGTTGATTTCTAGTTAGGTACAAAATAAATGTGCCAGGGTCGTTTATGCTTTATATGCTTATGCTTTGGCTTGCACCGATACGTATTTTACCAGGGAAATAAGAATACCAGTGGATATTATTGAAAGATTCTCTTCTATGAATTAACCGGAAGTTGGACTTTGTATTTTACATTTATAACATGCGTTATAATATTATATTTAATCAAATAAAAATGTCTTATTTTACATTACCTATTGAGATGTTATATTTTACAAAATATATAAAAGAGCCCAATTCTCGTGTATGTTAATAAAATTGTTGTATCTTCGACGTTACTTTATTAAGGAATTGTCTACTTTAAGAGTGAATTGAAATATATTTGCGTATATAATAATACATTAGTGTAATACCAATTAAAAAAAAAAAAAAAAAACTCTTTACACCGTTACAGTCAATTACATAGACCTTTGATCCCAGGGATGAAGCTGTGCTCAAGTCGTCTACTTTCTATAGTTTTCAATACAAGCGAGTTAAATTTTTAAAATGCGTACACTATTATACTAATACACATGCGCGCATTAGTATTTTGAAAACACATCGTAACACTCGTGCCATTCAGACCGAAAAACAAAACGTAAATAAACCGTTCAAGACATGATTCGAAAAGAAAAACGCCAAAAACGTAACTATACCGATGACGTTATACCGAAAATCAATATCCATTGAATTTTTTTTACTATCATCAGTCACGTACTCATACTATAGATACTACAATTGGGTCAAATATGATATTCGCCAATCAAACGGAAACAATATTTTATAACGCGCGTAATAAATATTAAATGACGATGGTTTTAATCGTTGCATATAATTATGTCTCCTGTTAAATAGAAACTGTGTAGCTTGCATAATACGTAAGCCTATACACTCTAACTTAACGCCAGTGGCATTTGGCGAGCCATGTAAGTGGCGAGGCGAGTGTTTCGAAGAAATTCAAGAACGGTTCGCGTTAATAATGTAATACATAGCCGGCATTAAAAATAGATAATTAGGGGCGGTTATTATAAATCGTTATTTTCGTCGATTTAGACTTCAGTTATCAATAATTATTTTGCAAACTTAAAAATGTCTACTATGCATAGTTTATTCGAAAACCGATCAATAGCGGTATATTTTGAACATAATATACTTTAAGGTGTTGAACGATATTAATGAACATTTTTAAAAAAGCGCGTATTAAATAAACTGAGAATATTTTAACATTTCGGTTTCCGGAAAGTAGTAATATGTAAACAGACCCCTCTTTGCTCGGTGAAAATTAAAAAAAAAAAAAATTAGTTTAGATGAGGCAGCGGTTTACTTACCACGTCTGGCAAACCGCCACTGCCTAATCTAACCTAATTTTTCCAAATTTCTACTTACACAACAACCGGCTAAACATATTACGATCAGTATTAATTTGTAATTGATAGTTGAAAATCGATTTGATGGAAATTTGTAATAAAAAATTAATTTAACGCATATTCAACTTAATATTTTACATTTTTTTTTAAAACGCAGTATAAAGTACAATATAATTTTTCTGGGTAGCCCATCGACAAAAATCTCTGTAATCGAAATGTTTAGGTACTTTTTTTAGATACCGACCAAATTCTTCGTTTTACTATTATAGGTTTTGTTTTGTGTATGCCTGTATACAACTTTGCTGCAATCAAAACCATTATAGGAATCTTTGCTCAGAATAATCGTCCATTATCAATGATTCATCGTTGCATATGGATAAAAATTAAATTACCCAACGTAGTTCTCTATAAATTTCCTCATAAAACAGCGGGGTCAGGCTTTTTTATTCGACTGTTTTTTCGTACCAATTTACATTTTAAAATTGTAAAACAGACAATTCAAGATTCCACTGTAATAACGTTACAAGAGATAAATATAATAAATGTAGACGTCTCGTTCGTATTGGGAAACTGCTGCAATTTTTTCGCGAGAGATTTATATAATGGGTAGCAATATAATATACACAACGGAGGTATTAAATTTCTATTCCCCATACTATTTCGCTAAAATTAGTTTTAAAACGTATTGTAAAATTCGATTCTCAAAATTCTGCAGACGGGTATACGAATTATTAAATTTGTGTGCGATACATTAACCATACACTGCTACCAACGTATTTATACCGCTTCCAATATCAATACAGCGTAGTATACACTGGTACTTGTGACTAAAGTGAAATGTTTAGGGATAGAAATTCAATCAATCGACTTCTTGTTATTATTACAGCTGATAATAAAATGTGAATAACAAACATAGTGATAAAACGACGAGGTGTTATATTATGTAACACGTAGTTGAACATTATTTTGTGTAGAAATCGTAAATCACGATTTTCCGTATAAAATGTACTATATGGGATTACGACTTAAGAACAGAACTGATTTGATTTTTTTAATAAACGGAAAATATATTAAATAGGTGATAATAATAATTTAATAATTAGCATTTGCATTTTTAATTATTTTAAAATTATAGCAAATTCAATTCAGCTCAAAATCTTATTTTCGACGCAATCGTTTATCTTTAGTTCCGTCAATTGACGTCGGTTTAAAAAAAAAAAAGAAACAAAATAATTAAGTATTTATGTAAATTTAACGTAAATATTATAATATTATATTACTATACAGTATCCAAGCTACATGACTTGGTTTTTTTTTTTTAATATAGATATAATAACGGTACCAGAAATATTATCAAAACGTACACGATTACAGTTTTTCGCATGCCAATTGTAAAAATTCTTTTTTTTTTTTTTTTAACTACCATTTATTCGCGTACACTAATATCAATATACCTTTGTAGTTTTTTATAGCAAGTCGAGCGATATATTTTGGAGTGTGGACTTATGTCTTGTACAAATTATTTTAAAAAGCTGCACCGTCGATAAAATAAAAAAGTATTATTATTTTAGAACGTGTTGTTTTCAAAAGTTTAACGCTACAGCGTTCAAGTATTTTTTTTTTTTTTTTATAATATAAATAAAAAACATCTTTAGTTAGAATCTTATTCAGCAGAACAATATTTATTTTCAAAAATAAATAAATAAAATGTTTTGCTTCGTTATTTCCTTGTTATACGGTAATACTTTATTTTGTGTGTTGTTTTCAAAAGTTTAACGCTACAGCGTTCAAGTATTTTTTTTTTTTTTTTGGCTGTCGAGATTTTTTAAAATGTCCCTCGTGAACAATGAATAATATCAATAAAGTAAATTTTCATCCCTGCAGTATTGCGCTGTGTCTTCGAGTACGTACTCGACGAAGACGAATCGGCAATGCGATGTTCTCTTATACGATTTTAATTAGGATACGAACGCAGATGATGGATGACCGAAAGTTTTATCAGCGTTACCTGCCGCCGAGTTATTAGATAAAACTTAAATTAGAACACGCACACAATATAGATGAGATAATTTGTTTTATTATACAGAGTGGTATACAGTGTTATCATTGTGCCGATAACTCTGTCAATATTCATTTTTTTTTCCAATCGTAATTTATGCGAGGGGGACACGTATGTAGAGAAAAATTTAATTTTTATCTTCATCACTAAAAAAAAACAACTTGATTTTTCCACTTTTTACAATTTTTAAAATAGCCATTTCGTAAAAGGCATTTTATTCTAATAAAATTCTGAATAACACGTTACGCGATTAGGAATCGCAATCAGCACGGTAATTCCTTATCCTCTTTTGAATATTAATTGTTTTCACGTCTAGAAATTAAAACAGCTATTATTAAGAATCCATCGATCGGATACGAATGTATGTTGCATTAATTTTTTTAGAATAATATTTTTTACAAAAAGGATATTTTGAAAATTTTGAAGTGATAAAATAAACAGTTATTTTTTTCAATAACTATAACTGAAATGTGCTGAATGGAGAAGACATCGCGTAGAGGAGCATGAAGGGAGATATAGTGGAAGCGAAAATGAACCTAAATAGCCTAGAATAAGTTTTTAAATAAACTAAGGGATGAAAATAAAAATGTAATTTTTATCTACATATGTGTCCCTCTCGCACAAAACCCGGTTAAAAAAAATGTAAAAAATAAATATTGATAGAATTATTAGCATACGGACAACACTGTAGAACACTCTGTATAATAAACCCGCATAATATGTATTATAGGATTATATTAGAAAATCGGGCGCACACTGCGTTCGGTTACCAGTTTTTCAAACAAAAGCAACGAAACTTCACGGTCTTTGTTGTTGTTATTTTTTTATATTTGAAAAATCTGTAAACATATCTTTACAATCCGTAGCTTGAATTTGCAATAAACAAATGCCATGGAATATACGGGAAAAAGACAGGCCGTTATATAATACGTATACATATATATATTTTAGTCATTAATCCTCAGATCGGGTTTGTTACAATTCTTCATGCCTCTTTATTGTAGTTTAATTCGTTCGGGACCTCGTGTGTTTTCCTTTACTCATATCCTTCACGATTCGGGTCACGTATTCTGTTCTCGATCTTCCTCTTCCAACGCGTCCATTGGCATTTCTTTCAATTAATGTCTTTACAGTTAGCTTTTGTGTCTAAACATAAAGCACCCTATCGTCTTATCTCTTCTGAATTGAATATACCTGTGTATATATATATACAACTGTCGTTTTCCCTTTATCTTATCTATAACACCTCTTAGCTCGCAACGCTCTCGGCACAGGGAAACTTGATCATTTTTCTGATGCGCCGCATCGCAAAGACTTCCGGCCTACTTTAACACGTCGAGCCGACTGTTCCGGTGTTTGGCCCGCCAATAACGTCACACTCCGCGTGTAGAGTTTTGGCGATTTCTTCCTAATCGACAAGCTGATGATATATATATATATATATTATGGTAGACGATATTATGTGACTTTTGTCCCGGGGGGCTCTTTTCGCCCGTGCTATCCTACAGGTTATATTGGTTTCGATGCGGCCGTTCTCAGTTATTTTGCTCCCTAGATAAGTGAACGTTGTGTTTATTGCTTATTATAATACCGCTGTGTTGTTTCAGATTTTACGTGAGATATAATATGTGACAAACGGTGTATATTTTTTTTTAAACGAACAATTATTCGCGTGATTATTGCGAACATTATAGTGTAACGTTATCAAATACACCGTAACACAGTGCCGCAAATAACGGAATTGCCAAAGCATATATAATTATGTTAATCAAGAAATTTCGAGGGTAAACCCGAGGGTGAAATCTAGTTATATATTACGCATTATACGGTTCGACGTTATAAAGTCTAGCCGCGGCGTAGAATAATTATACCCTTATTACTTTATATTACACGCATATAACTGTTGGAGAGCCCAGAGTAAAACGTTTAGGTTAATATATTTGTATACACACATATATATATATATATATGTGTGTGTACGAGTATATTCAATGATACTAATGCACACAGAAAGTTTATAAACCTCCCCGGTCTGAGCCAATAGACGACAACTCTTTACGTTCGTCGCATTAAATAGCTTCTTCTATACGAATTCTATATCTGGTGGCAAACTTGTGTATACACACGACTTAAATGCATCTAACGGTCAACGAATTCAGCCAAGTCAAATCAATAAGTTTTGATGCGCCGCTACGCATATTATACGTGCCACATCCACATAGCGAACGCTCATTTCATGAACTGGATGTCCAGACGGCGAAATCCGTCCAGATCGTGAATTTTGGGTATAAATTACTCATTTAGTTATAAATAACACGAATGGTTTCTTCAAATCTTAAATGTCCTTCGTTTTCCTTAATTCCTCATTGGAATAGTTTGCCTGCTAATTTTGCCTCGGGATATAAATCTGTCCGTCCGGACAATCAAAAATTTCGTTTTGATTTAATAACCTCGTCCTACCTAGATCCTCTGTCATACGTTTCAATCGCTTTCGCATGAGATCTCATTCCCTCTTACGTTTACCAATTCAATTTTAAAGATTCCCCTTTTTGTACTTTTCATACGGAAACGAGTATTTGCGATTTGCCCCATATCCTCTTTGACTGTCCCACGTTATTCGCTGAACGCCATAATTTACGTGTCTTTTTTACCTCTTTTAATATTCCTTTAATCTTCATGCTATTCCGAATCCTAACTCTGAATAAAATCCAGGGATTCCACGACTTCGGGGCGCACCGTGGTCGGCAGAACTCTTGATTTTTTTTGTTTTTAAATTATTTCCTATTTAAATTTTCTCTCGGATTTAATTTACCGTCTATAAGAAAGAGAAAAATTATATTTAGTTGTTAGAAATATTATTGAACATGAATAATAGTATTAAATTATTATTATTATTATTATTACTATTAAATAGTAATAAATTGGGAGTGCAGTTTATACGTTCTGAGAAATAGGAGCTTGATTTGTATAAGTTTAGGGACGCTCTCTAGGTAATTCTGGCCCTGTATAGTGTAAATACATACACATACTGCAGGTCTCGATTGAAAAAGTGAATTAATAAGTATTATCAGGAATTAATACGCGTGCATTTACCATCCGCGTTCACGTGTTTTACTTTTGTTCGCGTGAATACGCAGTGAAAGTACGTGGGCATACGTGTACACGGATTTTTTATGTACACGGTTTTGTACATTTCGTGGTTAATTTCACGTGAATACGTAAAATCGTGTACACGCGGAACAGGGAGCTCTAAATATAAACTGAAATACCGATTGATGTGATAATCAACTCGTATTCGCGTATTCGACCTAACGTATAATACTTGCAAAGTTTGCAAAACCCGGATCCGCGAAAACGAAATGTTCGACAACATGTTTATTCGATTACCGACATCGTTTTAGTTTGTATTATAGGATCGCATATATAGTTAATGTGTACTCAACACGGTACATATACATATATTACATGTTAAAGTAATAATTATTTAGTTTTAATGCGATTGCTTTCGCACGGCCTTACTAAATTATAATGCGATTTGTTTTCGAAGCGTGTATACTTTGTACCCCAAAACTCGCGCAGCTCTTAGATACCTGTCTAATTAATTTATCCAGTCGGCGCGTAGAAAAACATAATACATTATACTGCAGTGCTTCCCGAACTCTTTCGACTCGTGGCTTTTTTTTTCTTTCGAAATAAGGTTTTCCCGGGGCCGCGCCCTAGTGATTCATTGCAATCGAAAACCTACTCCGATCGGTGTAGTATTAGTCGCGGCGTTCGACATAACCCTGGCCAATGGTAAACGAGGAAACTAAATCCGCGAAGTGTATCGACGGGTGTTTTTGTCTTCTTCAAATTTTAAAGAAAAAGAATCGGGGATCTAGACGCGCACGTGGACCCAGACAATATTTCGAGGTACAACGCTAATAACGCGGAGAATTTTCATCAACTGAAAAATTCTTTTTAGAGAGAGAGAGAGAGAGAGTGAAAAACACCGTTGTAAAACCAATGCATTCCTCGCTCCGATCGGAACCGTCGGGAACGATTACGACGTCGCCTTTCGTATTTCCGTCCGGTCTCGACACACAACGACAACAATACGCGCCCGTCGAAACGCAAACGCCGCTACAATAACAACGTCCCGATAACATTACCGCGGCGGGTGCGCGGCGACACCGCCGAATTACGCGTCTTCGCGCGTCGCGGTGTTGTCCCGACGTCCCGTCCCTCGTGCGAACCGTACGCACGGACGCTGTGGCCGCCGCCGCCGCCGCCGTTATTATCGTTACTGTCGCTGTCGTCGCCGTCGCCGTCGCCGTTATAACGATAGCGCGTCCTCGGTGGGCCGTGTTACCCGGGTCCGAGAGCGCGTTCGTTTTCCGCCCGGCCCCCCCGCCCGACCTACGCGCGCGACGGCGGGCGCCGCCGGCGAAACAATCCCCGCGCCCGAACGGCCGTCGCGCACCGTACGCGCCGCGGCGTGTAATAGGTTATCGGCGGTAGCGCGTGATAATAACGTACCGTCCGCGGCCATTTCCGACGGGGCCGGGGTCCCTACGCGTTCGCCGCGCCCGTCAACGCGCGCCCGCCCGTGATCGCGGCGGTCACGGCGAACACGCGCGGCCGTATTAACGCGGCGCATAAATTACACGCGACGCGGTAATAATAACAATAACAATAATAACGCGGCGCGGCGTCGTTGCCGCGCGGGGCGGTCGGCCCGTGAACGCGCAAATGCCAAACGCGTCGCCGCGGGGACGTGCGTCCCAGCAGCTGTCGTTCGTCCCGGGATCCGGGACGCGGGTTCAGACCCGTCAATCCGACCGCGCCGTTTCCGAGCGGCGGTCGGTGATTTCTTCGTTTTATATCGGGATTCCGTGCAACACGAATGCGCCGTTCTCCGACCTGTCGACAATCGGCTGGACGTGTTACGGTCCCCAACAACGAACATGCCGGGGGTTTTCGAGTTTTTCACAATATTGCTCAACTCGTAAACGGTCCAGAGAAACTTGAGCGGTAACTCAAAGCAATGCACAGTTTGTGGGCGGTTAAAGAATTTTAGAAATAGATCTGGATAGGAAAAAGAAACAAAGCAACACAATGATTGTTTTTAAACGCTTAATAATCCGGTTTGATAGTCATAATTCGGATTTGGTGCTCAGCACTTATTCAGGGACTAGTGGCGAACAATACCCTGACCGATCCGTCCAATCTGGATCGGTACTTTCAATCCGTTTAATCCATTCATAAATCCGGATTATGTGATCGTAATCCGGGTTCCGGATCGGTCAGAGTATTGGCTCGGCACTATAGTGAGGACGTATTGAAATTCGCAAATCGCGTCGTTACGTACCTTTACTGCGTGTTTAGCCGGGTTAAAAACTAAAAAAAACACGGACATACTTGGCCTCTATTGTAGACGAAAAGTTAGAAAGGTAGTAGAGGGCGAATATAACGTATATCTGTGCGCAACGATTAACCATTTGCTAGTGAAAAACGATTCTGAGCTGAGTTCATTTGATAGTGTCGCTTTGTAACCAATAATACGTATATAATAGTCATGTTACAGTGAAATAATTACATATTTTTTTCTTTAATAATATTTGTTTAATATTTTACCTATTTTATATTTCCTACGTTTTTCCCATGTTTTCCTAATTATTAGGAAAACTTATGGGGAAATCAAAAAATGACCTCCCTAAAGTACCGTTCCGGTCAGATTTCCTTTCAGAAAATGTGCTATCGTTGTAAATCGGAGCGAAATTGCTGGTAGAAAAGTTGTCCACAAAAAAAAAAAATAAACATCATTGTAAAACCGATACATTCCTCGATCCACTCTAAAACTACCAATTTCGATTTTAATTTATATGTTTTTGCGATTGATTTTTAATTCGATCTGCCTCCAAAATATTTTAATCGGTGAAATGGAATAATCAGATATGTCTCGCCGTAAGTAATTACGAGTATTAATACGCTTAATATTCGCGTGACCTCTTCCGTGTGATTATAATGGCATGATACGGTAGCAAATGTATACACGCGTTCAGGGTTTTTTTTTTGTACATTGACTACATTGACTACCTGTATACTAGATAGTCCGTCAATAGAACTAATGCATTTTTAACTGTCGTGTTTTCTGACCAAAATGTAAAGAAATTTGAATTTAAATATAGGTATTCGTATAAAATATAATAGATACCGAAAACAGGTCCAGGGGGCAGACATGTCTCCTTAATCTCCACCCGTAAATACACCGCTAGAACAACATAACGTGAGACATTTATTATCTCGAAAATTAATAACTTTTTTCGGCATTTGTTTTTTTTTTTTTTTTCGACAATTTAAGAAACAAACGGCTGTTAAATATTAGATTACATTTACAATTTTCTTTTCGTCACTCTTCTGAACTAAATCCACTACTTACTCTCGATTTTCAACTGCACCGAAATCGTATTGTTTTTGGAACTTTAACTTCGTCTATTTATGGAACTTGTATTATAGATTGCTATTTGGAAAGTGCATAGTGGTTTCATTCCAACGATAACGATAATGTAAAATTTTAGAACTATTCATTTTTTAAATTTTCTAAAAAACAAATTCCGAAAAAAGTTAATACTTTCCAAGATACTGAGTATGTTACGTTATGCTAATCAGCCTGTATAATAGTAGTAGTGTTTACTCACGGATGAATTACGACTATAATATAACCTAGCAACGGTGATGACGAAGGTACCTATGCATACATTTCACCATTTTATCCGGCATCCGGCAGGGGCGTAGTTGGGATTTCGTACTGCGGGAGAGGGGGGGGGGGCTAAATACACTCTCGCTTGAATCGTAGACGCAAGTGAGGGGGTTTAAAGGATTCGATTCATTCTTATGTTGTTTTCATCCATATGCGTGTCAATGTAATACTTTAAACACAAATTGATTAAAAAATAATGATAATAACGAAATATTTAATATATTTATAATTATTGTCAATTGTTTTACTATCATAAAAAATAACGATGAAATGAATTTGAATATTTCACGGGTTAATCAATGAAATTCACCCTCTTTGTGCGTCGTGAACTTTTTTTCATCATCTTCGTGGTATATTACGATGTCTGCCAGTAAGGACGTGTCGTTCGCAAACGACCCGTTCGATTTATCCAGATTGCGATTAAGATCCTAACTGATTTAAATTCGGTGTACAAATTGACCCAATCGACTGGTCATACTGGAGTATAAATATTGTCAAACGATTCGAATTCGGATTTCGGATCGAGTAAATAATAACTATGAAGATATTAACATCTCGCTTACTGAATAGATTAGATTAAATGATTGGCTACTCCGACTAGTAAAATGCAATCCCCATTCCCGAAATGACTGAATCGCTAAACGTAAAATTAAATTAACAGGTTTTTTGAACAAACTATTTTGAATAACCGATCCGAAAGACCTGTTTCACTCGAAACGCCCGGTTTTCCTATCCCTAACTGGCAGGCTTCCCAATTACTCGTAGGTCCGACTGTCTATTCGTTTGATATCTCTATGGTATTGCTAAAACTATTACAAGTTTATGCCATCGTTTATTCGCCAATTATAATATTATATGTGCTTGATGATTACGAACGTTTTTTTTTTTTTTTTTACGCGTGAAATGTTATTAAACCGCGAAAAAATGTGATCCGGACTGTGTCCGAGTGTATTTTATATTATTTTTCGACTAGGTATTATTATTATGTAAGAGCATACGTTGTTTTTGACCATACTCTTCTTGAGTTTTCCTTTATCATCTCTCATGATGCGAGCATATGGTGTTAAAAAGTTCATCGCTGGGTCGTTTAAAATATTCGGTCTACACCGTACACGCGCAAGTGAATCATGCTCTTGCATTTTGTTTGTTCTAAAGGATAATCTGTTTAAATTCGGTTCACTTTTCTTTTTTTTTTTCTATATAAAATAGAAACTTTGTTTTTTTCGGAACACTATCGTGCGGGGTTATACGATTGCGTATAATATTATAAATCACACATAATCCCAGTCAGTCGAGTAATTCTATAACGCCGCGTGTGTTTATAATATGCCTTACATATACACGCGGGCAGACGACAACGAGTTAATATTCGAGACGTCTTGGGGAAAACACGTAAAACCGCAGGGACGGTCGGACGGAGATATCCGACGTCTCGTAGTCGGATATCGGCACTACCGAGGAATGTGTTCGAGACAGATAGGTCAACGATAAAGTATACCCGCGGTCAGAGTCGACAGAACTCCGTAACCCTTTCGTAATTTTGTATACGACACGCGTACACGCGAAAACGTGCAATAATCCTACAATATTGTCTGGTAGAACCCTTGATCTCAAACGGTTTTCCACTCGTCGACCGGCGTTCTTCAAAATAAATTATTTATGTTCAACAGTACTATTATTTTCGTGACATATTTACTGACGTTTTTCAAACATTTTTGTTCATTTCGTCGACTAGGTTATATTTTATGAAGCCGATTTTTCGATTTTAAACTGATGCGCCTAATATAAATACAATTGTAAATATGGTTATATCACACAATTTTCAAAAGTAATACACCAATTTTGGAGGTCTTCAAAAAAAAAATCAACTTTCTGAATAACCTAGAAGATTCGTCAATTAATTCATATATATATATACCTTGTACATACTTTAATAATTCAGTTCGGACATTGACAAGTAAAAATTTTGTGCGCTTTTAAAAAATTTGAAAATTATGTTTTATAATTTAACGACCATCGTAATGATAAGACTTTCTACCGCTAATCTACCGCGCGATGTCCACTTGACGGAGCGATTTTTCAATTTTAAATTTGATGCGTCCGAAATAAATACAAACGCGAATTTTCAAAAATATTACCTTAACCTGGGTCTTGGTAAATGAAAATTGAAAATCGATTTCTCGAGTAACACCTAGAAAACCTGTCGTGAAATTCCCGCATACTTGAAAAATTAAAACAGGACGTTGGGAAAGGGCGTCTATTTTCCAACCGCTTATCGCTCGAAAACAGTCTCGATCGTTTTATTTATTTTACCGAAGTTTTGTCTTCGGACCGATATAATATGTGTATCGGTTTCGTGTCGAAAGTGCGCGTATAATGATAATATATTATATTTTACGACCGAACATACTTGTGTATTGTATCTTTTTTTTTTTTTTTTTAGAAAATTCTATTTTATTTTCGTATACACACCCGTTCGAACGAGTTTATTATATTATAATTAGATTTCGTCGAGCGATAAACAAATTATAATAATTTCGTCGGGTCGCCGGTAAATTTGCACGCGTATCTTTAGACAGAAAAAAAAATTTAAAAAAAAAAAAAAAGAAATAGATTAAGTCGTCTAATACAGCTGCTCCTCTACGATACGACGGCGGCGGCCGCAGGTGTTCGGGACAGGCGTTTCGGCGCGTGTGTCGAAAGTATTAGAAACATTGTAATTCGCGTTATCATTGCGAGGTCGTTATGATAATATTACTATAATATTACGTATTACTATGCGGCGTGTGTGTGTGTGTGTGTGTGTGTGTTTCAAGAGCGACGGCCCGCTACGGGCGTGTAATATTATCGTATAGAACGCTCGCAAAGCGTTCGCGTAAATTTGTACGTGTGTGTGTGTGTGTCGGTTTGTCCGGTATGTACGACGAAAGCGAAACCGCTCGGTCGGTTTCCGGTTTGTATTATTTACCGGGCGGTCGGTACGGCCGGCTGTGAATATCATTATTAACGACCGGACTGGACGGATTTGTCGAAAACACACGTCGCGGAGTCTTGTGCTACAACAGTAATAATAATATTAGAAAGAGGGCGTGCTGCCAGCCGGTAATAATTCGATTGTGAAAACTGTTTTGCGCGGGAAAAACTACTACTCGGATTATAAAGACACGACTGTGTAAGAAACGGGCGCGTCAACGATTCGCCGCGGAAAAAGGAGAACGCTCGCGCCCGGGCGACGCGGGTCGCATTTGTCGACGCGACGAGTACAACGCGATCACGGAAAAGATTAAGAATTGGTTGTTTTTTTTCTAAAATTTGGTTGCGAATCCGTACGAAGATTCGAAATCGCTTGCGCGGTATTTTTCAATATCGACTACACCCGGCCGTATCGCTTACGGTTTACTGCCGTATAGTAACCGTGGACGAACAAACGCTTCGGGTTCGGGGGATAAATTGTTCTCTTACGTTATACTGTAATACGCAGAGAGCCGTCAAGGTTTGGTTTCCCGACGGCGATGTGTCGACGTTGTTGGACCGCCGGACATCGACCCAATCACGGGATACACATGAACACGCGTAGACTGCCCGCAGACGGCGGACGGCCATTTACTCTGCGTTGGCATTGAACGCGTGTCCGCGGCGGCCATTTGTGTACACGGCAATGTTTACGTTCATACGAAATTGATAACGAACGAGTAAACATGAACCGTGACGGGCGTCAGGGCGAAATTTCGAAATTTCGTTTGTATTTTTTCAAATGAGAATAACAATCTTTGACGATATTATATTATAATGGACAATAGATTTTTTTTTTTTTTTTGTCCTTTGGACAACGTTTCTACTTTTCGGATTTACAATTACAGCACTTTTGCTGAAGGAAAATCTAACTGGGGAGATACTTTAAGGAGGTCGTTTTTTTGATTTTCCCGGGAGTTTTACCATAATATGACATAATGTGTACTATTGACATTACAGGCTTACGCACGGGTAGGACTGATTGGGCTTTAGTCCCACCTGAGCCTTTTTTTTTATACGGGGGGGGAGGGTGGATACCTATATGGTACTTTATAAAGTTATGATTAAAAGTAGGTATAGCCCTTTTAGTTTTTAAACGTTTGTGTTTACCCGAGAGACTATATAGAAATTATAAAGTAATAAGGCGTAATAGCCGTCGAAAATCAATATCAAAATAAATCAAAATCATAGATATTTACACGATTAAAGATATAACTGGTCAGCGGTTCCCCATCGAAATGTGATAATTATTCGTAGATATTAAACATGTTTAATATCTATGATCAAAATAGTATTATGTTATATCTTTACGTGGGTTTGCACCAGTTACCATTGGAGGTAGTTGCGTTAGACATGCTATACTTGAAAAAATTGCTAAACAAATAAATGTGAAACGTGTAACGCTAAAATCAATATCTAACACAAGAAGGGCTTGCCGGTCTGAAGCTATATCCGCTTTTAAACGATTGACATAGCTATACTATATTAACCAAACTCCGCTCAGAATCGTTTTTCGTTAGCAATGGTCAATCATTGGGTACCGATATACATTAAATCTCTCCTCTACTATTGTAACACGATGTGTTCCTATATTATTTTATGTATCCACTAATATTGTTGGGCATGTATTAAAAATAGAGCACCTACAGCCACATGATTATTCTCCAGTCCTTTTGCTGTGCAAATGCTGTCTTCGTTGGCTGACAGTTGAGTACAAGCAAATTCAAATTTTCTTTCTAATTTACCGTCGAACAAAATTGACTCCACTAATCTCTTCTTTTGCGTTAATTTCATGGTCACTACGTGGGCTACACGCAATAACTGTCCAATTTTATATCCCTGTGTGGACCACAAATTATGCGGCTAATGAGCCGCTCCTAAGAATAATGAGGATTGCCAAAACAGAACCGTCTCACTCTTCTAATTAATTACTTTATTTTATTATAAATATTTTCTGTTTTTGTTCGTTATTAATTGTTATTGTTTTTTTTTTTTTTTTTATTCTTATTAATTATTATATATTTTCGTATAATTGTCTATAGATCGTGTTAATATTCATATATTATTTACTTGTTGTGTAACCATTTGGGCTACCAGCCCGTACTTATTAAAAATAAATTGTACATAACTGACGTAAATATCGTACGTGTCGGTGACCGGGAACACTCTTTTGGCAAGTTTCCAGACTCAGGTAAATCAATTTTTCATTAGTCTCACTTCATAGTAGTTCCAATCGTCAAAACAATGGAACCACCTAGTGTTGATGTACATAACGAATTTGTTTAAATGTCATAGTTACCAGTGAATATTATTAAAATCGTAATAAATGTGTCTCCTAAACTTCATAGACATTTCCGTGCGCTCTGAAAGGTGAAGTGAAAGAACCATATAAACGCAGAACGTAATGGTGTTTCCATCATCCTCTCCCCCCCCCCCGAAATACGAAAAATGTACTGGTTTTACAAAGATGTTTTTATTGTTATTTTTTGTTTTTTTTTTGTTTATGTGAACCCCTTTTTTTCTACTAGAAAGCTTACTCCGATTTACATTGATGGCACCTGATTACAGACATACATTCAATTCCTTTCCGTGTCCTACCTTTCTAACTTCCCGCCAACAACAGCGGCTGCACACACGTGCGAACTATGCCCGTCCTTTTCTTTTATTGTCGAAAAGAAATAAAGGCTTCAACGTCAAAGATTATCAGCCATGTGTACGTGTGACAATGTGTGTTTCGCAATGATAATTGAATTTAAAAACACGAATTATTTAAATGTATAAAGCGTGTACCTATGCATATTAGTTAAATCCAGTTGTCGGGTATCGGTAGGGTTTCGAACGTTTTAAAGATCTGCGCACCTCTTGGATGGTGTGTTGGCTGGTTAGGTCTTTTGGCATTTGTTGCATCTGGGAGGTGCCGATCTTTGCCGATTAAGAATGACTGTTGTTATAGTCGTAGATCGTTGTAATCTACACCCGTTTATTTCAATAATATTCGCGATGGCTTTTGGGTTGATATCCATACGATACTGTCCACGCGTACTGTTTATCATTTTCTTTTGTCGAAACACAATATTAAACAGTATAAACATTTTTTTCAAAAAAAAAATGTATAGCGTTTTGACGGGGGCTCTCGTTGAAAAGACCTCTGACCGTCTTAATCCGGGCTTGACCGTACACGCGCGGGAAGTCGGGGCCCGTATCCCGCGGCGGGCCATTTTCGAATACGCACGGCGCGATGACCCGTCTCGCGGTCGCTCTTGTTGTCCGTGCGCGCCGGAACAGGCGGCCGGTCACTGCGCGCTGGCGGCACGGCGGGCGTGCGCACGGCCAGAGTCGTTACCAGGAGTCCGTCGTACGCGCGCGCGGCACAATAAATTTACGGCCAGACGCGGCCCGTCGCCTGTACGTGACCGCAGATAGTCCGGACCGATAAGTCTCGCGCGCCGCGTAATGGTCGGCGGCCGGGCCGTGGAAAGCACCGCCGTCGACGGCGGAGCGGACGGCGAGGACGCGCTCAGCGTCGACCCGACGACGACGGCGACGGTTAAGGAACAATATATCTCGCGTACCTATACCTATTATATTGTACGCACGCCGGCGTATCGTCTCGAGATTTGTTTGTGTGTTTTTTTTTTTTTTCATTTTTATCTCTTTCCGTACTCCGCGCCGCCCTGCCCGCCGTCGCGCAACCGCCCGTCCCCGACCGCCGTACACGCCGTCCGCTCTGCCCGCGGTGGAACGAGACATCCGCCGCGCGGCGCGCGTAAACAATGGACGAGCAGCGCTCACAAAACTCGTGTTATAATAATAATATACGTACAGTATTTTTATTTTTTTTTTTTTTTTACACGCTATTCGCTCTCTCGCTATGTTTCTCCGCGTGGGTATTATTATTATTTTTTTTTTTTTTTTTAAATTTTTTTCTCCTCCCGTCCTTTACGTATACCTGCCTACCTAGCCGTTCCCCTTTGCCCCGCGCGCACGCGCCCGCCGTATCGTGGGAGTCTGTTATACGGAAATAATAACGCGGGCAGGTACACTCGTATTTATTATGTTACACGAACTCGATCGGAATCCACCGCGTTGTCGGCACGCGGTCGCGCGCTTGCGCCAGACGTGAAAATGTACAATAATAATAATAATAATAGTAAGTAATAGTAATAAAAATAACGTTCATCGTAAAACTCAATTACGAGAGCGGCGGCACGGCACAACGGCCGGGACCGGTTTCGTTTTCGGTTTTTTTTTTTTTTTTTTTTTTTCATGTATACCGCGCGCGTTTTTTCGAACGTACTCGAGGGTCGGTCGACCGCAAGGATACGGCAGAGCCCGGACTAAACCGTACATTACAACTGCGGCACGCCGATAAAATATTACGCTCTGTGTTATTAATTATTATTACCATACACGGACGTCCGGCGAATAAATTGATAATATTACAGATAATTGTCTGTTCGAATCCGGAAATCGTTCCGGCGTACCGTACACTGTTCTAATACAATAGCGCAGTGTAGTGGATGAGCCGATATGACTAATTTTTCCGATACCCGGTATTCGAATATTCGCTACCGCGGTAACCGATCCGATATTTGAAATCGAAAACTGTGAGCCGACATCGAGATTGACCCACACATAATATGAAAAAAAAACCGATAACTACCAACAGTTACCGAATGATCAAACGTAACCTGGTTACTGTATTTTATAAAACAAGTTGTTTTGGGCGATTTTGGTTATTACTGTGGTAATTACACCACAACCAAACGAAATGAACGGTTATGATATTTGGTTATTGATAAAGTAAAAATTAGATATTGTCTAGCCGGTAGTTTTTTTTTTATTATCAATTATTAAAAATATCGAGCGTTATAACCATAAACATGTAGTGTTCGTGAATCTATTAGCATTAACCAAAGTCGTATAACCATAACTGATAATAAATATAACCAGGTTAATCGACAAAATACACACACAGTGTTGTTCGTGTCATAATGTTTTGAACAATATTACATTGTGTACAATCGATCTTTGATTTACGTTATATTAAAGTATAAACTCAAACACGAATAAACAAATCGGTAAAATGTTAAAAAAAAAAAAAAATCGAATTGTTACACTGAAGTATGCACGGGGCACGGACATAAGAGATTAACGCTGTGACGAGTGATAACACTGATAACATATTAACGTAGACCTACACTTATACTGAGTTAGTTATATTAGTATAAGGTAATGAAAGCATACAATTAATTCCGCGATTAAAGATGATTAGGTTGTGTGGTGACGTTAAAACAGTGGCCACGAACGTGTTTTACAAACTGATTGCACAGTGGCGCTCTCTGCCAAACAGCCAGAACACACTTTACATTCAAAGTTTGAAACGGTATTTTCATATTGTAATAATATATTTTTATCGAAATCCGACGTTTATTGGAAAAAAAATGTTTTCAAAACAAAAAAAACCTCCGATGTTCTCAATATCGGCCGATATATAATTGCGCCGATACTCACCACTAGTATTTATAGTATACTAGATAATAGATCCTCGTGGGAAAAAATCGGAAACTCCTCGCGCGTGTTCCGGAAGCCGAATTCGGAGATCGTTTTAAAACATCCAGTTAATCGAGGGCAAAACAATTTCTGTTTGATTATTGTTTTTATAATAAACCGGTCGATCGACGAAGGATACATTTCTTGTAGATGCATGAAGATTTTCGCCTCTGAATAACGATAATAATAAATTATTATTATAACCAAACGGTTCACGGAAACGATAACGAATATAATACGCGTCAAAAAAAAAAAAAACACGCACACATGCGCACTGCGTACTGATAATGTATTATACCTACTTGGCCGTTATTATTAAACTGCATTTAAGCAGTAATAAAATATCGTGTACACCTTTGATGGGTACCTAACCTAACCTTCATAGTGATTCCCAAAATGTTTCGACTCGCGGCGCACTTTTCGTACTAAAATTTTCTCAGAGCACCCTTGGAAATTATCGCGATCGAAAAACGATTACGATTTGAGTGGTCGATTAATCGATGTCATTTTTTTAATTTTCGGTTTTCATAATAGGATAAATTATTACGTAGGTAATCGTATGAAAGAAACTTGGCTCCGAATCGTTTTTCGTTAGAGCAATGGTTTGTCGTTGCGTACAGATAGGAATCGAATTCCCCTCTATATCCTGCAGTCTTCCCAACTTCTCACCTACAACAGCGACCCGCCCATCGCGCGATCCTTTAAGGTATAGTGTGAATAATTTCGAGCATTTTTACTAATCGAAAAAGCGTTTTTCAACGAAAATGATTACCGCAGAAGAAGCTCTCAGCTCTCGTGATTAAGCGTGTGTCCGCTGCTGTTTTAAAGGCGATGAATTTTTTTTTTTTTACCCAACAATGATGTGCTCAACGCATACAGCCGAATGCCGTTTTTCATTAATTCGCTTACGTATGTATATATATATATATATATAAAAAAAAATACTTATTGTCAATCGATTTTATTTGCAGACCAAAAAACTTGACTTTTTATTGTTAATTTTTTTTTTTTTTCAATTTCAATTTATTGTTATTAGATATATTTGAAATGTCCATTTACATTGCGTTTGATTACGAACGCATCGGTTTTATATTATGCAAACAAATTTAAAATTCACACACGCACACACACGACGCATATTCATTCGTATGGTTTCGTTTTTGTGTCGACAAATACGTATCGTTGGTTTTTTTTTTTTTTTTGCCACACAAATAAATAATATCGTAATAGGATGCGAGCGGCTTTTGTTTTACTAGTAGCTTATTTAAACATACCGGGTACGTAAAACGAAGAATACCCAATGACGGCTTTAATCAATTTAAGCGATTTTTTCGACAAAGATGTGGACGGAGCACGCGATTCGCACGATCGTGTTTATTGACACTTGTACTCGTTATGATATTATTATTATTATTATTATCAGCCGACAGGTCGCTGCGGCACGTTTGGAAAAATATGTCGATAGGTGTGTTTTGCCGCAAATTATAATTTTACGAAGAAAATACGTTCGGTTATACTGAACGTTACACACTATACAACACGCAGTACACTATTATCGCGATTATTATGTTCTTTGACATCTGTTCTTCATTATGTCTATGAGGTTTTGAGAACGATAATCGCGACAATTTACGCCGATAAAGGGAATATCCCAAACAGCCACTTTTGTTTATTGCCTCGACTACCTCCGATTCCAGCGATGAGCTGCTCGTCGACGCGATGTTTCCGTTGTACTCCCGTCGCGGGTTTTTTATCGACTCGATTTTGCGGGTTTCCATTCGGGACTACGGTTTCCCTGGAGCAGTACCGGACCATCGGGTAAAACGTTAGGTTTTCCTGTACTACCGTGCAGTGGCGGATTCGGTTCGTCTTCCAAAGGGAGGGGGGAGAGAGAGGTCAATATCATTTTGGTCCGAAAATTATACTTTTTTACTAACATGACCAGACGTCAGGCAGTCAATGTGATCCCTGACCACTTAATGTGATAACACAACTATCTGCAGAGGCTGTGATTATAATTTATTAACACTCTGAACTTCTATAGAGATTTCTGAGAGAAATTATTATCTATAGGTAGTGTGATGTCTAGGGGGGCGGGGGAGAGCTATGACCCCTAGGTCCCCTAAACGCCGCACCTGCCATCGTGTTATTATCTGATAAATAATTCATCGATTGAATGCGGTCGTATTCGTTAATTACATATTATTACCGAAAAGTCGTATTCACGTGTTATTGTACCATAACGTGTTGAATTTCGGGTCGGTTTTAACCAAACTGTCACGGTCCGCCGATAGATACGGCGTGCTCGCGTTTTTACAGTTTTTATCGCGGTTATTAAATTAATTTTACAATATTTGACAATAGATCATTAAATCGTAAAATGAGGAATTGCTCAAGGAAAACGACAAAACTCGGTTTATAATATGTGTATACAGAAAAATATGTTTGGCAAATTGTAGGTAGGTACATAAGGCACATAATATTTACTATTGCTTGTATTTGTAATAATTATACGAGTTAAATAACCCGCATATTATTATAATGTACGTCCGTAGAACGACAAAAAAAACCTATCTAACCGAAGGTCAAACCGAGTTTAAAATGCAATACGGTCAATGACTTTATTTTATTCGGAGTACAATTAAAATTGAGAAAATACATTTTAAATTTGAAGTGTATATATCTATAATAAAAAAAAATTATATAAAAACAATATAAATTGCAAAATACGTAAGTATTATTTTTTTTTTTCAAACAAGCGTCATTAAATAAGAGCGTCCATTATATTAATTTTAAATTCCGAGAGAAGTCAGGAACGCATTAATTTGTCATGATGTATTTTTGTGTGCACGTGTGTGATTGTGTTTACAACTTTTCTTCCAAAAAACATTGTTCAATAAAAAACTTGAAAATTAATTTTCTCGTAACATTTTTGATCTAATCAGTGCATCGGGGAGGTCGTTTTTAACGATTATCCTTGTAATATTCTTGATAAGCGGGAAAAACTGGAAACGGTCCGTATGATTTTTGTCGATTTCTGAGTTACTTTGACAACAAGAGAAAATTCGACTCAAAAATACTCGGCTCGAAATCGTTTTCGTTATAGAATAATGACAATTTTAAACAAAATAAACAATAAATTTACATTTTAAAGATAGAAACGTTACATTCGTTCACTACGCGAGTATATTGTAGTATGTCTCCGAGGAGCAATTTGGTGTTAATTTATTCGTAAAAACTAAGTGCGTATACAATTCAATACAATTAAATTAATGTTAAAATTGATTTTGATGAAAAAATTCGAATACAAAATGAAAAACTACGATATATTATGCTATTTAAAAAAAAATTTAAGTACTATTTTAATTGTATTTTCACGTGTAATAAAAACTGTAATAATATTATTGTTCCGACGCTTGTATTCATTTTAAAATATGAGAATAGCGACGAAACTGTATTTAAGTTTTTAACTTACAAGCATATTTTGTTTTTTTTCGGAAAACACTTTATCAGTTAGTGAAAATGCTTTGGAAAATTATTCACATCGTAACTGAAAAGGTCAACCGTTGGTAAAGCTGGGCAAGTTAATGATTTTTTTCGACTAAATTAAATTTAAAATTAAATAAAGTTGATTCAAAATAACCTATCGATTCAACTGAGTGAGAAGTTAACCAAAAGTAAAACTAACTTTTTAACTCAAATTAATTAAAAAAAAAAGTGTTCATAAATTGTCTATTATTTTTCTTCTCTTCTTTTTCAACTTACCGGTCCATTTAGGACCAGCGCTACCGTCAAAATATCTCTCCGTCTATCTCTCTGAAACGCTGTTCGTAAGGTTGCGTTCTGGTCTATCGTTACTATATTTATGGCAACTACGTCAGTCCAACGGATTTTGGGTCGTCCTATGGGTCTCGTTTTATTTATTGTGTTAACTAGCACATTTTTAATTAGCTGCCCATCTGCTCTCCATGCACGCCCGAATCATTCTAATCGTTTTCTCTTAATAAAGAAGAGTATGTCTGGCTTATTATATAGCCTCCTTATATTTTCATTACTTCTTCTCCCGTTCACCCGTACGTCTGTACTTCCAGATTAAACATTGGCCCCTATATGGCTCATAAAACTTTCCCTTCGAACGTGATAAGTATTCTATTATCGCCTTTGATCAATGACCAAGTTCCGCAAACGTATGTGTTTACAGGTCGAAGGTAGTTTTATTACGTAGTAGTAACATTGATTTTCTAGATGACACCTTAGATCTCAGGAGCTTAATAATACTGAAATAAAATCTATTTCCACTCGTGATCCGTTCGCTTTTATCCATATGCATGTTATTTTTTTTATTGATGTGCAAGTATTTGAAACTTTCAACTTTTTCAAATTTATAATTATCAACATCTATAAAATCTATATTTGGGGCGGTATTTTCGAAACGACCGTGTAGTTATAGTTTTCGCTTCGTCCCCCATTCCTTTACTTGCATTTTTGTGATTGGATGTTGTGTTAATGAATCTTCCTCTTTGGTTTCACCCATTACCACAATATCATCTGCATACGCTAACAAAACCTGATCATTGCTTATCTCTATCATTCGGTCTTCGTTTGTGCCTTTTATTATTTTTTCGTAAGTAAAATAGTGCTGGTCAAAAAGCGTCTCCTTGTCTCCTTGTTTCAGGCCAGATTTAACCTCAAAAGGATCTAAGATGCCTCGCAAAAACCGCACTCTACGTAATGTTTTTCGTAACGTGTTTTTATCAAGTACACATATTTTTTAGGCATTTCTAAAATTACCGGTGGCTTCTAAAGCTCCTCTCTGTCTACACTATCATACGCCTGCTTGTTATCTACAAAGACTAGATGTAGGTACTTTCTGAATTCGTAGTATTTTGACATTATTTGTCCTAGTGCGAAGATATGGTCCGTTGTGGATTTTCCCCTTCTAAATCTGCATTTGTAATTCCCAACTATTTCTTCTGCATATGGGTTCATTCTTTCTAACGTCGGTGATGTCAACATTTTGTAGCATGTGTATAGCAATGAGATTCCTCTGTAGTTCTCTGTTTTAATGGGATTTCCCTTCTTCAATATTGGTCATACGATAGCTGTTTTCCATTCTTCTGGCACGGTCTTGGTGTTCTATGTCGCCTCAATAACTTCTCTGATTCCGCTTACCAATATTGTACCCCATTTTCAAAATAGTTCCACCATTATGCTGTTATCTCCTGGGGCTTTGTTGTTTTCAAGCCTCTTAACTAAAATCTCTTCATATTTGGGTACCTCTACATTGGCATATATTACCTACTACGATAGCCTAATAATCCTCCTACAACCCCCAACCGGCGACAACAGTAAAAAATAACAGGCATTCGTAAAAATTCATATTTTCGAATTAAATGTCTATTGTTCATAATATAATATTTATTTATATGAACATTGAAATAAAAATTTAAATCGACTTAACTTGTTTAAATGTAAAATTAACTCCAGTTAGTTGAAAGTAAATTCGTTTGTATTCCTCGAGTTAACAATTAAGTTGACAGTTCAAAAAAATATTAGTTACTTAATTTAGTGAAAAAGTTGAATCAACTTTAAACCCGACCTCACCTTGTTAACCCGTTAATGTCCCGGTGGTACTTTATTTGGAAAAATCGTCTACTCCCGATTTCCATCCAACAGCCCCGTTAACAAATCATACCGACAATTGTCAGTTTTTCCGATTGATTAAGACAACTACGAAGAACAAGTAGCCTTCTCAGTGCACCGAATAGATTCTAGAAATTCCGCGAGAACGTTCAACAAAGTTTTTGATTTGCGGTAGAACAACTAGGTATTATTGTTTAAGGACACAAAAGACGCATCATAATGAAAAAAAAAAATGAAAAAAATGAACCGTCCGGGTGAAAACAATTTTTATTGTACTATACGCGGACGCGACGCGTTATGTAATTTTCATTACGTCCGTGTTTAGCCGCGTCGAAAATCGGCCGCGCGCCACTGCACGAGACGTATCGGCGGTAGTTTGCGACGTTTACGTTTATCATAATATGATTTATAGTCACTACGCTGCGTACCGGTACAATACGATTACAATATCGGCTGTGGACCCGCGGTTAAGTGCCGACCCGGTCGGCAATTCCGCGCGTTACTTTAAACTAGTTTCGCGGCGAAAAAAATTAAAACATAGTGAGACACTGCCGTCGAATATTATTGTTGTAATATTACTCGATTGTCTCGTATGCGCGATATTGTTGCGTATGGAATTGCATAAAATTTAAAACGTTATGCAACATTACGGTCGGGGGTGGGGGGGGGGGAATTCGTACAACAATTCAATATAGCGCGTCGGCGGCGGCGGCGGCGGCGGCGGATCGGCGGGTTATGAACGCTAAATTTCTTTACTTTTTTTTTTTTAAATTTAGTTTAACGAACGTTATGTTTCGTCTCGACGTGCTCGCCGTACGAGTATAAACAATAATATCGATAACGGTACGGGCGCAGCGTCCGGTAAAACGGCGTACGACAGCGACCGACAAACGGTTCGGGAACGCGTCGTCGTTTGATGGGATATTGCGGACAATTTAATCAGTGTTCTTGTAAAACGCGCGCGCCGCTCCCTGCGGTCGGCTCGGCGGTCGGCACGTCGCCGGTAACCATTGTTCGACACGCACGCGTTTTTACCGCGTTGCGCTCGAGGGACGCGCGACCGCCTGCGCCGGACGCGTCCACCGTAAACAGCGTTTTCGCGCGACGAAACGCTACTGCGACTATGGATTCGACAGAGGAATCGAGTTTTCCACTGAGAAATGAAAAAACCGGACAAACAAAACTTGCACCGTACCGCGACGGTTGTGCGGTTTATCCGACAATAAAAACGCGAAGTGTGTTATTAATGTTTCGATAGCTGATCATTTGACTACTCGGTTCATTCCGGACTCGAACAACTTTATTACGCGCCATCGATATCGGAAAACTATAACCAACGGTTCGCGGTGCGTGCTCTCTTTGTTTTTTCGACGACAATTCCGTTTCTCAACTCTAAACGTCCGTAGCCCGAATAGCTTTTACGAAACGTTTTTTTGTAGATTTCGCGTTTAAAAAATATTGTAAATGTCATTTAATATTTTTAAATTTATGAAATTTCTTTTTTCCACAGGCGTCAAAAAAATTGCCTATACGCAGCCCTTTAAATGAAAGGGGGTTAAACGCGGCCAAAAATGCGCGTATAATATGTAACTGGTTTTGTAAATACTCTTCAAATAAAAATTTCTCTTTGATCTAGTCGATGTATTGGGAAGGTTCTTTTTTTTTTTAATTTCCCTTGTAGTTTTCCTAATGAATTTGAAAAACTGGCACTTTTCGTCGACTCCCACCTTGGCGACAATGGAATCGATGCCAACAAATATAAATTAAATTCTATATCCAACGTTCCAAATTTTCCGCCAACGACAGTGGCAGCACAGTATCTCGGTTCTTTTAGATTCTGAGCGTAGGGAGGAACGTATTGGTTTTACAACGATATTATTTATTCCGTGTGAACAACCTTTCAACCAGATATTTCGCTTCGAAGTGCTTTCAAGTGTAGCACTTTTTCTGTTGAGAAATCACACTGGGACGGTACCTTAAGGAGGTCATTTTTTTTGATTTTCCCAGAGTTTTATAAAATCGTCCGCGGCCGAAGAACCCTAACGGCGGCGGCGCGTAATAGTTTGTCGTCGGTTCGCGGACTCGTGGCGGGCGGCGGATTCGCCGCGAACGTAACCGCCTTTTTTCACGGGGTCGCGCGACATCGTACCGCGCACGGCCGTTTCCCCGATATACTAACGACAATAATAATAATATTAACACCGGACATCATTTTCATTATGTGCCGCAGCACTGCGGTGTACCGCCGGGAATCGCACGCGCATTATTACGCGGCGGCGGCGGCGGCGGTTAAGACCCTACGGTGTTATTACGGGACGGACAACAATGGCGCGTCGACGATTTAAAACGCCAAAGACCGTATAATAATAATAATAATAATATTTTTATTATTATTATATTATATTATAACCCCCCTCCCTTCCCCCTCCCCTCCGGACGGTTTCCGTTCCGACCGGTTTTCCGTGCAGCCGTGCGGCCGTTCTTCGCGCGCACACGCGCTCGTTTGTGTACGGCCGGCGCAATACTATTACAGTCGGTCCGGCACTCATACAGACGACGACGTAATCGTACGCGAAAAAAAAAAAAAAAAAAAAAACACCGAGTATAAAATCTGTTACGGACAATAATGAAATACCGATGCGATGCGCGAACCACCGCAAACACGACAGGTACCCGATAATATCGTTATTGCGGTAGTTGTGATGGCGCGTTTCGGGTAAAATATAAATTCGCCTATCCGATGCGGCCGGTGAGAAAACCGTATTGTTGATGCGCGATGTACCTGTTGTCTATAACGTCGCCCGGGACGCGCACTGCCAAAACGTAAACGATATAGTGCGCGCGTTTAATCGACCGGTTTCGTACGGGGCCGAATCGAAAACGAATACACCACAACGGGCGAAAAAGACGAAAAACAACAACAAAAAAAAAAAAAAACGGGGAAAAAATCGGTCAATAATTGTAAGTTCAGAAACGGATAACGTTCGGAGACCGCTTATACGGGCTGTTTTATGAAAGCGTACCCGCTTAGATTAGCGACTGCGCGAACCGCCCAGCGAAATATTCCTGTGTCCTTTGTTTGTATACGCGTACGGTGCCGAGACCGTGTACATTTCGCTAATACGCGCCCGGTACCTATCTGCGATATTATAATAATAACGAGGTAATATAATCAAAACGAGAAATTGTTAAATTCAGGAACGATATTTTACAGGAATTTGAGTAATTCGGGTGCGGTTTTTCTTAGGAAAATCGAGAAATTCAAATCGTTTACTCGTCGTTCGTTAATTTAACATTTTATGAGAAAATCTAGTAATTTCGAATTTTGTTGTAATTATTGATAGGATCGATGGCATTGTCAAAGATTTTTTTTTTTTTTATTTTAAGTATTTCGTAATCTCATTTTGAGTTACACAGCGTGTCCCACGATAATCTGCCACTTGAAATAACTTTTGTTCTATTCAATATTTTTGATACACATATATTTTGTTTTAAATAATTACTATAACTCTAGGCTACAGTTTATATATGAATATTTTTATTTTTTTTTTATGGGAAGGAGACTTGAAATATAAAGTTTAAAATTTATCGTCATTTTTTACAAAAAAAAATTCAAAAGGGCCATTTTGTAAAATAGATTTTTAGAAAACTGTTGGTTAGTACCGGTCCGAATGTCGTGCGAGACCGTCCGGACGTTGCGGGATGACGCCCGGGCGCGGTGATGCCGTGTCCCGCTGCGCCGGCGCGCACGGCGTTGCGTCAAACATTATCGTCGTGTCGGCCCGGGGTGACCGCGCGGTCCACGATGGCATTTAATATTGTTACGCCGTACGAGCGTCCGGGTGCCCGCGTATTCCAGACGGACACACCGCGCGCCGCAATCAGAAGACCGGGGGGGGGGGGGGGGAAAAACNTCGTTTTTTTTTTTTTTTTTTCCACGAAGATGATTTATTAGGGCGAACGAAAAGAAAACGGGCCGGCCGGCCGGTGTGGCGACCGCGACGACGACGATGATTATTGGTTTCGAACCCGGTCGGAATTCGGTGTGTGCGGTACCCGCGCCGCCGCCGCCGCCGCCGCCGCCGGGGCATGTGTTCCGCGTGTACATCGGACACGGCGCGACGCGTTCGAGAGAGAGAGACAGAGGGACAGAGAGAAACGAACGAATAAATAAAATAAAGAAATAAAGAAAATATTTCAACGTCGTCGCCGTCGCATACGAGAGCGTAAAAATATCTGTGTAGCGGCGTGTTATTATCGTATGCGCCCGCCGCGGAGGGCGAGGGCGTCGGCGGGGTGGGGCGGTGGGGGGGGGGAAGGGTTGGGCGGGGGGGACACGCGGACAGCGGTAAATCGAAACCGCGCCCACGCGTCTTCGGGCGTTCAAGGCCGTAGAAAACGACCGCAGAACAAAGGGGTACCCCCTTCGGCCCCCGGACGGTTGTCGTAGGCCCGGTAACGGGTATTCAAATACAATAACGATAATAACAACGATAATATAATCTCTCTCGCGCGGACCTTATTATTATTGTTGTGTAATACGCTTTCGACGGTGCACTATTTGTGATGGGCTCCGTTTTCGAACCCGGACCGAGACCTACCCGGAGCGCGGCGCGCGCGAGTGCCGTCCGGCGCGGCCACGCGTACGAGCAGCGTGACAAACAATAACGCAACGCTATTCGATAAATGCGCCCGGACGCGTATTAACGTTCCCCGTCCGGCGCGCGAAACGCGTCGAGAATCCCGCGACCGGCCGGACCGCGACGTTTTAAAATGGACGGGCTACTGCGCGCGCCCGTGTACGGCAGCGGGTACACTTTTCACCGGTTCCGAAATCGATACGAAGCGACTGAAACAAAAGAAACCGTCACGTTGACACGACTAGAGCTCAATTTTTCCGGGGGGGGGGAGGGAGCAATGGGCGCTGAAACTGTACGTAACACTCACGGACCGACTCGAGAGGGCTAAGTCCCCGCACACCCAATTACCGTTCCTCAACGCAGTTATACATTTATTTCAGTACAAAAACGTTAACGAAATATTTGTTTTTCAATTTACTTGTTTTTGTGTACGATATTGTCGCTTAATATTCAGTGATTTCCGAAGAACTAACGTTGTTAACTTCGTTCCGAGTTTATTATTGATAAATTTGCAGTGAATTACTGTCGCTCGTATACAAGGCCCTTTGCCAAAAATGCCGCTATCTTAAATCGTGTCTAAAATCCACAGACTAAGTATCGGGAACCGACGTATGTGAGGTCGCAATCAAGATCACGAGTAGTGGGGTGTTGAATTAGAACCTGAGGGATCATGTGAGCCTACACGGGGTCTTACGACCGACGGATCTCGACGGATTAACGCGGCGTCGGTGCGAAATAAATACGGTCGGGTTTAAATGCGACGGTCGTAGACCGCGTTTCTCGCGTTTCATTCGGCTTTATCTAAAACCGTCGTGGTTTTTCGTCCGCCGTTGATGATTTAGGTATACACACAAAAACACCGGCTCATTTAAATCAGAATCATATTTGGACCGTACACCCATGTACTTGTCGATGTGTTAAATTTATGACGGGCAGTCAACGGTCCGATTCGAGGATTCCATTTTAGCGATTGTGGCTCTTTTGAGGTAAGGCACGTCAATACGCTACCCGGACCGGCGTGCTGTTGCGAGGACGCCGGGAGTCCTTTATAATATAGAATACTGTTATTAAATACGATAGTCGGACTATACAATAATAATAATACGATTCGATTTGGATCCGCTGCAACAGTACCAGATAATGGCCAATAGGTGGCGGTGATCCGGTGTTCTTCAATCGGCTCACGTTTCGACTGCCCCGGAATTATTATCGTAATAATTCTGCATGTACCCATTCAGATTATTATTTCGTTATCCCTACGTCCGCACGACTTACCGTTTAAAATGCGGCCGCGAGTCAAATCTATGTGTTGTTACAGATTTTACGGATATAAATGCGGCGATGGCAATGCGCTGTACGACGGCATTGCTTTGTTTGTTTTGTTCCACCGTGTTGAATGTTCTCTAATTTGATTGACTCTTATCTGAATTTTGATAAACACTGTATGAGTTCTATTTACCGAGAATTTAAAAATAAAACGTGCATTTTAGATTCTCGGTGTAGCGAAGAATGTATTGGTTTTTCAAAGTAGTTAATTTTATTAATTTTTTTTCCTTTTTTACGCTGTGTACACAAATTCTACCAGAAATCTCGCTCCGAAGTATCCTAAGCATAGCACCTTTTCCGAAAGGCGATTTTCTTGAGAGTGGTACATTAGGAAGGTCACTTTTTGGATTTTCCCGTGAGTTTTTTCTACTAATGGGAAAAACGTGGTTCAAAACGGGAAAATAGATACAATATTAAACAAATATTATTTAAGAAAATATAATCACGTAATTGTAATTTAGTAACACTATTGGCCGAAATCCGCTCAGAATCGTTTTTCTTTAGCAATCGTTAATCGTTGTGTACAGTTATACCGCCGACACCGGATACCGGAACCAGGTGTATAGGTATAAACGTTTATCGTCTACATGCCATACTATTTCGTCATTAATAATAACCATTAGTGTTCTAATTTGAATGACATAAACGGAAACTTCAGGGCGACTCGGAGTAAAATCTTTATCGGCATATTACTGCGGTCGTTGATTATATCGGGTAAATTGATTAGATGAATTCCGAGGATTTTAAAAGAAGCGCGGTTATATTTACTGATTTGCCTGCATTTTACCGTCAATTCAATAATAATAATTGTATTTCAAATTAAATTTATCAACACGGGAATCCGCGCTTTCTCGTGATTTACGTAAAAATTATGGAATGTCTCCAGTTGAAAAACTAAATATGAAACACGTTTACGACGCTACAAGAGAAAAACGACAACTCAATATGCATCTTTCTAAGAAATTTCTATAAAATTTGTCGTTATTTAAATGTTGAGCGCGGCGAACAATGTATTTGTTATTCGTATTACTAAGGCGTGTTTTTTTATTTCCTGTGTAGTTTTCTTAATAATTTAAAATAAGCGGGACAAACGAGAAGATTTACGACAGGTTTTTTTTATTTTTGAATTCGTTTTAATTCGGTTTAAAATAATAGATCCGATTTTTCACAAAATAGACCGAACAGACATGCTTGAAAATATAACAGGAGGTTCATTATAAGTAGTACTTAATGATCAGCAAAAAAATAATTGAGTTTATGTAGTATTTTTATGATTTTTTGTAAGAATTTTAATATCGTTTAGTAATCGTTTTTCGTTATGGCAATGATTAATCGTTGCGCACAGATTTACATTCAATTCCATTCTACATCCGTGCCTTCCTAACTTCTCACTTACGACAGCGGCCCACCAAGTATGCCCGTCTTTTTTTAGTTTTTATTTAGTTTTATGCCGATAAAATTGTTTGACTGAACAGACATGCTCGAAATGGTAAACGGGGTTCATAACACTTAATGGTCGAAAAATAATAGTTCAATTTGGTCGTTTTTGTTTTAAGGCATCATTACGTATTTAAGTTCAATTATTATTTTATATTTCGTTTTAATCTTTTCGCAAAGCGTGTTTTAACACATAGCTGTTTTATACTTAAACAATGGTAACAATAAAAATAAAATATTCGAATTGTTAAATAGTATAATAAACTAATAAATGTATATGATTAACACATAGTGCGCGTCAGTCTAACAGTGCATCGATCCTAAAAAGTATTTTTTTTTTTTTTTGGACGGAGTTCTCAACATTAGATATAATTTTAACAATTTGTTAGTAAAAAAAATAAAAACAAATACCAAACAGTTCCACAGGTAAAAAAAACGTAGCTAGTAAACACACGGTACCAACGTAAAATATCATTCAACGAATCGCTCGGTCAATTAACTTCTATTGTGTACCGATTGTAATGATAATGATATACGTATATATTTACCTACGTAAGCATTATAAAAAAAAAAAAAAAAAAAAAAAATGATAATACTATTTTTTTCGTACAAAACATGTTTTCGTAACTGGTTAATGTGTGTGTACTGTGTAGGTCCGGATTTATAGGAAATTTGTCTAAACAACAACGTTACGAACATAAGTATTTTATATCGTCTTTTATTTTATTTTTTTTTACAATTACTTCATTGCGTGACATAACTTTAGGTAGGTACCTACTTGTGAACGCACGATTTGGCCAGACTTCAAACATAGACCCGTTCGATAAATTCTAAATAATGCAGCAGCGGCAGCTGCAGTTCACTAAACTTCAGAAACGGTTCGTCCTAAAATGAGTTTATAATACACGTTATGATCGTATTCGCATTTATGCGGCAAATTAATTCTACGCAAATAATTCCATCGTCACGGTCGTATATAAAATAATATTCCTGTACAGATTTTTGTGCCGCTAACTATATTACAGATTCTGGGCCCGGCGAAGAGTGATACACTCTAGGTCAGCGGTTCCCAACGGAGCCTTAGGGAGGAATATTTAGGTACCGCGGGGGGGACAATATAGCCATGATGAAATTATCGTGAGAATGAAATATAAAATGTGCACGTTTACCGTATCTAAAATTAAAAACAATTAATCTCATATTGATTATTAATAAGGAGAGGCGTGTGATTTTTGAAAATCTACGAGGGGGACGTAGAATAAAAAAAATAGAACCCACTATTGATTGATTTTACTATAATTTGTTCTTTTTTTTGTCTAACTTTACAAAACATACTAGAACAACAACAACAACTAGAAATCTAGCTCGAATCAAAACAAAATAGAGAAGATTTTTATCGCCTTTTGAATCTAACCGTTGCATTAGGAAGTCAATTTTTTAATTTCCTAATTATTTTCATAATAATTGGAGGGGAAATGTATAGGAAAACCGGACAAATTTACTGCAGCAATAAAAGTTTCGTTATTTTTCAATTTTGTTTTTCTAATATTTTCTTTATAGTCTACTTAATAATTGTAAAAAACGGGGAATTCGTGGTTGATAACATGAATTACCTATACCTTGTAAACAATGAGAAGTTTAGTACTATTCTGCTCAGAATCGTCTTTTCGTTTTCAATAAACTATAAATATAAATTAAACCAAATGATCCTTGATTATGAACCTTCCCAATTTATCCACCTACAACTGTTGTCGGCTATCAGTGAGTCATTTTATTGTGAACCCTTATTGGAACTGCAATAATACAATTACCGTTAAATGCAATATCGAGTTGTATATAAATAAAATCAAATGGATTGAAATTACATATTAAAAATATAGATTGGTACGTACATTTTAGATAATAAATCCGACCGTAATGAAAAAAAGGATAATTGAAAATGTGCAGTGCAGACCGAATGTAATCGAAAAGAGTGCGTGCACACGGCTTAAAAGTCGGGATGCGGACTTTTGATGAGAACTGACTGACTGAAAAGTTGATTAATTTTATCCGTTTTAATATTTCGTAAATACTTACCAATATAAAAAAGTCGAACATAGTTATTTCGCAATGGATATTTGAACGTGGGAAAATATTGTTTACTTTTTATAACAAAAAAAAAAAAACCTGTTAATTGTTGTTGGCTGATTTTTGGTAAACACTATAACATTATATTTGTTTGAATAACGAATTTCTTGATTTTAAAATTATTATTTACATAATTTTTTCATACAAATACGTTTCGAAATTATCGAGTTCAATGTAATATTATAATCGATTATTAAGTTCATTGGTATTTTCGAGAGACAATGTTATGATTTAATAATTACATACGTTTTTTTAAAAAAAAAAAAAAAATACAAATAACGTAACATTGAAAATGGACCGAATTTATTTTATTTACCGAATTTCATATTTATCGCCAAAAATGTAGAGATGGGTAATAATACAAATTAAGAACTTGATACCAATAGTCGATGGTTATTTATATATAGTCTAATGTATACTTAACCGCGACGCGTGATTACCGCGTTATCACTTACCACTTTAGCATTTGAAAATATTTAAATCGACACCTCGATTTCAGTGTTCGATATACCGTTAGGCTTTTACTGATTATCGAAATTGAAATATCGAAGTCAGACGTCGCTATACGAGACGGGAGAGTTAAATCCGTAAACCGTGTTTCGGGGGGAGGGGGGGGGGAAATCAAGTTGGGCTCCCCTTAATACAACGCAATTTAAAATTAAAACTGATTGGTTTTGTATTTGTTTTTGTTTTTGTTTTTTTTTTTTTTTTTAGACTTTGTAATTGTAAATTTCAGAGATTAGCAATCTATTTTTAACTACTATTCGTAAAAATTACGAGCGGGACCCCGAAGTATCGACTCTGAAAATTAAAACACATCCTATCGACAATGATTATAATAAGTTGTGTTGTTCGATGCGTTATTTTTATTATTTTTCGGGAGATAATAAATAAATACGATTACATTTCGCGTCGCGTAAAACCAATTTGCATTCGACCTGCGATCAGGCGACGACGACGACGATATTTTTTAGACGTCATAGCGAAATTGTCCCGACGAATTTTCTCGTCCGTAAATAATCGGATTTACGTTTCCCCCACCTCCCCCCCCCCCGGTGTATGAAATCATCCCCTATTATTCTTTCCCCGGAAAAGACCCGTACTCGCGGAAACGCGTCCTTAATCCTCTGTATATACACGGTCGAACGAAACGTTCGTACATTTAATTCGTCTATCGTCTTGACGTTTAATGCTGTCGCGAGTTTTTCGAAACGGTATTTATATAATAGGTGTATAATCGATATGACCCGTTTATTTATTTATTTTTTTCAGTATTGATATTCCGCGAAATCCTGTCGTAAATCCGTTTCCGGTTGCCGGCAATATTTTTTATGCAACAGTCCGCCCCCGCCGTATTGTTGTACCTATACGCAATTACGCAATAATTTATTATTTACAAAATAATTGATACGCGTTTCGCGTAGTCGGTTCTCGAAAATAAAAAATAAAAACTTTTAAAACGCGTATGCCTTGTACCGTATTAATCATATCGATTTAACATTTAAACGAATTTTACTCGACGTCTGAAATAACTACAAGAATATTGTAGTCTTTGAATACGGAAAATACTGATATTTTGCTGCATTATGCAATTATTCAAATAAAATACACGCATTTGGATGCGAGTTTGTAGCGGAAAAGTCAGTTATAGTTTTACGGGTTTTTTTTTTCTCCGATGACGCGTGATCGTTTAGTATATTATAAATACATTAGGCTGTTTCGATTTTTAACTTTCTTATTGTTCCGAATTCAGATTGGATATTGCTTCCTTGTGGTCTCAAACTTGTCCAAAAAAAATTTGAGCCCGAACAACAAACATTTTTAGAAACTTGATCATCGCAAGTTCAGTTTTTCCATTCAAGTAACATATATAGAAAAGTAACGATACTTTAAATTAAATCACATTTACTGTACAAGTTTGAAAGTTACGAGGTTGTACATATTTTTTTCTTAAAAATCACAAAAAACTACATAGATTCACTTGGAATCAAGTGAAATTTGACTGCTATAAGAATAGCTCATTTGTAGAAATCTATAAATATTGAGTTTTTATAACTTTATTATTCGTTTAAAAACAATTTTTTGAGGTAAGTTTGATACAACTGGGAAGCAATTTCTAGTCTTGATTCGAAAAATGAAAAGATAAATATCAAAACAGCCTAATAAACATTCGGTGATTTTTGCATGCTTTATCTTAAAGTATGTGAGTTTCCGTCCAATGTTACTTGACTTAAACAATTTTTTTAAATTATTTTACGAAGTATGGTTAATCGCGTTTTGATAAAATAAAATGATTGAAAATTGTATTAACTAAAAATAAATTACAATAAGTGCCCGAGTTTCTTCGTCTTGAGTATGTGTTTATACTTTATAAAATAAAATAACCTATATCCATATAATTTCGAAAAAAAATACGTAAAATTTCGTTTTTCATCAAAATTTGAACTTTATAAACGCTTGTAAAATGAACAACTTGTAATGAATCTTTTATCGAATTCCGTTATTGCGTAAATTGTCTCGGAATTTTCGCCGTTTTCAAGAAAACTATAAGAAAAATGACACTGTTCAATACGTCAACTAGAGAAAATATGCTACAGAAAAAAGCTCTCTCGTCGTTTTTTCGTAAGATTTCTGGCAGAAAAGCAATTAGCAGATTCTTGTCGTACTAAAAAAAATACATTCCTGGCTACGCGGAAAATCTAAAATTGTTACGGAATAACGCAAAGAAAAAAAAAAAAAAAAACCAATAGCTCCCTCGCTACGCTCGGAATCTAAAATAATAATAAATAAATAAATACACACAAGTTATTAAAACGCGGATTAAAGTTCGACTTGTTCCGCGCGATGCCCACGTTGAATTTCTAAATAGTTTAATCTGTTTGACGGTCGGTTGGTTTCGGGTTATTTTCGAGCGGAATACGTTTTTGTTTTTAGTTATTTTAAACTGCGTGTTTATATTCGTGGCGCGTACTGTTGTATGTATAAGCGAAGATCTTCAGATATTTATCGGCGGGCCGTAAACAAACTCGACATCTTTGTTTAATAATAAGTGCCATGAGAGAGTATTTCACGAGATTAGCCGCGTCGTAACGTTAAACTCGGCGCTGAGAAAATAGTCTGCCGCGGAGTGGACAATAATAAATGTGCGCGTTAAACAGAAAAAAAAAAAAAAACAAAAAAAAAAAAACCCGCATACGAAATTCGTCAAAACTACGCGTCCCAGGATTTCGGTATATTACGGCTCGGACGACCGGGGAAACGGACGAGTATTTGTGCATTACGCGATTACAGTTTGCGGCTATAAGGCGCAATACATTCGTCGTGTTTATTGTGCGTAGCAAGTGTAGGCAATCAACAAATCTTAAACGAAAATCTCGACTTTCGAATCCTCGAAATTACTCGCGGTGCGGACACTGAATGGCCACTGAAACGTCGGGGCTGCTGCCCATCGAAACCCCGCGAGGTTTTTTTCGTTTTCTAATCTGTCTACCGGAAATCATGTCCCGGGCGAAAACTTTACGCATTGAATCTTTCTTGTAGCGTTTCTGGCCCGTAGTCGGCGTATCGGGGGGGGGGGGGTAGAGAAAATCGATATTTTCCCCCTCGCAGTTCTCTAAACTAACGGTTTTTTCGCCGCGTTTCTGTCGACGTGAACACGGGTCGCGGATGACGGTATTTTTCCCTATTAGAAATTTTCAAACATAACGCACGCGAAACTGTATAATTTTTACCGTTCCGTTTTCAGAAAATTACATCAAAAAAGCGTCGGCGTATTTTAGATTCTGAACTTAGCGAAGAATATATTGGTTCTACAAAGATATTCATTTTTTTTTTTATGCGGGACACTTCTTTAATCATAAACTTACTGCGATTATCAAATATAGCACCTTTTCTGAAAGGAAATGTTCTCTTGGTGGTAAATTAAAGAAATCATTTTTAGAAATTCTGATTAATATTCAAAATAATAAGGAAAACCTGGTCCTTTAGGTTAAAAAAGATTGAGAGATTAAAAATAACTTTGTCATTGACAACCGTTTTTATTTATTTTTTGTTATTATTAAGTTTTATTATTTTAATATTTCTTAAACAATCATTATTGTCATGGAAACGCACATTATAATCATTTTACAATAATATGATATGTGTATGGATGATAAAGCAACACTATCAACTGAACTCGGCTCAGAATCGTTTTTTCGTTAGCAATAGTTTATCGTTACTTACAGATATACACTTTATATTCCCTTCTGTATCCTACCTTCCCAACTTCCCACCTACAACAGCAACAGCACCCGCGTATGAAGTATGTTCGTCCCTTTTTTTTTTTAATTGTATGTGCTATTACTTTATAAGTTAAAAAACAAATTATTTCAGTCGATTTTCACAAAATGACTCACCGTGTACGCGAATCGACATACCGCGCAATTTCGTTTATTAATTGTCCATTAATAATATTCGGTTTCGCGGTACATATAAATATACTAAATGATTATATTGCGAAATTCGTGAACGATATTATTATTATTTCAAATCGAACGTCATGCGAGTAAAATCCAATTGTGTATTGCACACTTGTCTTACGTTATAAAACTCGGATTTTACAGAAAACTTTTGTATTCTCCTATTTGTAGTTAGGTTCGGTGAGAACCGTAATCCCTACACACAAGTCCGTTTCGCGTAATTTTGATTGTAATCAAATCATCATTATTTTGCTGTTTTAGATTCTGAGTGGAGCGAAGAAACTTCACTGGTTTTATTTATTTATTTTTTTTTTTTTCTATAGACAACTTTTAAACCAAAAATCTTGATGCGATTTACAATCGTAGCACTTTTTCTGAAAACTAATCGGACTGGGAAGTTACTTTAAGAAGATAATTTTTCGATTTTTCCACGAGTTTTCCCGACAAATCAGTAAAACCGAAAGAAAAACGAGAAAATAGGTACAATATTGAACAAATATTATTAAAGAAAAAAGATAATGTATATGTTATTATATATTTTAGACAAAGCTACAATATCAAACGATCTCCGCTCAGAATCGTTTTTTTCATTTGCAATAGTTTATCGTTGCTTACAAATAAACATTAGAGATAATTATATATATATTTTTTTAAAGATTATCACATCGAATATTAGTTGTTTTTTTTTTAAATTTAAAAAATTATTTTTTATTTTATGTAAATTTGTTATATTGTGTTTGCAGCACGTTTTAAAATATTAAAATCATTCTAGTAACGTGAACACTGTTGTATGTAAAAAGATAAATTACAATTCAGAACGATGGTCCGCACAATAATAAGGTATCTTCAATAAAATTGCATTTTCGTTTAAGCTTTTTTTTTTTTTTTTTGTTTTGTTCCAACAATTTTATTTTTTTACTTTTGTGGTATTTACTCGTATTTCGTTTCGAAATCCGAGTCCTATTCATTGTCCACTTGATGATTCATATAATTACACACATAAATACTGTATGCGGTTCATTCGTGGAAAACAAATTGTAGAACATATACTACGAGTACGAAAGTAACACTCATGCGGTATTATATTTAAGAAAAAAAAAAAACAATCGTAAAATGTACGGTTGACTGCAAAATGCGCAGTTACCTACCTATGCAGATTAATCTCATTTGAAAACGAAATATCGCAGATCAATATGCGTGGTGCGATTTTCGATATTTGAAAACGGACGTTGTCAGGATAGGAGGTAAAATTTGAAGCTGCGTGGTGATTTACGAAATTACCGTACGCATCAAATTGTATCAAAGGGCATAATATAGTGACTGTAACGGTTCGGACGTGCAACGATGCGCAATATTACAGCAATGCGAAATGATGGCCGGCCGGTAAAAAGCCGGGGAAGACCCGAAAAGGATTTGTAGAGAAAATGCGGAAAATCGATTCGGAAGAATATTGTTTACTACAGGAGACCGCGGTTAAAGGAATTTGCGCGTAATGACGGCTAAAGCTTTTGAATCATATTGCTGTTAAGCCATCTAGAGAAAACTAAGAGATTATAGTATTGTATATAAATATATATACACACACACACACACACGTCAGAATTGTTAAAATGCATTCAATGACGCTTTTCGTTGTTTTATTTACGCCATTTGATTTGAGTGCGTCGCAACAATAGTTATTTTTGGGACAATACGACGCGTCTGCGATACGCGTTATTGTATGCGCAATGATTCAAATCGAATTACAAGAGTAGTCGAGAGACTTACGAGGCTCGAAGCCGAGTTGAAAACCGATTATTCGTAGCGTTTATAAATGTATTTTCCGACCATCTGCTGTTTTGTACGTCACTGTCCGTCGGCAGTATAATGCACCAGACCTTTATATTGTAATAATAATCGACACCCGTCCGCCAAAACCCCCGGACAAAGACTGTAACGTACACGTGTGCGTACCGTAAATCGCGGATTTTCACGGCAGAACTAGTCATTTGTACAATACACCGCCGGAAACGGGCTTTATATGATATTTACGGACATATTAGTTACCGAGTAACGAAATTCGTGTACGGTGCGGACAATAATTATTGTATGGGCGATTTTTATTCGGCGTTTATCGGCATCAAAGCGCCGCGGAAAATACGTTTACGGGCATTTTATTTTAGTTTTTCGATGTTGAATTGAAATGTATTTTATTATATTAAAAATCTCGATTTGATTAACGCGAACTTGAACACTTTATCACGGAGTCCGCACACGCGTGAATGAAAAATGCGATATTCGCGTACGCGTCTTAATGCATGCGAATTCAATATTATCCGCGTTAGCGTGTTTTAGTGTTATTCTCGCGGTTATTTGCTCGGGCGATAACGTGTACTCTATCAGTTTTACAATTCTTTTGCGGGTTTTTTTCATATGATTTTAATCATTTATTTTTTCGTCGAGTTCGAGTTTTAGATTCTGAGTGGAATCTGACGAGGAATGCATTGATTTTACATACAATGATGTTATATATATATATATTTTCACCGGTGAACAACTTTTCTGCCAGAAAAGGTCAATCGTTTGGGTTAGGTTAATCCAGAAAAGGATTTCGGTTAATCGTCGCTTACATTAAATTCCCGTCTGCATAGCGTACCTTCTCAACTTCCCACCTACAACAGCGGCTGCGCCCGTTCCCAATATCCTAGGACGGGTTTTTTTTAACAATATAATTAATAAACTCCGTGTAAATAATATCGAAATAACGCCGAAACAGCGAGTTCGTTGAATACTCGAATACTCGAATACGCGTACACGCGAAATAATACTACGTTACACACGTGTCCGCGGATTTTTCGAGTACACGGTTTTATTAGATTCCCGTGTTGATTTCACGCGATTACGTGAAAGCGTGTGCGCGCGAAACGGGGAGCTCTGTGGTGCACCTACGTTTGACTCGTTCAAGACACAATGATATCGCAATCGACGACGGTAATAAAATCATACGAGTTTGCGTTGTTATAATGCGGTTAAAGGTGCGCGCACACACGCGGACGACGACAACAGTCAAATTTCGTTTATTCCTATCGTTCGTTCCCACGGTGCGCTCTCTCGCTCCGCGCCGACGGTTAAGTTTATTATTTAATTTTTTTTTTTTTTTTTGCCGCGTCGCACCGCAAACACCGTCCCCGCAGCGCTCTCGCCGTAGGTCGCCGCAGTAAGTACATAATATCAACACCGCGCCGGTGGATTATCGCGAAACAAAAAAAAAAAACACGCGAAAACGATAAAGCGCCGTCCGCACTCGGAGTCTTCGGCAGGGATCGTGTCCGCGCCCGTATGGATATCCAAAACGGACACCCACGCAGACTGTAAAACTGTGCAGTGCGCGGATTGCTGTGACCGCGGAGTGAACGCGCCCAGTCCGCGTCCGGAAATTGGTTCGATCGCTTCGACTCGGCCCCGTTCTCGGTTATTTCGTCCGCGTTACCGACGTGTGCAAAGCGTATTGTAACACGCTAGAACATTTTATACTATACCCGTACTAGCCGGTCGTGTCTACGGTACGCCGTGCGCATTGACAGCGGTGTTAACGTTTGTTTTTTTTTTTTTTTCCTAAACATTATATTGTGTATTACAAACGAGTACGCGCGTGTGTGTGTGCGCGCGCCCGCGTACGAGTAAAATAATAATAATAATACGTGCGCGTATGGGTCTTCGAAAGAAAACGATCTCAATCATTATACGTAAATCGTGGAGCACGATTCTCGCGGCGGGCGCACGCGCGTTTTATAATAATATAAACCACTAAAACGCCGTATATTATCGTTCTTTTGGCACACAAAGAGCGCCGGACGACCGCGCGTCGCCACTTGTTTTTTTTTTTTAATATTTTAATCCTTGCACAGTTTGATCGGTATTTTCAATACGCGAGGCGAACAATTAATAATAATTGCAAGTACAATAAAACGGAACAATGTATCCGGGCGAACAGCGCGTAAACCGTTAAACGAATTGGCTACAGTGCACGGCGCGTGTATTAGCGTGTTAGTGGAATCCGTATTTGTAACGTTAATAGCCCGAAGTATGCCTACCTCCCGTGTACGCTCTCGCGTTCGATAAGATTAATGCCGTTCATTAGAATATACGCGAGTATAAAACGTACGAGTGGAAAAAACAAATTCCATTTTAACAGGTACCCGTGCACAATGTGTGTAGCGAGTTAATAATACAATATAATCGGCTACGAACGCTTTGGGAAAAAAAATCTGATACCGCAGTCGTGTGTGCCGCCGTTTCAGGAAGAAAGCTGGAAGGGAGAATGAACGTATAATTTGTATCTATGCGAAACGATAAGCAATCGTGCTAATGAAAAACAATGCTGAGCCGAGTATTATTAATAGTAAATCGGCAAAAAAAACACGGCGAATTTTTCAATTTTTTTTTTTGTTCGTTAAGAAAACCGCAAGGAGAATCAAAAAATTACCTCCATAAAGCGCCAACTCGCATTAAAAATATTACAAGAAAGTTTTCATAGAGTTTTTGATCGGAGCAATGTTTATGGTAGAAAACGTGTTTACAAACACACTCATACGCGCGTCATAACAGAATTATTACTAGGAAACACATTTTTCTCGTGATTTCTAATAAATGATATTTTTTTCACGAGTAAACGATAAAAAAAAAAATTACAAATTATCCGATAATTATCCGATTTGAATGAAATCGCCACGTTTGTGCTATCAATAAGTAATTTTATTCTCATAGCTGATAATGTTTGCAGTATTACGATATTGCGGAATTATTAATTCACGGTCAAAACAATTATTACCATGTTTCATTTTAAACTGGAATTTTTGTTTTATTTAACTCACTTGGACAACCGATTAATAAGCCATGACGCTGGGGTTAATTGGTTGCATACTGTTTGTAAATCATTGTGTATACACGTAGACGATACAACAACGAGAGAACGCATAATATAAGTGCCCATCTTAATCTTCTGATTATGATCTAACATCCGATGATTGATCTTTCGGTCGGTCGGTTTCAGCTGCCCGTGTTCGTCTGCCAACACTTAAATCCTTAGCCATAATAACTCCTAATAGTTTTCCATTCCGACGTTCACGAGAATTCGTGGTATACTCGTGTATTACATCCTTGGTCTTCTATTTCCAAATTCACCTTCCGGGTAACTTTCAATAATCATCAATTTGCGTTGAGCGACGAAAAATACGGCTAAAGGTACCGCACTGGTTAGTAACGTTCGGACTAGGGTTGTCGAGTGATAAACGATAAAAATGTTGTTATTCTTACATTTTTTTTTTCAGTGATTTTTTTTCATGATTGTGATTGTTAAATATCATGAGCAGGTTTCGTAGCTGTAGCGCTATTGAGAACTAGAGCGTTTTCTCCGATCGCACATGATAATATAGCATGCCAATCCATATACCTTCAACGTTAAATATAAATACTACTCTACGATACCTAGTTTAGTTGTTGGTTAATTTATTGTCCTTTCAATTGTTTATTATTTGCCAAAGTTGTCTTTTTCTCCTTAATTTTTCGTGAAACTTCTATTTGTCACCTCACGAAACATTTAGCATCGCACGGCGGTGACACCGCATTTCAAAATATACGCCTAGCTTTTTTTTTTTTGCGATCACGCACGCTGTCTGGGTTTCACGTCCGTAACATGTCACACTGCATACGTAATATTATATGCTTCAAGAAGTTTTTCCTAGCGTCGAGTCCCAAACGCTGTTCGCGGTTAATAAGTGATTTTCATTTTTAAACGCTCTGTTCCCCCGCGCAATCCAACTGGTATTATTATGTCCGACTCGCTGCTGTACAGTCCTTCGTTATTTTACTGGATACTACCCATAGCAGTACAGAAAAATATAGCATTGTACGAGTACGTAATATAATACAGAAACGATTCTCTGCAGAATGGGGGTGGTTCACAAGCGGAAAAAATTAATCGTTTTGAACTATCGAGCTAGTATACGGCGCGTATTTCAAATTTCGTGGGTGGTTTATTCTCCTCGCCCCTTTCTACCAATGTACGTGCTTGTAATACACGCGCAAGCCATTACAACCGTATACGGCGCAATTGAACGAAATATCGTTATCAACATTAACAATATTACTAATATATAGGCTAATTGTTATTCTAAATGCAAATAACCTATATTAATAATAATAATATAATGTGATGCAGGGACCTGTGTCTAAATCAATGTAAACCAATACGACGGCCGGTACGTGATTTCAACTCGGACATGATATGCCACTCAATAAACGCGTTATCTATAGCAGACGTAATAATGTATAATAATATACTTACAATATCTATGTGGGTGTGTGTTATAATATCGACGCGTCCGGTGTGCTGAGCTTTGATGAACGACATAGCATCGTATTATAAATTATAATGCGATAACTGTTCGGCCATAAATGGAATACTCGAATTAAAATATCAAAAGCGCTCGAAATTGTATAATGTTTGTATGGGATACGATCCGAACGATTCGTAAATAATCGAAATAATATATTCGGTCGTCCGAATGCAGTAATTATATTTCATATTATTCTAACCGCGTTTAAAAATGCGAGTTTTCACCGCGTTCGTTTATATATATTTACACATCGTATTATGTACGCACAACTCAGCGCGAACTTCGTACTCGAAAAATCCAGCCAATCGATTTGCAACAATTATTGGTGGCGATTAATTCGCGCAAAATAATGGCATACTTTTCAAAACCGATCAGACAAAGTCGGGGGGCCAACTTCACGGACACTTAGCTGCGACCGGGAAAATGATATTCGCATAAATCGAAAAAAGAATTTCCGCTCGACCACAACAATAATATTGCATCCACATAAAATCATTTAAAAACTGAAACGTTTCGACATTTCGTATGCTTGTAAATAGCTGAGAAATTTCACTACGCCTAGAATCGTGTTCGGTGAAAATTTCAGGACTCTGTTATTTTTAACCGAATTACAGAATCGAAAATAATAAATTCGTTTTTGCCTACGTTTTTTCCTCGTGTTCCTCAATTATTAAAAAAACTACGAGAAAATAAAAATAACCTCTTCAATACACTAACTAGAGAAAATTTGCTTTCGGAAAACGTACTACGTTTGAAAATCGGAGTACTTGACAGTACAGTTGTTGGTAGACGACAAAAAGAAAAAAACACGTAATAAAAACTAAAAACCGTTTGACGACATACATAATACGCATATTCACTCTCAATAAGTTTCGATCGATTTCCGAATGTGAAGTATCCAGTGCAAAGTATTGTGGACAAAATCTCGTATACGAATAACGTTTGCTCACTCGTTTTCACTTTAATCGCACACAGTGGCGTATTTACGAGAGTGAATCTGAAGTTCCGCCTCCGTGGTTTTTTTTTTTTTTTGCGTATGTATTAATCAATTTGAATACAATAAATGTATGATGATTAGCTATTTTGTTAATTTTAAAAAAAAAAAATTAATTTATCAAGTTATGTGGGCGACCTATAGATCATAGTAGTGTAATACACATGAGTCTGCGAATGAAATAATTGTTTGTACACGTACAGAAAAACACGCCACTGAATTCGCGCGGGAACTGACGTCCGATTTACTATACACTCATTGACGTTACAATAATCTAACACGAAGTGAAAGAAAACGCATATACAAGCCGATGTCGTCTTTATGTGCCGTATTCGTATGGCACGATGTGTAGACGATACAATCTAAAGAAATCTATAGTAGTAAAGATGACATTATTCGCGAATTAAACTCCAGAAGCGAATTTCAACCTCCGACAAAGTCGTCGGACAACTTTTCCTCCTGATCCGTTTCCCTTTTACGGATACGTAAAGTTCGAGCTTATCCAGCAACGGTGCCCCGAGAAAGTCCACTAATTGTTATCTCGATTACAAAACGATATCGGTGTTATAAACGTAGACTTATTATATACGTCTAGACGGAACATTCAGCATAAAAACGCGTTTGGGTGGGTGGAGTTTCACTCCGAGAACAGAAACACGTGAGATAATAAACGGAGTGTTCTAACTGGCTGTCCTCGAAGTGCGGATTTGCTCTCTTTCTCACTAGGCCTTATAGCGGCTTATCTCTCTTGATTCGTTCGGACCGATCACGCCTCCCAGTCCTCGGGTTGAATATTCCGTCTAGATGTTTAAGTCTGTACTCACTTATAACTAGTTATATAAGGTATCCCGTTTGTCTGTCGCCGGTCGTATAAGAATAACAAAATATATTAACGATGAATAAGTTATTATATGGCGATGGATTGTAAGGTTGTCAGCACTGTTTTTCGATAAAAAAAAAAAGCCCCGATAAACAATATTATAACGACTCTCGAGTCGTGACGACTTATCGCTCGAGAGTTAATTTAAAACGGACCGCATTGTAATTTCCACCCGATCGTCGCACGTTGCGCATACTAATTATTATACGGGGATATTTGTTTAAACTTCAACGCCCGAGCGAACGTAAAGAGTATTCGATCGATTTAAAACAATAATTGCCGCCTCCACGGACAATGGAAAATACATTTACCAATCGCTCTTACCGCTTACAGAATAAACTAATTCATACATTTTGTCGCCGACATCCGTGATGTCGGTTTTTTTAAAAATTTATATTTCACACGCGTCCCTATAAACGCCGGCGTCTTCAGAGTACGTTTTCCGACAGCGAATAACATAAAATCTGAACTTTTGCCGACCATCTTAATATTTTCCTACACTCTATTCCCAGCTTTTATATATAGCCCATGCAGGACCTTTGCTGCCTCGATCATTTGTCTGCATCTAATTCTGTCCTCGCTGTCTTCCAATATTGTGCCTTTATAGACTCCAGCTAGATCTGACTTTACCCTGTCCACCCGTTTCCGCTGTAAGGCGACCCTAGGCGTTTTCCATTCGGTCTTCCGGCAAGAACGTTGATCACCGTGCCTTCAAATCTCCAAGTATGACCTTAGCCCTTCAGAAACGCACTGATTGTGGGGTTTATGGAACAATTGATATACCCGGTTGGTCCGTTTTCCTTATTCTCCGTTATTATCAAATTATAGGTCCGTAGAGTTCCTCCCATTTCGTATATCGTGTTCATTTTTTTTCGCTCGTCTCCCGGCCGGGTACCGCGTTCACAAGCCGGGACCGGACGAAGAAAGCTCGTTTAAATCGTTTAAAAGTGCCGAACATAAACACACCGGGCGCGCGCACGCCTTTTCTCGACCGCCGGCATTTTAACCCCGTCGGGGTTCCGGACCGTCGGATCAGGAGACTCGTAGTGCTGCGCCGCAGAGCGGCAGCGAGCCCCCGGCAAAGACGCGCGTTTATTCTCTCTCTCTCTCTCTCTCTCTCTCTCGCTGTCACACTCCTCGTACTCCTCACACTCCTCCGCCGTCGCTCCCACCACCGGAAAAACGGCCGAAAACCAACGAGAGGAAAATGCGTTACGTCATAACGGATCGGGACGTGCGCGTAATAACAATAATATTATTATTGTTGTTATCGTTGCCGTTGCCGGCGAACAGAAGACGAGAGTGGAGCGCGCGCACGCGCGCAATATTTTCCTACACGCCTGTGTAACAGTAATAATATAGAACGGACGGGCGGCCTTGACTCCACGCGCGTACTCCGCGTACGAACGCGCTCCATAGGTGTTTACGGGCAACCGGTCATTTGCCGAGTTAATGACTCCGCCGGGCCCCTCCATCGTGCGCGCCGCGGATACACGGTTTTACTTTATTATTATTATTGTACGAAACGGCCGGACGTTTTACACGGCGGTCGGCTATAAAGCGACGGGACGGTGAGCGGGGGGGGAGGAGGGCGAGAAACGGCGACGGTACGACGGACGGTCGCCACCGCCGCCGCCGCCGCCGCCGCCGCACAACCACGTAACGCTATACCGGGTATATACCTGAACCTAATGGTATATACCGCGTCAATAATATTATTATGTACGCCCGGCCGTAGAGTCTCTGAGGTAACTCGCGTACGCGCGTATAATAATATACGGTCTTTGGTTACACCGTACTGTACACGGGGGGGTACGACTATATCGCCCGGTGTGGAAACAAAGGAGAGAACGCGATTGCCGCCGCCGCCGCCGCCGCCTCCGCCGCTGCTTCTGAATCGCTGCGGACGGAGCGGAGGACGTTGGCTTCTGTCGTCTCGCCGCCGCCGCCCCCACCGGGGACGTCGTATATGCACCGCGCCGGTGTGTGCACCACACCGTGTGCACACTCGCACTAATAAAATACCGTCTCTCTCTCACTCACTCTCTCTCTCTCTTTCTCTCTTTCTCTCTCTGCTGCACCACAATAATAATAATAATAATAATAATAACAATACTCGCGTCCTACGATCGCACTCGTCCTACACTCCTACACGTCCTACACACACACACACACACACACACACACATATATACACGCGTGCGCGCGCACACATTGACAAATCGGAGGCGCCGCCGGTCGCATCGCAGACGTTATTATATTACATTATGATTATTGTGTTTTCGGGGTTATAATACACCAAAACCATCCTCGCCCCGAGACGATGATAATATTCTCGGTCTTCGTAATACTCCGCGGTGACGATGGTACTATTACCGCCGCCGCCGCCGTATTCGTGTACGATATAATAAATAATAACGTGAAAAATCGTATTAAAAAAAAAAGAATAATAATAATAAAAAAACGAGAGCGTTTATGCTGCGGACGTACACGGTATTATCATACTCGTATATATGTAATATTTTTATATTAAAAAAAAAAAAAAAATATACACACACCCTTTCACCGTTTTCGTAATGTATATTATTATTATTATTATTATTATTATTATTTCGTCGTCGTCGTATGTTTTATACGAAATAATCGTTCACGCGGCGGCGATACGACTGTTGCGCGGTGTGTCGGACAGCGGGCGCGGCGGCGGGAGGGGGGGGGGAAGGGGATCGGATGATGACGACGACGACGACGACGACGGTCGAGAAAGGCAACGAAAATAAAACGATAAAACGTGATTTAACATCACTGCGCGGTCTTCCCGACGAAATGTATAACATAATAATATTATATAGGCGGTGAATTGTTACTCCGTGCGACGACGTAATAGCACCGAAATGCACCGGCAGGTATTATACGGCCGGTTATTACAGCGCATATAGGCGGGCGCGTTTATTTTTCTTCTGTACAATTTAATTACGCCGCCGCGGCCGACAAACGAGAACGAAAATTCCGAAGGAACGCACCGAAAACCCGGTCCGCGAGAGACGATATAATAAAATTTTAGTTACGCTGTCGCGGCCGTCGTCGCGCGGACCGAGCGCCGGAGGATTGCGCGGCGATTTTGGAAAAAAAAAAACGAAATTTTATTCGAGTACAATAATAATCAAAACTGTCAAATTTTCGATCGAACTTTTTAGATTCTGAACCGAGCGAGGAACGTATTGGTTCGTACTACGAAACGTGTTTGTTTTTGTATGTGTATACATCGCTTTACTACCAGGAATCCTATTCTAATCAAAAAATGACGGGAGAGTTTTTTTGTTGCGTTTCGGATTTAGTGTTTACGTTGAGAGGGTCGTTAATTTTATTTTCCTGAAAACTAAGAAACCTCGAAGAAAAAACGCAAGGAAAACGGGAGAAAATACAACGGTTTCGTTATTTTCGATTCGGTTAAAAATAAACGTACAGATCCGAAATTCTCACGGAACACTTATATTACGTTTTATCGACGGCAAAAAATGTTCAAAACGTTCTGGCGACTTTTGAGCTATTTATAGGCTATTTTGATTTGCGGAAATTTGCGTAAAGCGATGCGGTTGCGGCGTAGAGACGACGACTATTTTGCTATACAGTTTGTATTTTTTCGTAATTTGTTTTGAAGAATTGCTCGACCGAATGAATGTTGCAAGTTATGGTGAAGAATTTAGGGCTCGGGGCTTAATGCCCTTGAAATCCACAAAAAAACCTATCAATAACGCCGAAAAAGCCTTGAAAACGCACTCAAAAAAAAAAAAAATGTTAGTATGTTTTATGAAAGTCTTCCCCCTCCCCGCCCTCTAATAGCCCCGGTTTAATTTGTTTGTAAAATCGAAAAAATAAGACCAACGTTGCACGCGCGAAACAGCTTTTACAGTCGAATTGCCGGTACGGTCTCTTGGTATTTTTACTATTATTAAAAAAAAAAAAAAATAATAAAAAAAATTATAATATTTCAATCGAAAATGGTAAATTCGTTCATTAATCACTTCGGTCAGTTATTACGGAGCAATACACAGTAAATTGATATGCCATAAAGACCGAAATGAGGCCACTGTCGTTTACTCGGTGATGGGTATAGCGCCGGCGGATACCGTCGCCGCCGCCGTTTATTTGTACGCGGGTCGATTATATATTTTTCTCTATCGTAAATAAAATACGAATTTATGAATAAAATATTTCACGAATAATGTAAAAACGTTTCGTACGGTGTTTTTTTTTTTTTTTTTGAACACTTTTATACCAACAGTAATATTATTTGAAACGTTCTCGAGACGTCCTTCCGTCGTCGTTTTTGTACCGGGCAACATTTTTTTTTTGTTTTTCGGGGTCGTAACAAAGACGTCAAAATGCTCGTAAAAAAAAAATGATCTACAAGTGTTGTACGATAAAAATAAACCATTTGCCATAATGTTCTACGATAAAAATAAACCGCTATTGCCCATAATGTACTTAGTGCAGTTACGTACGTACTTACATTTTTTTTTTTTTTTTTTTTGATTAAGTATATACGACCTCATTTGCGAAAGAATAACGTTAAGATGTAAATCAAAAAAAAAAAAAAAAAAAACTTATGCATTATTCATTAAAACTCTGACATTTCTTTTATATACGTAACATATTATTGTACTTGTTTGGACGCAATAGAGTTACTTATATATCTTCGGTTAGAATTCTTCGGAAAGAACGGCTCGGCCGCGTAAAGTTTTCCGCAATGAAAACAAATTTAGTTTTGAAAAATCGCTAAACGGCGTAATTGCTAATTAATGGCTGAATTATTAAATGCAAACATTCTAAATGTCTTATTTCATGATATAATGCTAAAACTTGTCTTTTTTTTTTTTGCCGAACAAAAAGTACTTGAGATATTCCGATCATCAGTATAATCTGCGTAAGAAATACACTTATACAAATTATGCGAAAAAAAAAAATAATAATAAAATAATAAAAAATAGGGGGAAAAAATTATACGTAATTAAACAATATTGTAGGTATAAAAAAAAAAAACCGGACGGACATACTTCTACACCACGAGTTGTAGATGAGAAGTCGAAAAATTAATATAGAGGAGAATTTAATCTATGCCTGTGCGCAACAATTATTAATTGCTAACGAAAAACGATTCTGTGCGGATCTCGGTCAACAATATTGCTTTTTTA
>CABPRJ010001458.1:140354-151624 GCA_902439185.1 Cinara cedri | reverse complement strand
AAAAAAAAAAAAACCGGACGGACATACTTCTACACCACGAGTTGTAGATGAGAAGTCGAAAAATTAATATAGAGGAGAATTTAATCTATGCCTGTGCGCAACAATTATTAATTGCTAACGAAAAACGATTCTGTGCGGATCTCGGTCAACAATATTGCTTTTTTAACAATTTGCGTTTTCGCGACAAAAAATTAATTAACAAACATAATAACAAAAAATAAATATAAGAACGATTGCCAGTGACGACGTTAATTTTAATCTTTTAATCTTTTTTAACCAAACGAATCAGCTTTTCTTTATAATCTCATATAGTAATGATTTTCAAAAAAATTACCCTTTAATAGTACCGACTAGAGCCAAATGCAACAGAAAAACGTCTCTCATCATATTTTGATTGGAACAAGATTTTTAGGAGACATCTAAAATTACAAAAATTAACCTGAATACTTCTTCTCCTGGGACCGAAAATATCTCATATTTGTAACGTTTATTCTCAAAAATGCTACGAAATAATAAAAGATCAATGCGTTCGTTGAAATGCGGTAGAATAATATGTATTTTATTTTTTTTTTTTTAATTTCACTACGTAACTTATCAGCGTTAACTCGTTTAGTACCGCGACATTTAAAAACTGGCGAATAGGTACTATATTATTATCAGTTTAAACGAAAAAAAATCAACGTCTTTACGGTTTGCAGATTAATCGATAAAACGTTTTTTACCATAATGTACAGGAATAAAAACAAAATATTTATACGAATTTATACGAATTTATTATTATAGGTATGCACTATGCTCATATAAATTCGTCTTACGTGAATCCGATACGAGTTCAAATAGAATATTCAATACATTAGACTTCGATATTGTATACTCGAGTTTGAACTCTGTGAATATTTCTGTATATTGTTTGAAAGTCTTGAACTCCGCGCGTCAATAACACGCGTGTCCCTGGAAACTGATACAATCCCATATTCCTGGTATGTATATTACATTATGTCTGCGTATAATAATAAAAAAAAAAAAAAAAACGTATTTTGTATGGTTTTATATATATAAAAAAAAAAAAAATTAATTTCCATTCCATTAAGTGTACATTCGAATGATTTAGATTTATGTAAATTTCTGGACCGATTTAATAAAGCGCAATGTATAACATTACGAATACGTGCGCTTTTATTAAAACCGCAAAATTTATCGTCGAAAATTTCATTACGATTAACGAAATATATCATATTTATATACGTGCGTACGTCGTACGCATATGTAATATTTATGTTTTTAAAAGTACAATAATTATTATTAAGAGGCCGTTACACTGCAGCAGCGTTTGTCTGTTTTTCCAACAACGTACGGTGTATCGCAGCAAGACCGGTGTGTTCGCGCGTAAAACATAAAAAAAAAAAAAAAAAAAAAAAAAACATTAGAAATACGGACATACTTCGCACGTGGGTGGGCCATTGTTGAAGGTGAGAAGTTGGAAATGTAGACGGGGAATTTAATGTATATCCGTACGCAACGTTTAACCGATGTTAACGAGAAACGATTCTGAGCGGAGTTTGGTTTGTCAACAATATATATATATATATGTCATAATATTATGGCAAAAATTTAAATAAATACATAATTCCTTTCGGAACAAGTGCTATACTATAAAATCAGAGACAAATTGCTGGTAGAAAAGTTGTTCTAAAATAAAAAAAATAATTGTAAAACCAATGTACGTATACCTCGCTCCGCACAAGAAGCCGCCGCTAAAACGACTATTATCAAATCGGTAGACGGAAACATATCAAAGACAAATGTAAAAAAAAAAAAAAACAAATACAAAATACGGGTTTTTTTTTTTTAGTAATTTCGACATTGAAAATTTGAAGAATTGTGGAACGTTGTTGACGATAGCTATTAAATAATCGGCGTTTTATCCGTAAAATTCAATTTTAAAGATATTTTCGTTTGTTTTACGGGAACACGTCTTTGCTGCATTACCGTTTGTATGTTGCCCGTTAGAAAGATTTGCAAAATGTGTCGCTGTCACGGCTTCCGTTAACAAATAGAAAGTACACTTTGTTAGATTTGTTTAGATACCTATACTTACCTTTCAAAACTAACAGGAATTATAATCTGAAAAAAGTACTTTTATCCTAGTAAAAAAAACTAATTACATTTGATTATTTAATTATTGTTATTAGCTTAATACTTAATGACGGCTAATTATCAAACGCAATCTTTATTATTTTTCTAGTCGTTCAAGCTTCATTTTACTTGTATGTTCTTAGTACAACAATCTGCAATACTATAAATTATCGAACTTGGTCGAGATTGTATAATATCGTGTAACGATCTGTCGGGACTGTAATCCATGTTTCAGCACCTATGATTCAGTGGCGTAGCGGTGATTTTGAATTATGGATGTAGGTATAAGAGGGGTTCGCGCTCAATATCATCTACCAGAAAAAAAAAAAAATAATAATAATAATAAGTAACAGTTTTCATCGATCATATGCATTTTCAATTCAACACGATCGCTTTATACGCGAATAATTATCAAAACTCAATAATGATATATAGGTATGTACTAATGTCGCGGCACATTATCCCGTGACATCTGCGTCCTACCAGGCGAACGTTGAGCAAATGCGGTAATCGTACAGTTTTCGTTAATTTCTACTTTTTCTTCGTAATATAATATAATAATGTATGAAATAAACCGCGGCTAACTGATCGAGTCTATTTTCCGGGGCTTAAATCAATACGTTTTCATATCGGTTCGGAAAACGCGTAGTTCTCCCGGGTACCGAAGAAGTGACAGCGGAAATCGCGACGGACGTTGAAAATTCGTAAATTAATATACACGCACGTACGTAAACGCGGCCCGCGAGGGGAGGGGCTCATAGCTCCCTTAACCGCGCACTTGGACCCGGCTACGCGGCCGCCGTTAAACCCCGAGCGTTGCATTATTAATTACATTAACGAATCCGAACGTCACATTTATGCATAATTATCGGATCGGGCCGAATATTATTGTCTCTGTCGTTACGCTATTGGCATGCGTCGCACCCGGATTGTATAATAGACATAAAGACGTATCAATCGGTTACGTTAACCGATTAAACGATTCGTGTAAAGTATATAATATTATAAAAAATTTTTTTTTTTTTTTTTATAATATATATTATATTAGCCCTCGAAACGTTGCAGCGTCGTTCAGACGTCGAAGGTCGCGTCGATAATATTATTTGTATTTTATATTAAAACCAATAATGATATAATAGACGTACACTATATTATTGACAAGGTCGATTCAAAAGAGAATAGACACTATCACCGTTTATTTGAGAAAAATCGTCCATAACGCCGGTCTACCGGCTATTATATAGCTATAGGTAGGTACTGTTGTACCAGCAGTGCGTTCACCGAGAATTTCAGTTAATGGCCGTCTATACAAAGCGTAAAAAAAAAAAATACACGGACAATAAAATATCATAATAGTGTTTAGGCCTTGCGTATTGTTTACTCTTAAAAATATAGTCCGAAACAACCGAAATAAATAATAATAAAATATCCATTAACTCGTTTCGAATGCATAGCTAATAACAAATCGTATTATTTACCTCTTATACGCGTAAATAATAATAATATGTATACCAGTAAAAACTTATAGTTTATTTATAAATTCTATAATAAACGCTAAACGGCTTTTTAAATTCATACCGTGAACAATTAACCGCAGAGGATTAAAACAACTAAGAACAAGAATAGTGTACGTAGTGCTAAAGACGAGAATCGTATCCTCACATCATCCTGGACAGCATAGGCGTAAGGTGCCCAAGGGGATTGTATCCCCCCGAAAATCTTCACTAGCCCCTTCAGCAGTTTCTCTGAAAGTGAGCAAGCGGTAATAGATTTTCTCGTTACCCTTTTCTTTTTCTTTTTTTTGGTTAAATGTACGGGACAAGTTTAGACCCCTTTAGCATCCTCCCCGCATCCAACGTCTATGCCGAATAGGGGTGCATTTCTTGCGAAGTAAGTTTGACGAGCACAATAATGTAATATGTACTCGTGTGAATTACACAAATATTGTAAATTATCGTTCTCAGTGTATCATTAACGATGGTCAATCGAACGATTGTAATATTGTCATTTCGATACGTTCCGAAACCGTTACGAGTGTTCATGTCAGACCTTCATCCCCGGGGGGCATAGTAAATCTCAAAGGGAGTATGCCAAAGGCCGAGCCGGATCGAGAAATTGTTAAACCTTGGGAAAAAATTAAGTAACTACGCTCAATGATGACTTTATTTTCATACCTAACTCAGAAAAATACTATTATTTATACAACAATTCAATAATAATATTTTACTGTTGGATCTTGTTCCAGAATATTCAACATTGTTCAGCCATCTTATAAATATATTTTCAAACGAAATGTTTATGTTACAAATATGTACTAATGATGAATCGTTAAGTTTCTACGTTTTTTGAAGTTTACAACTATTCCCCACCACCCCTGAAATCATTTTCAAATTACGACCTTGCCATTACTAAATAATATAAACCGATTTGCCAATTTGTCTACATCATAATATAATCATGTTCCATTATCCAACGCAATCTAAACATTTTGGTATATCCAACAACCTTCCAACAGATCCATCGTGCATAATTTAATTTTGGAAGGCAAGGTAATATAATATGTATTGCCATCAGCATCACGGCGGCCGTGTTCGGTAATTTATGTATTGTTTATTTTCGACAATAAATTTTCGGCAAGGTTAGTGGGTTCGTGAATTTTTCTAAACCATGTTAAACAAATGTTAATCGGTTGTTTAACAAATAGTTATGTTGTAGATTTTTAATTTTTCTCTGTATGGTCTCGCGTCCTATTTTTTAGTTTTATTTTTTTGACAGTGAAAAGTCGAAATTGACGTTATTTTCTCGTATATTGAGATACAAGAAGTTGTAGTTAGTAGCGGAGTTCGTTCGAATGTGATGGAAATAAATGTCACCGCAGTGAATATTTTCCATCAGTATATTGTCAAAATCCCCGTTATTAAACTTTCGTTGAACAAAGAAGCGCAAAACGTCAATTCCCATACTTATCTCGAGGAGGTAATACTTATTTTTATTTTAGAAAAAATAAAAATCTTTCGTTTTTTTCTTTTGTAAATAAATTGTATATTATTATGCTTTCAAATAATAATAAAAAAAAACATACAAACCCATAACGTAAAATACGCCCACAGATGTGTTCATTAAATCTAAAACGCTTTCGTTTTTCTTGACGAATTTTTTAAATCGTCTTAAAGTATGTATGGATGTTGTAGGATGAAATTTTGCGAATTATTGCCTCATAACGCTGGAACATTCGTCCGTAGAATGTGTGTGTGTGTGTGTGTGTGTGTGCTGTTTTTTTTTTTTTTCTAAGAAGAAGAAGAATCCGCCAATCGAAAGAATATTATATTACGTTGTGCAGCGTAACATATTTTTAAATCGCAATCTATTGTGCAGCGGTGTTGTGCACACACGCGGGTTGTGTAAAACGGTTTCGGCGTTATTACCTAAGGTAGACGAGAGTGATAGAGAGAGAGAGAGAGAGAGAGAGAGAGAGGAAAAAAAGGTATTATCGAGAGGGGAAAAAAAAAAGTGAATAGAACGAGAATTTAGCGGAGGATTATTTTTATGATTTTCGAACGCAAACGGGGCGGGACATCGACACTATATAATAATGTATAATACCTATATACCGTCGTGTACGTGTGTATAATACATTCTCCAAAAGACATCCTCTGTGTACACGACCTTGGACGCGATTCATTCGACTGTGTCAGGACTGCCGAGGATGGTAGGGAAACGGACAAAAGAACGTCGTCGTCGCGGGCAAACGATATTATCATCATTATTATTATTATTATTATTATTATTATTATTATATCTTCACGTCCTGTTTGGCTGTTTGTGGTGTTGTGCGCAGCTCCGTGTGCACTGTGCACATAACCGCCGTGCACGTCGTAACCGCCACTCGAGGGATTCGTTTGGTACCCATAAGAACGCGGTACACGAACGAAACGCCTCGGCACGGCCGGACCCGTCGTGGAGGCGCGAACGGATGCGATTTATTCTCGTTGTATCCCGTAAACGAATCGCGGGATTGAAAAAACCCCCTGACCGAGAACCATACCAGTAGGAAAAAATGGGCTTTTTTTTTCCTACGACGGGGCATTGTTTTTCCTAATACCGTCCTAAACGTAAATAATGTTCCGTTTGAAATGACGCGTCGTTTTGCGACCGAAACCGTATCAAACGATTTGTGTTTTGCACGCCGAAGTTTTTCCCGATCGACCGGCGAGAATTTGCAACAAGGGACGAGCTGCTTTTGGCGCGACTTTTGTGTTCTTTGAAATGGTCAATTCTCGTTCCTGCTCGAGCAGTTCCTCCGATAATTAATCTTCAAACTCGCGGCTCTAGCGGCCCATAACCAAACAGGTGTCTGTCACCGTTATGCACTTTCACCGATATTTATTACACCGATACAGCGACGGCTCGATTGATTTTTTTTTTTTTCCGGTTTTGTGAAAATTACTTTAATTCTGAAATATTTTTGTCGAAAATAGAAAATATTACTCTAAAGTAACGCCTTTGTTAAATATCTTTTCTTGTTACTTTTGGGCACTTTTAGCAGTCGTCTCTGGACCGAATGAGCTGAAACTCGGAAATTAAAGTTATGGGCTGGTTGAAGTGTACGAATTTTAATCGAATTTCAAGTATTATTATTACTTTTATAACGTACACGTGTCAGTTGTTATGTATCCAGCTATTACTGTTCTAAATATTTGTCAACGTGTAATTTTCACCTACTGTTACTGTTGTTTTAAAGGGTCCCTACTTATAAATCCTATATCCTATAAATAAATATGAATTCCGCCATGTTATTGCCGTAGAATATTATTTTAGCTTTGTAAGCCTCTATACAGACCCCTCGCCCTCAAATGAAGCCGAGAAGGTGATATAATTTTGTATGCGCGTGGTATAAGTTTCAAGGATCTGCTCGAATTTCACGGTTTTACAAAAAATACTATGTTTTATGAAACCCTACACACTAATATGCAATAAAACTTTAGAAACCACAGCTATTTGTTTCAATTGTAAATAATTGAAAAAAAAAAAAACAAAACGGAATACTGTAACGACGACGAGTCGACTGGGAGAAAATTCGACTAGCGACGGAGCTCCGGGCGTTGTTTTATACGCCTGCAGGCTGATTGCGGAATATAATAATTTTCAATTTTATGAATTTATAAAAAAAAAAATAATAATAAAAAAAATCTCTTACCGAGTTTAATCTTTCGACATATTTTGTAGACTGTAGGTGTAGAGAACGTTATTATGTATAAATACTTTGAACGTGTTATATTTTCATTCGTAACAAACAAAGATTCTATTTTTATGCGAGAGCACTTTATGTTATACGCGACCTTAATGTCACATCGTAACATAACGAGTTTAAAAACAAAAATATTTTCTTGTTTACAACACAGTCCGGAAATATACAAAAGCGTAAGTGCACAAAGTTTTTTTGTGTTTGCGTACGGTATTATATTATATTATATAACGCCACGTAATAATGTGCATCGATGCGTGTGTGACGTCGCATGCGGCCGTAAATTTTGAATGTGGCTCGCGTGTCACTCGGATTAAAATCATTAAGGAACGCGCCCGTCGAGCGGGATTTGATGGGTTAGTAAATTAATTGGCTATTATAATATTATAAGCCGCAGTCGGTTTTTAACATGGACGGCCGACGCCGCTTTTTACCGGTATCCGATGTTCCGATATTCGCGATACCGACATAAAACCGCGGTACTCGATTATATTTGAAACCGAAAACCGCGGGCTTAAACCGAAATCAACTCATGTATCCGTCGAAAACCCGACGTCTCCATATCCCGAAGAAACGTATAGGCGTTTTCACTGCAAATACCGGTGTTGAAAAGAAAAAAAAAAAAGAACCCGATACCACCGACGTCTAGTACCGATTTATGTATACCGGACTCGTCCCTATAGTTTTTAATACGTTCTGGAGAAAATTTGAGATTTTCATACGCGATGTGTTTAACTGCCAGTGAGTTTTATACCCGCGGAAACAAATTCGTACTGCGGATAAATACCTAATCGATAATATCGAATCGTTTTTACGTTGGCGGACGATTTATCCGTAGAGTTCGCACCTAAAGCAGTGGAATGGCGCGAGGTATTTGTGTGTGTGTAATGAGATTTGAATTAAAAACGTAAACAATCGTTCGTTTGGTCCGAATGCAATTTCGATTATTCGATACACGCGTAAATAGATTCGTCATTGGTTCAATAATTTGATTTGTGCGTTTAAATTATTCGTTGCGATCGAATTTAAAATACAATATGGGTTATTTTTTCGTATTCCGTCTTCCCGAACGCGATTCAAATTGCATAATTTAATTAACTGATTGCGTATTGTTCGGTTGTGCGGAATCGCGTTTATTATTTATGCATTACGTTTTCAGACTCGAGTCCCGGCAAAAGTTGGATAAAACGGCAAACTTAATTGGACATTATCCACTAGCGTTATTGCAAAGCATTCTTATTGTCCGTGCCAAAAAAAACCGCGGATACACCGTTTCGTTTTACGGTCTTAATTGAATTGTCCTAAATTTGAACCGGTTATCGAACCAATATTCAGATGTGTGTGTATCAACTATCGATTATCATTGCTCGTATCTCATTAAAATTCAATCATTTACGAAACGAAATGTATTGACTAAAATGGAAATGAAAATATCTAATAATACGTGAGTTTATAAATACGCAAAACACCGATTATAGTATTTTTTATTGGTGCAAATATAATATATATATTTTTTTTTTTTTCATACGAAATTGCAAAAATACTATTTAAACATAAAAGGTAATATTTATTTGTTTTTTTTTTTTTTTGTTTTTATAAACTCACTCGAATTCAAAATATACACTAATATTGTATCATGAAATACGTTTATAATTCAAATTATTATAATTACGTTGGTACGAGACAGACCGTATTTTAATTGATCGATTATGATAGTGATAATGTATCGCTTAAAAGTTTTAAAACGATTTTATTTTTCAATTGATTACATCTAAACTAAAATATGCCTCTAGAAATAATAATCGTTTTAAAATTCGTATCGAATTATATTACGAATAAAACAATGCACGCACATTTGTATGAGGCTAAATTGAAAAACATTTGTTCTCTTTCGGTCACTTGTTTTCATTATGAACTGAACGCAATATGCGTAACTAGCCGTGCTTAATAAATATGAATAAATAATAATAAATAATTACATTAAAAAATACATAAAAAAAAAATAAAACATCCTGTCTAGAAAAAAAGTTCGATATGTAAAGTCAGAGGATAAATCGATTACGGAAATCAGTGTACCAAACGTTTGGTTGGTTATCGTAAGGAAACTCACGGTATTCTGAAATATTATGTTCATAACAATACCTATCAGCGGTTTACCCTCTGACTGTGAGTAAATTAAATCGATAGTTTTAGTAACATCCAAGTATAAGAATATCGAAGGTCCGACGCATTAAAAACAATTACATAGAACAATTGTTTTGTAAATTTCGTGCTGGTGTATACATTTCTCGATTTAGACTTTCGGAAAATACAAAATTACGTGTAATACTTTTTAATAGTAACCGAATTCAAATTTTTTATATTGTTAGAAATTATAAACGAACTGCAGAAATGGTTTTCTGATAAAAACTTGTCTAACCTCAAACGGAAAATGTTCAATATTATGCACGCCGCTCTTCACTTTAAGAACATTATGCAGGCGAATTTCAAGTTTAAAACCAAAATTGTTTGAAACTATTCATTTGAGTTTTTTTGATTAATAATATACATAAACACACACACATAAGTTTTATTTTGAAAACACTTTACGGTTAAGTATAATTTTTAAAAGCACCACGAAAAAAAAAAATAAACCGATTTGTTGCAAACATCACATATGATCGTGGAACATATTGTTTTTAAGTCCACGTGACTTATTTTTAGTATCTAATATATTTCATATGACAATCTATTTTTAAATTCAAATTTATTTATTATTTTAGTCAGGAAAATCATAAGTGTGGAAGTGGGTTCCTAGTTAACGTCCTGGGAAAACTTGAACGTATATATTTTTTTATTTAAAATGAAACCTATCCGAACCACTATAATATTGTGAAATTCAGTACCTAACTAGTACCTAACTAATAAATAACATAATAATTATAAATACCTGCTTATTTGATTTCAATGAAAATTTCAGGTCAAATTGAATTATAAATTACTTAGAAAAATGTATATTTTTTTGCTTTTAGTGTTGTACAATATGACAGAATTTCAAAAAATTCAATATCTCCCTCGGTGTCAAAATCCTAAATACACCACTATTTGGCGTATCGCGTAATTTCGTAGCTAATAATAGTATCGCCTTGCCCTACATAAAATATACAGCAATCATATCATATTAGTACGACGAATAGCTATTTATCAGCGAATCCAGAGAGGGAGTGAGGGGCTATCGTCTCCCCCCGCAATCTTAGCTTGATTTTTATCATAAATGTGTAAGGCGCTCGTGTGCCTTATATGACTTTTTACAAACCCCCCTCTCGTTACATAGTCCTGGATGCGTCCATGGTGATAATTTCGGTCTATTCAAAAATTTGTATGAACTTAGTTCGTGAATATATTCGTGAGTATCTAATGCGCATGTTAATCTGCAACCATAAAGCTATCTTCTCGGGCGTATGATAATCTAAGAACGAACAAAAAAAAATGTTATCTGGGGTAAACACTGTTGAAGTTTAGAGACTCAATTTATTCGAATTATATGTTAATTTAATAAGAGGATTAAATTAAAAAGTTACATTAAGTTTGTTACAGCAGTGTCGGCTGTTCCGTGATCCCGTTAGCGCTTACTTTTCTTTATTGAAGTTAATCCGAACTCGTTTATACGCTGTAAGCTTGGCGGCGGCGGATCCTAATATCGGATACACTGATATGCAGAAACGGGAGAAAGAATAACAAAAAGGAAAAACGAGAAAACTATGAAATTTCCACGCGTTCACGATGTACGGTTAATTCACTGGCGTATTCATAGGATTTTTCCAAGGAAGCAGTTATTGAATTTCGACATTGCGTCATATACCTGATTGTGTAACGTGCACCTAAATAAAAAAAAAAAAAAAAAAAAAAA
>CABPRJ010001458.1:16005-140031 GCA_902439185.1 Cinara cedri | reverse complement strand
AAAAAAAAAAAAAAAAAAAAAAAAAAAAAGGGTCAACGGGGAAGATATTATACTACTATATCTCCATATTCTTTCCCTCGTGAATACGCCACTGATTCGGTTACACACTGATACGCGTACAGTATAATTTATTGAGTATTTTATAACGTTACCGGCGACTTAATGCTATTCGAGTAGTATGTAGGAGATGACAAGTTCGGTATGTTTACGAGACGCGAACGAATTCGGCCCTAATCGGCGGGGTCGTATATTAATCATACACCCGCATTTTGTACGATACAGCTTGAACAACGTACCGTCCGATTAGATATTAATCAAATCACAAATAGGTGCATGCCGTCGAAGCACTCGCAAATACAGTTAGTTTGTAAATACGCTAGAGGAATATTATTAGTATCGTTGTCTTCGCCATTGGGGAGAAGTGTGCGAGCAGTGTCTGAAAGAGTGTAAGTTGACCATTGTGATATCAGTACACTCGAAATTGACCAACGATAGAAATCAGGGATGGGCAATTCGATACCTATCACCTAAGGATGCCTTCGATACTTCAGACAATCGAGGCAGTTTTCGGTATCGATTTCGATATTTCATTATTATGTCTGGGGCGTTTCCGGAGGGGGACTAGGAGTCGCGCTCCCTCCAAGCCCGTATTTTTTGTTAAAAACTACTTTACAAAAAAAACAAAAATAAAACCATATTACACTATCGACTTTTGCAGACACGTACAAGTGTGTTGTTAAAGGTATCTACTATATTGTATATTATGAAGTATAAATAAACTATATAAAATATGCTTTTAGTTTTTTTAAAAAATACGTCTTGCCCAGCCAAGTCTCTGGAGCCGTCCCCGTATTAAGTTTGAGTGTTAAGTGATGGTCACTTAGGTTGGTAATTTGTTTTGTTTTATAAAAATGTGTTTTTGCGTTCAAATTCTATAAAGATTTTGTTTTACAATACAATAAATATAATAATATTCACGGTTTGTGTATGAATATTTTCAAAGTGTCGAGTACACACACCGACTGCTACGATAATATGGAGTATCGAATTCTTAATGTTCGGTATCGCTCATCTCTTGCTCGTGCGTTATGAGAAGAAATGAAAAAAAAAAAGAAAGACGAATGTATACCTACAAAAAAAAAACCGCCGACTATTTCATCGTGTAAACGCTTCTTTGTCCGGCGGTAATGTTCGTGATATTTGAGGACATCTCTGACAGTGTTTTTTTTTTGTTTTTTTTTGTTTTTCTATCACCAGGTCGTTAGCGTACGTACTATACGCGCATTGCAATATCGTGTATTGTCATCTGTTCATTTTAACGTAAAACGATACGCGCGACAAATGTATCGTACCGTGTATATAACAAGATTAGAATTTGCGGCGTTCGGCTTACGTGTCGTTCACAGCCGCGACGCCCGTATACCTGCCCAATGACTATTAATTACAAGTAAGTAAATTATCATTATTATTACTATTATTATCGTAAAACACCGTAGCTATCTGTCGGCGTGTGTATTCAATCGTACGGAAAACTGCGAAATGCATTATCCGTCACGCCCATAGATGAATTAATAATATACACGTTCAACGGCAACAACCGCCGCAGCAGCGGTGTAAACACGCACAATTTATTATTATTGTCGACACGGATCTAATGGCACGCAGCGGATTTATTTTCCGTTCGGATTTATTGCGTTAGCGTATTATTATTATTATAAGTACTTAAAGATGTTATTGTTATTTTTTTCCTATAAAAAACAAATCGGATTTGAATTTCGCCGACGACGGGCAGTATAGCAGACGGGACTCGATCAAACCGATAATGAGCGCGATAATTACACGCCTGGTACTATAGCGGGGAAATTAATCGACACGAACCGCCGTCTTTAGGATCGGCACGTAAATTTTCGAGGATATTATATTTTATACGAGTATTTATTATAATAAACGTAATTATCATTATGTATACAATAATTAGCAGCTGAAATAGTGACATCTTTACGCCGTGTCCTAACCACTGACCTCTAACGTGACCTGTGGACCTATGGACATTCACCATCTCCATCCTTCCGGTCGTTCCAAAGTTACGGTTATGCTAAAATATACCGAAAAATACAAACGTGAAATGCTAATCACATATACTACGGTGTTTTATTGGCGTTTTAACTTTGTCAATTCAAAAGCTGCGTTTTTTATTTTTTTTTTTTTTTTTTTTTGCTCCAAAAACACCAGACGAATAAGTGTACCGAATTTCGACTGTCTAGGTCTTTTTAACAATGTCGTACTGGAAGATTTCGCGGTTGCGGAGAATTTTCAGTATCTATTTCGATTTCGGTTTATTGCGTCCGTGGAAAAATTGATAAAAATCGCCATTACACTTGAATTAAAATCGACAATTTTGAATACTAAGGAAAATTTGTCTTATGCTTGGTCACATATTTTAAGTGCGTATTTATATTCACATTATAATGATTAACTGTAATAATGCGATATCGTATTTGTGTGTCAATTATTGTGCCAATATTGATTGATACCCGGAATAACAATGATTGAAAAAACAACTTATTAATTAAAATATGTTAATCCGTTCGATATTTTACATAAATGTCATTCAATGAAAAATATTATTATTATAATACGCATTGCGGAAGCGGCAGTGGGAGGAAACGATTTAATTAAATTACCCCGACCTTTTTTCCTCGCTCGTCATATAACGGATTTCATTTTAGATTCTGAACGTAACTAGGAATATATTGCAGTTTCACTATGACATGCTAATTATTTTTTTTTTTCAGATTCTGAGTTTAGCAAAGAATGTATTGGTTTCATAAGAATGATTATATTTTTTTTTATGTGAACACTTTTTCTATCAGAAAGCTTACTCCGATTATCAAGTAAAGAACCTTTTCTGAAAGGACGTGTTCTCCGGGTGGTACTTTAGAGAAATCATTTTTTACGATTCGCATTAATGTTCGAGATGATGAGGAAACCTGGTTCTTTAGGCTAAAAAATATTGAAAGATTAAAAATAAGGTTGCCATTGGCAACCGTTTTCATTTATTTTTCGTTATTATTAAGTTTTTATTATTTTAATCTGTTTTAAACAATCATTGTTATCATGGAAACGTACACAGTTTGTAACCATTTACCATAATAATATGATATATATATATATACTGTTGACAAAGCAACAATATCAATTGAACTCGAATCAGAATCGATTTTTCGTTAGCAACGGTTTATCGTTGCATACAGATATACATTCAATTCCCGCATTTATCCCGCTTTCCCAACTTCCCGCTTACAACAGTGGCTGCACCCACGTGCGAAGTATGCCCGTTTTTTTTTTTTTATAATATATCTGCAGTTAACAGCTTTTCTACCGGAAATCTCGCTCCAATCAAAAGATTAAAAGACCGTTTGCGTTGCGTTTCGGTTCTTATTGACGGGTCGGCGGGTCGGACGTTGATTGTCTAACCGTTTTCCATAACGATCGGTGAACAAAATACGTGAAACAAAATCGGACGAATTTTCGGCGCGAACGGTTTCGTTGTTTACAAATTTTTCGCGATACGCTGAAATCGCGCACGGGGGCGACAGTGCCGTGGAGAATCTGCCGACTTGACGAACACGCGAAACGGCGACGTTATTAATTCGCGGTGCACGGGAATGACGAGGTTTAATAATATAATTACGCTCGTGACGCGATGGAGACGACGGCGACGACGGCGACGAGAGGAGGCTAACATTAGACACAGTTAATTGCTCGTCGTCGTCGTCGTCGTCGTCGTCGACGTCGGATAAATGTGCATGTAATATGAATTTTTGTTTTTTTTTTTCGCTTTTCTCCCGTCTTGTAACGATACCGAGGCCTAGTGTGGCAGACACCGTGTATTTGTGTGTGTAAATGTGTATACACGACATGGCGTGCGCTGCTGCAGCAGCTATAGCAGTCGTGTGTACATTATAATACGATTCATCGGTCGAGTCGCGGCTGCGCGCGCACACGCAATCTCCGCCACACCGCCGCGGTGACGACGACCACTGCCGCCGCCGCCGCCGCCGCCGCCGCCGCAGCCGCTGTAGGCTGCACACGACGCGCACACAGATCCCTCCGGTTCGCGCGTTTACAGACCCTGTCCGGGCTCGGCCCCCGGGCGGCTTGCCGCGACGCATTCGAACGCACGCCGGAAACCGTCGCGGTTTTTTTTCGAACCGCTATAAACCGTAGGTCCTGTGTTATACGAAGTTTGCGCGGCACGCTGACCGCGGCCTCGTTCCCCGGGACGGTAAAACGGTGTTCGGGCCGACGACGGCCGGATAAATGCGCGTATTCGTGTAAAACTCCCGGAACCGACCCGTTCGGCCGCTCGGGCCGAGCGCGGTTAGGGTCTGTAAACACGCGTCCGGTGCCAGACGCGAGTTTTAGACGGCCCCGCGGGAGAGCACACCCCGTCCGAACGTTATAAACCGCCGCGCCGCCGGTACGGTAATAATGTTTCGAAAAGACGTCCCCGGGCTGCGCGGGAGTTTGTGCGCGTAATAATAAAAGAACGCGTCTGCGGCGGCGGTTTTTCAACGTGCCCGACTGTATATACGCGTAGGTACAATACAATATTATAACCGTGTGCTAAACATATATACGATTTATCCCGCCCCTCCTTCCCCCTCCCCACCGAAAAAAAAACCACTTGTCCCACCTGTAAACGTACCCGTCCGAAAACACAGAGACTCTCGCCTCTGCAGATTGTACATTGTACACATTGTACGCCGTTTCGGCGGGCACAATAACGTAATAACACTACTGTGGTTCGGCCGATAAAATACTCGAAAACTGTGTACAAGACTTGTAAATTCGTACGATTGTTGGTGTTATTATGTTACAGGTAAAATCCTGTACTTATCTTAATGTGTAAAAACCATCGAAAAACATTCGAGAAAAAAACAAAAAAAACGGATACAAATTCGTGTTACCCGAATCGAATTGCACGTGTTACCGCGGGGACGTATTGTCACCGGAGCGCTAAAAAAACAACATACATAAAAATACATTTTTCATTGAAATCCGGTCGCTAATTATAATAATTTTACCGCAATACCGTACGAGCGCGTCCTCGTCAGAACATGCGCACTTATCGAATCAGACGCGGTGACACTCTATATGCGTTCTGCTCGCGCGATTAGATTAAACTTGCCGGCGTAAAGGTTAAATTTCTTCCCGTATGCTTGCGATTAGAATGACTTTAATTGATTCTATAAGCCGTCAAGTGTGTGTACGGCGCGTTCGTGCGCAGAGGTGGCCCCAGAGAATTGGTAAGGGGAACGGGATGTGCTAAGTCATATTTTTCAGAAAACCGTTCACAAAAAGCATATTTTACAGTTTATTTATACTTCATTTAGTGTAAATAGTATAGATACACGCATGCACGTGTCTATAATGTATGGCAATATAATATGGTTCTTTTGTAAAGTTGTTTTTAACAAAAAAATACAGGCCTTATTTCAATTACTCCCCTCAAAACCTCAATATCTCTTTCAATCTTCATTTCATTCTCAATACCAAATCTGAAAGTGCCATAAAAATTATTATCACTCTTGTTTTGGAAGCTGGCTTTATTATTTAATACGTTTCGTGTCTATTATTGTAATTTTCAAGCTATCACAGTGGCAGACTAGTAGTTAATAGAGCCGAAAATAAAAAAAAAAAACTATCCGTATGCCGAATTTCAGCTCGATCCGTCCAGCGGTTTGGGCTAGGCGACGACGAATCGGTCAGCGAGCCGGTCAGTCAATCAGTCGTTCGGGTCATGCGATTATAAATATACAGGCAGACCCCTCGCGGTGGGCGGAATTTAATCACGAATATTTTATTCGCCATAACGTATGTCTTCACCGATAAAATACACGTTGCGTGCCACGCGAATCGAACGATATTACACCGTAGTCACGTATATCAGGTGTGAAACAGTGCTAGCCTGTGGGTGCTACAATAGTGTACAGCGTAATCGGCCTAGCGGATTTTCAACATTTTTCCAGGGGGGATCCTGATAAATCATAATGCCTATTTCAAAGGTACATCTATTAGCGGTATCGCCTTTTTATCGAAATTATATCCGTGTCTGGGGGATAATCCCCTCTACTGCAATTTCGAAACGTGTTTACCGCGTTTAGAAAAGGCAGATATATAAGTAGTCTGTCGAAATTTCGAATCTCTTCGAATATTTTTAACTGAATGGCCGCAAAAAAAAAAGTAAAAAATAAACATCATTGTAAAACCTGCAATACGTTCTTCGCCGCGATCTGGCGCAAAACACGTGCGCGTGCGATTATGTACGATATCTCGGTCGATATTCTCCGCGTGAATCCGGTAAAAGTGAAACGTTTAAAATGTGTTATTTTAAAGTCCGATAAAAAATCCGAAGAAAAAACAATCACCCGAACGTCCGAAACGCTCTGGCGTCCGACCTTTGGCCCTTTTTACGGGCGCCCGGCCAAACTATAAACCGCGTTATTGGAATTATGATATTTTGTACTATTATCGTTATTTTATTGTAGACGAGCCGCGGTCTATTTGATTGGATCGAGGCGGCGTTTGTCGAACATCATACGCACGTAATGTGTTCCGATAATATCGGTTCCAAGGTCGCCGAAATCGACACGGGCCGAGAACAAAGGATCGGTAACGCGCGCTGTAATACGCGGCCGCGGCTCGGTACGCCGCGAGGATTAACCGTAACCGACACGGTGTAAAGGTTTTCACGTACACGGAATAACCATGCGCCACGCACACCGAGCGGTCTACAGCCGTGTAACAGCCGCCGGTAACCCAATTTCGTCGCGTGGTTATCCGCCCAACAGCCGGCGAAGACGCGACTCGACCGTTCCGAACGTACCGTACGACGACGACGAAAATATTTTACGGACACGAACCGATAACGTCGGCTGCGGCCGGTCAGGTCCCGGCAAATCGTAACGCACGCGTTTCCACTCGGCGGCGCGTACTACGCGAGTTCGACGTGTCACCGCGACCGTCGAACGTTTCCCTCCGGACGGTTTTGTCGAATTCCGCTGCAGGTAGACGGCACAAATATTTGACCCGTGTACCCGGTTCGCGGCAACGACAGCGAATTGTCGTTTTGCCGCCGTGAATCGATAACAACAATGTTGTCGAGCGTTCCGCGGATTTTTTTTTTTCCCCGATTCCCGCTGACAGAAGGAATCGTTTTTTTCGATATTCAAAACCGAAAACTACGATTTTTTTCCCGAATTACGACGCGACGATTTCGTCGTTTTAAATTTTTACAAAAAATATTGTTCTGAAGAGAAAGTAATTCAAAACATGTATAACCGAAATTCGCTCCGAATCGTTTTCCATTGTCGATGGTTTATCGTTGGTGACAGGTGTACAAATCCAATAAATTAATGTACCCCATCTTTCCGACTGCCCACCCACAACAATGGCCACGTCCGTCTCCAGTTTCAGTTCTTTTTTCTTTTATTTTTTATTTTAAAATTATAATTATAATTTCGGAGAAAAGTGAACGGTAGGGCCCAGGCCTACCAGACCTGCCCGCTGGCTACGCCACTGGTTCGAATGACTAGATGGAACTCTATAGATGTTATACGATGCTCAGTGACATTTGCGCGCGTTACATTTTAACTGCCGGCAATGTCGACAAATGTTTTGAATCGACCCGGTGAAAATTACGCATAATTTATAACAAGTGATGCGTAAACAAATGCGAGTATTTTTACAAACTGAACGAGCGTTTGCCGATCGAATAAAGCACGCGTCTCAGAGTTATGCACGAAACACTCTAAAAACGAGATCGAGAAAAGATATATTTCTTTTACTGCACGAAACGCGTTTTAAAACTTTTCGGTACACGAACAGCATTTGAACACGTTAAAATCCAGAATGGTTAAAAATTATTTAGCGAATACTTAGCTGAATAGTATTCGAAACACTCTATTCGGATTACTGTCGGTGTTCTGGTAATTTGACGAAACACTGTGCAACGGCATTACAATAATCAAATCGCATCCCAGACACTATCAGATTCGTATATTTCGTTTGTTTTTTTTTTTTTTCAGCAAATAACATTTTAATTGTGCGGTACACTCAGATTGTATACCGTTGTTAATCATCCGCGCACAAACACATATCGGAATCGGATACCTACCGTTTGCGTTTATTACGGGTAATGTGCATTATGATCGACGGCTGCGCGGACCACGTTCGGCGTTATACCACCGGCCGGTATCAATTCGAATATTATTAATTCGTTGTTTTTTTTTTTTTCCGATTGTCGTTGATTTCGACGTGCCCGAGCGTGCGTCCGTCGAACAAAATGTTATTACGGTACGCTCGTGTTGTGCAATACGCTAATCTGAGAAACGATGAAGATTACGGGTCACGGGACATACAATACGATATGGTAATAACTGTTGTCGGTTCGAACGGAATTCGATTTCGCTCTTATTCGCGTCTTATCGAGCGTTTGAAACGAACGCGGACTCGATTAATTATCGCGCTACGCCCGCGCGCGCGATAACAATTTATACGTCTGCTCGACTGACCGCGCGGCCGGCCACGTTAACATCACTCGTTCGCGCTACGCCGTCGCGTCCGCTCGTATCCGATGCCGTGCGGCCGTACGACGACAACGCGCGCGCGTCAAACCAATACTTTTTGCGATACTGTTTGCATTACGACGGGGGGGGGAGGGGGGGGAAAGTGATCGTATTGCTCGCGAACCGGCCGACGCGTTAATCAATTATTCGACGTTACGCGTAGACGACAAACACGATACTTGTATTATAAACGCGATCGGCCCGTCAGCATAACAATATTTATGTGCGCGTGCGTGCATAATAATTAATACAACAGTTGATGGTTAATAACGCCGACGGCTGAGAATTAACGATGCGACTGCGTGTTATAAGCGCCATAAACGGCCGTACGCGCGCGGCTCGTGTCGCTGGATTTTTATAATTCGACGGACGGCGAAACAACCGGAGTGCCGGACGGACATTGCGCGGGTGCACGCACGTACGGGCCGCGCCGACGAGATTCGACCGAGAGAGATTGAAAGCTAAGAAAAAAAAAAAAAAAGCTGTCCTGGGATAATGGGGACGGGTGCGGCCGCTGCGGTTGTAGACGGGAAGTTGGGAAGGTGGTGGAGGGGAAATTTAACGTGTATCTGTAAGCAACGATTGACCGTGGCTAACGAATAAAACGATTCTGAGCGGACAGTGTTGCTTTGTCAACAACATATTACGCGTCATATTCTGGTAAAATAATTAACCTGATGAGCGTTAAACATTTTCTCTAATACAATTTGCTTAATATCGTTACTATTTTCCCGGACTTTCGATTTCCCGTGTTTTTTTCCCGGTTTTCCCCGTTTATTTGGAAAAATCGAAAAATGACTACCGTAAAGTACGGCCCCCGGTCCGATTTCCTTTCAGGAAACGCGCTATCATTGAAAATCGGAGCAAAATTGCTGGTGGAAAAGCTGTCCATAGGAAAACATAAAAATACCCATCACTGTAAAACCAATACGTTCCCCGCTCTATTCAGAACCTAAAAATCTAATCCACTTCAACAATATTACGAATTGCTGGTTTTTTCCCCCCCGTTCGTTGTGAAAACTGTGCGAGGGAAATCGACAAAACGGCTTGCGCAACCCACCAATCGGATCGAAAATGCCACGCGAAAGTTCCCTAAAAAAATGTCGATCGGAACGAGACTTCCGGTAAAAATAGCTGTTTAAACACGCGCGAAATAATACACGTTTATTTTGATCTGCTACACGCCAAAAGGCAGTACGGTAGCAATATCGTTTCAATTTGTCTTTTACGTCGCATATATAGGAGATAATATTCTACGTGAAAGGCTATATGCCTATAGAATTCGGTCGACTGAATTACGTTATTTATTTCGTTTTTTTCCCTGTCCATTTTAGAGACAAAACGTTCACAGCGACGGTCGAGTGTATAATAATAATAATAATAATAAAAAAAATATAAAAAGTAAACGTTTCGATCAAATACGTGTTCTCCGGTGGATTTCTGGTATTCGTTATACGACATCGTGTGTAGACCACTCGAACGGCCAACGGAAACGCGTGACTTACAAGACAGACCCATTTCCGTCAGCCGAACGTACGCGTATAATGTTATGCGCACACAAACACGCAGCACGCACACGAGATCATCTGTCTTCGTATTTTTTTTTTTTTTTTTCATTACGCGTTTATTCCCGATAAGATCTCGGCAGAGATAATAATAAAATATTATGAAAATCAAAGACGTGTCGACAACGCGGACGAAAAACGACATTTAACAGCCGGCCGGAATAATCGGACTCGAGAACGAAATAATATCCGTGAACGAAACGCGTAATTATTACTATATTATTTTCTTATTACTTTTTTTTTTTTTTTTTTATATATTTTCGCTCGAGAAAATAGTAAATTATATTATGCTTACCTACGATAACTATCAGTAACGCGCACATCGTATTTATAGGTACATTACGCTGCGACCGAGAAATAAAAAATATTAATATCGGTGAGAAAGTAAACGCTGCAGTGTATTACATGCCTATACCGTAGCCACTATAAAAAATAAAATAAAAAAAACCTACGCATAAGTAGTATACGTACACGTAACGTACAGTGTTCATTTCGGCCCCCAGGCTTTTGTGGGAACACGATATTATTCTCGACGGCAAAAAACTCGTAATGTAAATGAGATCTGTTGAGAATTTTTATGGGTCTCAGTGATTTTACACAAAGAAACAGAAGTCTAATATTGTATCGGTACGAATTATAATATATTGTATAGGTACTTGGACAACAGTGGGCAGTGAATAAATCGATCTCTATTTCTGGCCGTACAGTGAAATATTTAATTTACCGAACCACCAACACCCTCAGAATTTCCCGATAAATCCCTGCCTAACGAACGATTGATTTCCACCTCCGACATATTTTAGATTCTGAGTGGAGCGAGAAATGTATTGGTATTACAATGGCGTTTATTTTAATTTTTTTATCTGTGAACAAAATTTCTACCAGAAATCTTGTTCCGATTTAAAAGTGTAGCACATTTTCTGAAAGGAAATCTGACTGGGCTGGTACTTTAAGGAGGCCCTTTGATTTGATTTTCCCAGGAGTTTCCCTAACAAACGGGAAAAACGGAAAAATATATACGATAATATAATTAAACAAATATTGTTAAAGAAAATATTTAATGCGTGTGTAATTGTTTCACCATAATATATATATATATATTGCTGACAAAGCAACACTGTCAACCGAACTCCGCTCAGAATCGATTTTTCGTTAGCAGCGGTTAATCGTTGCGTACAGATGTATATTGAATTTCCCCTGTACTGCCTTCCCGACTTCTCACCTACAACATTGGCCCACCCACGTGCGAAATATGTCTGTCTTTTTTTTTTTTTTTCATTATAAAAATCATGTAGCAGCTATATCAATAGTGTATTAATTAATCACACGTGAGGTGTGCATACATAGTTGCAACGGACGAATAACGCCAACGGGTTAGCTTGACGTACTTTGCTCCTTGGTCGTTTGTACGTGCCACGCACACGCGGTAGTATCGTGCTGTCGTAAAATTGTATCACAAAGAAAACCGTATTTTTTTTTTTCACCGACTAAACAAACGTTTACTTTTGAAAATTACCAACGGGTACACAAATATTCGAAATCGCCCGGCGGTGCAGGACGTGCTACGTTTGCACGGGCGAATATTACACCGCCGCACTTGGACGGCGGCGCACGTGAACCCGTCGACTACCCGTCGTTATTGCGCGTCGATAACACACGAACGTTTCGTATTATTGTGTTTCCATTCCGGCGTACAGGCCCATATCTATACACCGACGACACGCACGGTTTAATGAGAAAAAAATGACGGCCGGGTATAATGTAGTAATAATTCAATAATCTTCGCGTCGCACACTATAATATAACGTTGGACAAAGAGAATACTCGTGTACGATGTGCCACGGGGTTTTGGTGAATGAAACCGAACCGTAAGAAATTCTTCGGGGGGGGGGGGGGGGGGGGGGTAANGGGGGGGGAGGTGGGGGGTTAAATTATTTTTTTTTTTTATAATATTTACGTATATATACTATAAAGTATAGTCGGTATAGTTGTTTAACAATATACTATTATTCGTATATCATCGCCCAGATCCTTTACGAAGCGACCCGTTATTATCTTTTCCCGAATAGATATATACTGTACGACATTGGAACGTAAAAGGAAAAAAAAAAAAAAAAAAAACAATTTTTCTACCCGTAATAGGCATACCCGAACAACAAATTATTATTATACGGGATGCACGCGAGTTACGCCGCGTATACAATAATATAAAACATTCGGGACGATACTTCGTGGATCGCCTACCTTCGAATACGGTTAATAAAACGAAACGTGATTTATAATAATATATCGTATATACACCTGTTTCCCCCCCCCATCCCAAACACTCCCATCCGCTCGTCCATCCCCCTCGCCCCTCCCTCGCCGCGGTCAAATCGTCGTTTTCTCGTTGTACGGGTGTACGGTCGTCGTCGTCGTCGTCGGCGGCGGCGCCGGGTAAACTGTGTGTGTGCGCGCGGTTGCCGCCGCACGCGGGAGCGAATACCGTAAAAAAGAGCGAGAAAAAGAAAGGGGGAGGGACGGAAGCGGCGGAAGAGAGGGGAGGGGAAAACGCTCGCTTTAAAAACGCAACAGCCTTTGTCCGGGGCGGTTTTCAACGAAAAACATAACGATATAAATAGTATTCTGTGGTGCACGATGCGCGCACGAAACGCTGGCCGGCGATACCGCGCCGGGAGCTGCTAACCTTCGGGCCGGTTACGTGCGTTCGCGGCCGGCGCGACGGCGAAAGAACCGAAGAGATGCGTCGTCTCGGCGGCGAAATAGACAAAATGCAAATCGGACCGTCCGACGTGAGCGCGTAAGAATAATAGGCAACAACGCTATTGTCGTTCATATCATTAACGTTATCGGTGTTAATGCGCGCACAGTCCGTCGACGCGGCGTTACGGATACACGCGACATGTAGGCAATTCAACTATTCGATCGTCGAACAATAATAATATGGAAAAAAAATAAAAACAAAAAACTGTCCCGGGATAATGGGGACGGGTGCGGCCACTGTTGCAGGTGAGAAGTTGGGTAGGTCGTAGGACGTAGGACACAGACGGAAACACGATAATACCTGTACCCGGCGATCAGTGTTGCTTTGTCCACGCTATACGTACACGTATAGATATTATGGTGAAATGATTACGTATGCTTTGGACGTTTTCTTTAATAATATCTGTTTAATATTGTACCTGTTTCCCTGCGTTCCGTGTTTTTTCCCATTTACCGTGAACACTCTTGGGATCGATCAAAATAATTGCTTCCTTAAAGTACCGCCACGGTCAGATTTCCTTTCAGAAAAAGTGCTAAAATTGTAAATCAGAAACTGCGAAACTGCTGGTAGAAAAGTTGTTTACAGATAAAGAAAAATATTAACACCGTTGTAAAACCGATACATTCCGAATCTACACGCAAAGCGTATATAAATTATGCGACTACGTTTAAGAACAGGAACCTAAGACCAATAATCTTAAATCGATTAATCGTCGGCTCAACCGGGGACACGTTTACATCACAGCGCATTTTCGCATATCTGGCGATATTGTTAACTGCGAATTGTCTGATAACCGAATGCGCTCCGGCAACTGATCGGTACTCGTTGGTAAAGTATTGCGGTAAACGTTTTAATGATGTTTCAACCAAACGCCTAGCAAGCGAACAATAGCGAACTGTTCACCGAATACTACATCGCAGAATCGTGTCTTACGATTGGGTTATTGATTATTATTTACTCCGAATATAATATGGGTACACTGTTAATGTACCGGCACACCGAAATGTGACGATTCAACCGAGACTCGTCATAATTCTACAACAACAAAAAATAATAAAAAAAAAAATGGATAAATAAATAATAGTATAGTACCAACGCCGCGTATAGACGGGAAAAACTTAAAACCACGGGCAATGGATAAGGTATCGCAATACGAGTAGGGATGTACAAAACTCGTTACAACCTAAAACCTTTTACGCCGTACAACGAAATACGCTCGTGTTTACACAAATAAACACAGCACGGTTCGATAGCGCAGGATAGATAATAATATTTTTTTACAAGACCGACACTGAAGCTGATGGACGTGCCACTGATTTAGAAGGGAAGCCGGAAGGGAGGACATATAGTGTAATTTAATGTACAATCGTAAATTGTAACGATAAACCATTGCTAACGAAAATCGTTTCTGAGCATAATATTATTATTAGTCGTATTTTCATCACTTGCTGTCATGGACTTTTCGTCTCGCGATACTTTGTTTGAAAAATGTTTTTAAAATTCTTAATGGTTTTTCATATAAAACATTGATTTTTATGGTATTTGTTGCTTCGGTTTTTATCGCGCACATGTTAAAAGATGCTAATTGTAAAATGTATCGTCGTTTTCAAGGGTTTACCCATCAGATTGTCGCGCGTTTAGACATTATTGCGGTTCTTTTCCCGCGGAAAACACAGTTTCGGTCATTCGGAAGGCACCGCCGAATCATTCGCATTCGGAAACAATAAATAATATTGCCGGGCATTGTAGTAATATTGTTGTAAAGTTGGTGATTTTTCAATAAGAAAACGATGAATGTAAAACACATTGAGAGAAAGAACGTGTGTAAGAACGAAATCCATCGGAACACGGCCACGGCGTCGACGGAGGAGGCGATGACGTTTATTTTCGGCAGCTACGAGGACGAAATGAATTTTGGAGGTCAATCCGTTTGAAGGTCACAAACGCGATCGCATACAATGCTAACGCTGCTGCTGCTCCTGCTGCTGCTGCTACTGCTGCTGCCGCTGCTGCCGCTGCTGCCCGCCCGCCCGCAACACCTATGCTGCCACCGCCGCCGAAATAATCGATCCGAATACGGTCCGACCCTCGTTCTTCTGCTACCGAGGGGTGTGGATGCGTCCCTACTTCGGCACCGCCGCCCTCGCTTCGTATTTTTGGGGTGGTTGCCGACGACGCCGAAAACCTGTTGTCAGGGGGACGCGAAACTTTCCGTCGGAAAAAGAGGGTGCGTAGAGAGCAAAAAAAAAAAAAAAAAAAAAAATACAATAAAGTCCGGAAATACGGACGAAAACGCGACGTTTTGCCGTATAAATCGAAAAGAAAAAACTTCTTCGGAGTAGTAACATGTAATATATATATATATCTTTTTTTTTTGTCCTGTAAAACTTACAAAAACTCTGAAACAATATACTCTGTACGGTATATGCGAACAAAAACCGAGCTTTCGGGAATATTGAAAATCTTTTATTGTTCGTTGGGTATTACCGTATATAATCTGAGTAGGTGTACTTTGACGAAAAGGTCTATGCAAATACTCGTTAAAGATAACTAAGTAATTATTGTTTGAATGTTTCTATCAGCACGAGAATACTTGAAATAATTATCAAGTTATTTACCACCTGCCGCGTATCCGAATATATTGCAAAAGTGTTTGTGTAAGAAAAAGTTCGAAACAAAATTATTGCAAACAATTCGTATTGTATTTAATTAAAAGGGGTACTCGGAAATCCAACGATGTCCAATCAAAACGATGACATAAGTTTCAAAACTCAACAGTTTGATTGATCCGACGTTCGATCTTATCGATTTGTCTGTTCGGGATTTCCTAGCCGCACGTTCTTATTCGCAGTGATTCGAATTTTTTCCAGGGATAAAACGTCCGTAATACAGTTAAACAATACAGTGAATAAAATATTATTAAAACCGTACCACGATCATTTCCCGTTATCCGACGCAATTTAGATTTTCTGGTCGTATCCAATATCATCCCAGCCGGGTCTATCGTTTAGTTGAACTAAATAAGGCTATGGGTAAGTTAGCTTGTTACTCGACTACGGCATTTATATTTCGTAAATAAAGCGATACAATTACTCGAAAAATGTATAACGCTAATTCACAAACGAACGGCGAAATCATTATTTTTACGATAATCAAAAAGTACAGTGTTATTTGTATTTGTGTATAGAAGCGAACGCTTTGCAAAACTCAAACAATGTCTCGCCGGGAAAACGCTCGGTAATCACGTCGCTAAAATTCAACGTACATGATATTACTTTCATCTTTATATTTTTATTAACCATAGTCGCGAGGTTTTAGCGTTAGAGTGTACGTAAGTAATCATCAAAACATTATGTTTACCGTAGTAGGTGCATTATATTTTAAATATTCATTAGGTACTTTGAAATTCGATTAACTGAACATAATAATAAAAATAATAATAATATCAGACGGGAATATAAAAAAACGTTGTGATTTTTAATACTATAAACTATTTAAATAATTAAAATGCGATTAAAAAAAAAAAAAAAATAACAAAACTGTCGAAAATATGTAAAATCCTTTTTTTATGTTTTGTTTTATGCCGTGTTCATTCGTATTATTTTATAACGAGTATTTTAAAAACGAGAATGAAAATGGACGAACATACTTCGCACGTGGGTGCAGATATTGTTGTAAATGGAAAGTTGGAAAGATAGGGTATAGACGAGAATTTAATGTATATTTGTAAGCAACGATAAACCATTGTTAACGAAAAACGATTCTGAGCGGAGTTCAGTTGATAGAGTCGCTTTGTCAACAATATATCTATCATATTATAATGGTAAATGATTACAACAATGTGCGTTTCTATGACAACAATGATTAATTAAAAAGATTAAAATAATAAAAACGGTTGCCAATGACAAACTTATTTTTAATCTTTCAATCTTTTTTAGCCTAAAAACCGAGGTTTTCCTCATTATCTCGAATATTGATGAGTATTTAAAAAAATGACCTCTTTAAAGTACCGCCTAGAGAATATTTTCTTTCAGAAAAAGTGCTATACTCGATAATCGGAGAATGCTTTCTAGAAGAAAAAGTTTTCACGTAAAAAAAAAAAAAAAAAAAAAAAAACAAACATAGTTGTAAAACCAATACCATTCCTCGCTCCACCCAAATTTTAATATATTAGAAAACTCAGGGGAAAATATATTTCAATGTCTTTCGAAATTCGATAATATTTAATAAAAACGGTTATGTACCCGCGTATATATTCCAAAGCCAGCTATTCGATAATAGTTTATTGTTGGATCTTATTCAAAAAAAAAAATTCAACGTTTCAATGCCGACTAAATGTATCAAATTCGTCGTTCGATTTTAACACGGTTTATCCGATTGGTTCGGTTATTCTTTTTCGTTATTAATTGACACGATTTAAATGTATACCAAGGATTGTGCCTGATAATAATATACGCGAAAACGAGTCGCAAACACAATATTATACGATTGTTCCATTAACAATGCGATCTAAATAACACTATAACGTCAGTATCCAACAGCCTTCCAACACATCCATCGGTTAAATTAAATTTCATAAAAATAAGTTTATATTCCGTATAGGTACACTATACGTAATATTTATTTGTGATTTTAACGATAAACCGCAGTTTTTCTGATATATTTGTTTGTGTATTGTACATTTATACGCGATTAACGATTATTATATAATCCGTTCGAGTCTCATTAAACACGTCTACAACAACCATAATAATATTAATTTCCTAATTCCATAATAGTGTAGTTGATGTATTTAGAATTTTCGGTAGAAATTCCACGTTGTTGAACAGATGTTTCTGACATATCGTACGGGTCTTCGGTGTCATAGTTATAATGTATACGACCCGTATTTAGGGTTGACGTGCCCATGATATGTACGCCTAGTAATCCCAGGAGAATGGATTGTAAATTACAAAAAATATTTCGTAATTGATTACCATTTACAGCGGAACAAAAATAATCGCGTACATGATTTATATTTCCTCTAAAAATATCCGTGCTGTATTGAACATTATGTACCTACGTATACCTATACAATATAAGGTCGAACAATAAGATCGTTGAATTATTGCTTAAATTGGTTAAAATCCAAATTTCACAGCAATCGTTCATAAGACGTATCCTGTAAATCATCAAGAGTCAATAGATATCAAGAAAAAATTGTATGCAAGAAAAATTTCTACAGGAATCATTAAATCGATAGATAACACAACGGTTCGAATTAATTTGTATAAATATGTTAAATTATTTGATTTCGAAAAAAAAAAAAAACTTGTCGAACGTGAAATTCCTTTGAGCAAGAGAACTTATAACACGTTAAAGAACACTGTCATTTTGTATCTACTGTCTACTATGCTTAACATTTCAAAGATTTCCCCGACAAAACAGAAAAACTGTGGTACATTTCGTCTCAATAACAGAGACGTAGATATGGATTACGTATGGAGAACGAGAGGGAAGGGGTGATTGCTATCATAATATTATATTATCATTGTTTGTAACGTGATTGAAATTTTGAGAATTGAAAAAAAATAATTGAACTCCCGTAGTAATTTTGAAACGGACGTAACTACCCATCTTATCCAGCTCAATAATAACACATAATGTTGTTAAAATAATACGATTGATCCACAGCGTTATCCGATCCTAATACTTATTAGAAAGTCTTTCGGCCGCACCTTCCGAATATACAAAGAGGCGATCTTACGAATAGGCTCTCCGTATTGTAGTCTGTACAATTAACTGTTCAAATAAATAACTAGTCGAACTAGCTATAACGACAGAAATACACTTTTTCGTTACTTTACTCACACTTTAACTGTATAGGAGGCGGTATTTAAGAGCAGTGATAATAACGAATATCGTCACCGGCATTAACATCAAGATCAAAAATTCAAGATAAACGCATCGCAGATCGCGGAAATATTACGATGATAATATACAATATTGTTATACGTATAATAACAGCAGCGGCCAAGAAAAAGCGTATTACGACTAAATTCGTTTTTTTTTTTTTTTTTTTTTTTAATAACTTGACATCAAAACGCAATTAAGTTACTTCCAACCTTGAACATTACATCCGATACACTTGTGTCAATTGTCTCTTACCGCTCGGTTGACTCCACGGAAATTGCCCTCCGTTCCATTGTAACAATTTAGAACAATGTCCATACACCGAATTCTATTGAATCGGAGTCCACGCGGCAGATGTATTTTGTGTTCGGAAAGCGTAATTCGTATTAGACGAAAAACGAAATGCTGCCTATTATACGATGCACGAGGTATTACTTAATCGTAAACAATATTTTTTTGTTATAAATTCAAACGCGTCTCGTAGGACCGTCAATGTTGTTTTTGAAATAGGACGAAAAATAAAAACGACCGAATTATAAGAGTGAAACACATTATCTTATTATTATTATTATTATTATACGGGCATAATATTATCCTTAGATTCGCGTGGAAGTCGTTTTCGAAACGTCGACGTTGTGAAACGAGTCTTTAGGTAATGACGGCCAAAATAACGGAAACGGCCCTATAGATATAAATTGGACAAATTTTTCCGCGGCCAAGTTTTCCTCTGTCGAGTATTCGATTGGACGCTTAAAGCTCGAGATTATAATGTTTCCGTCAATTATCGGCCATCGCGTTTCGAACATTGTTTATGACGATATTATTATAATAACCGCGGTTATCACTAACAATTGTTAATAATAATATTGAATGTGATAGCGGCTATTTTTCCCGGGCCGTTGCAATATTGATTCGGCCATTATCGCCGACTGCCGTTGTATCCCGGTGAACGTATTGAACGTGATTACCGTAATAGCGATTCGGTCTCGAAGCTTTGTAGAGAGAAAACCGTCCCGCGATACCCGCAATAACAACGTAGGTAGAGCGGAGTCGCCACGGCGTACAGCCACGCATTTTCATATTTTCATTCGTAAATAGCGTGCGATTTATTATTTGTGATTTGATAAGACCGTATGTTGTCGTGTCCGCCGGCGCAGATCAGTTTACCGGACGATATCGATCACGGCGAAAAACATAGACGGCAGCGCAGGACGGGAAAACGCGATTCGGGAGATATCAATACGGACCGTTGGGATTATATTGCGTGCAAACTCACGGAGTATTTACGTTTTGAATTGTCTCCTACCCCGTCGTCGATAGATCAGATCTAATAATTCGTCTTATTAACGTGGCCGGGGCGAGGTCAGGGACGGGCGAGCGGCGCAGGACTTCGCGCTTTCGGAGGCTTCGCGGTCGCGGACCCGTCAAAAAAAAAAAAAAAAAAAAAACGGATACCGTACAATCACATTGGACGTAACAACTGCAACAATAATACGTGTAGAAACGTAACGATGCTTTCGGGGGGAAAAAAAATCGCCGTTATTTCAGGCTCTAGCGCAGGGTGTAATAGACCTAGCTGAAAAAGACACGCGAACCGTACATTTATCCGGATGGGGCGGGCGGTCGAGAAATCGTTTTCTGGACGGCCGCCGCATGGCGAGGTTCAGCCCTACGCCCTTACCGGCAGACGATTGAAAGAGGAGTATCGTGCGGATTTCAAAACTATAGGCGTGCGAATTACGCGCTAAACAGATTTTCCGATGGGTGGGGGGGTGAGTGTGGGTGAGTGGGAGGGGGAGGCCGGCCAAACGTACGTGTCGAAAACACAATCGATCGTGGCCGCCGGCGCGTACACCTGTACACTGCACTGTAACAATAATACTGCGATATTTCCAATATCCGCCGGCGTTCGCGCCCCGGCCGGTCGGGCCGCGTTCGTTCGTCGAGCGCGCGGCGTGCGTTTCCGCGGCCGCCGGGACGCGAGAAACCGACGACGGGGCGGCGGCGAGCGCGCGTCCGGGACTCGGGAGCAACGGCGGCTGCGGCGGCTGCGGCTCGACGGCCGGAGTGATTAATTATTGTGATCGGAGAGTATAACGGGAGAGCGAGGAGTTGTGCGCGCGCGCACGGGCTGCGGCTGCGGCGGCGGCGGCGGGCTGTCGGAAGAACGTTTCGAAATTAATTACCGCCGCCGCGGCCGTATACGCGCGCGGGGCGGTTTATTATCCCACGTACGTATACATAGAGTATATTTTCGGGGGAGGAAGGGGAAAAAAAAAAAAATGAAAAACATCGAGGTGTATACGGGCCGGCACGATGGCTGGCGTGTACCTAAATATTAACGTACGCGACGAGACGGCGCGCGGTTCGTCGGCGGCGTTCCGGGAAACGGGCGCGCGCCGTATACGCGGGGGCGACGACGGCGACGGACGAAAACGCACGCCGCAGACACGCGGCGCGGTGAACGCACAATAACAATAATAATATCGTAAGAAACGGGAGGCGTCGAGGGCGGGCGGGGGCGGGGGCGGTGGGGGGAGGGGTAGAAGCGGCGCGCCGAAAAATGCGGTATACGCGCGTATCCGTCGTCGGTCTCCGGGTAACGAATACCCGGAGCAGGTGCCCGTGTCGCCGACGACACATGTGCGCGCGCGCGCGCGCGTGTGTGCGGCCCGAGTCCGTTTACGTGCGTTTTCGTCGGTATTTTTCGAAGCGGCCGCCACAGCATTATTTCCGTCTCTCGGATTCGTCTTTCACGAACGCTCTGCGGGCCGTACACGTGCGTGTACGATTTATAAACGCGGTATTATACACGCGAGCACAATAATAATATTGTGCGTACGGTTTTGTGCCGCTGCTGCTGCTGCTGCTGCCGCTGCAGCGACGACGACGACGAGTCGTGACGTGCTCTTTATCCTCTACGGGCGACCACAACGCCGCGCGAGACGGCGACGGCCGAGAGACGCGCGGACACCCTTTTCTGTTGTCGTTGTGCGTACGCGCGCCGTGCCCTTGACCCCTGCCCCGCCGCCGCCGCCGTCCGAGACCGCGCGACCGCCGCCGCCGTCGCACGGTGCGCGCATACCTTCTTCAAAAGTCCGCTCGCCACGATATTGTTATTGTTATTGTTATTATTATTATTATTATTATCATTATCATCATTATTATCATTATTATCATACACGCGCGCGGTCTTTCTCGTTTTCCCCTAACGCCCGCCGCCGCCTCGGTGACGGACGACAAATCGGCCGAATCACTCATCACGAGCATTACTGTAACGCTCGTGTTATTACGAAATACGTTATTATCCTCATTGTATGCGCGCGTATAAAATAACACACGCGAGAGACGCGCGTCACACGCTCGCCCGCACGCACCCTCCGCAACGCCGCCGCCGCCGCGATCGTCCAAACAAAAACGTTTTTGTTATTGTTATTATTTTTCCCGCCGCCGCGTACCTGCCCGTGTGTCGCGGTGTCGCACAATACCGTACCCGTTCACACGTTCACGCATTAAATATCGTACATTTTGTAGAGGCGCTCGGACAAAACGAAAAAAACCGCCTCCGAAACCGTGCGCGCAGTACGGTCGCCGGCGTGAACTCTTTCAAAACTAAATAATTCGTTTATATTCGTTTTCGTAAATATCCGGTACTATTTTTTTTTTGTTTTTTCTCTCCTTCGAACTCCTTCAACCACGGAGTGGAGTGAAATTTTAAATTACATTTGAGTTTATTACGTTATCTTTTCACGGTGTAAACACTCGAAAAACGTACGTTCAAATACGAATTATAATGAGGACGCTTAACAATTAGGGTACATTGCAGTTTTAAAAACGCGATGATCGCCGCGGGAGAAAATTTAAATAATACTCGAATTCACGTGTTATAAAAAGTGGATATTGTTCGCGGTCAGACCGCTGTTGTAGATGTGTAGCTGTGTTGAGAGGGTGGGACATGACAGGGCAATTTATTTCGCGTACGGTATGCGACGATAAATCATCGCAAACGAAGATTCTAAGCGGAATACTGTTAGTCCTGTTTATTTCCTTGCCAAAAACCAACAAAAAATTCTAAAACACATACTGTTTAGTGTAGAATAGAATAAAGTAGAATAGTTCAGAAACTTTTCGATTAAATTTCGATTAAACTACGTCGAAATTTTCTGGATTAAAAATTCGCGTTTAAACATTCTCATTTAAAAAGTAGAAAACTGATATCGGCTCTGCATGACGCTCTTTAATGTTATGAATAATTATAGTATTCGAAAAATATCACCTTTAACTATACAATTAAAAATTCCAAAAATCAGAATTTGATTGTATGCGTGATTTAACCGTAAAAATTGGATGAGCGTGTTAGTAAAAATTAGCCGGTATAGAATATATAAACACATAGATTGCCTAGCTACGGAAACAAAACGAATATTTTAATAGGCGTATAACTACCGTAAACTTTGATGTTTGATAGATAAAAATAATAAACAATTTACGTTTTTGCATTAATATTACACCTATTTTAGATTCTGAGCGGAGCGAGGAGTGTATTGGTAACACAATGATGTTTATTAGTATTTTTTTATTCTGTAAACAACTTTTCTATCAAGAATCCTACTCCGATTTCCAAGTGTAGGACAGTAAATCTGACTAGACTGACAATATAAGGAGGTTTTTTTTTTTTTTTGATTTTCACAGGAGTTTTCATAATAATTGGAGAAAAACCGGAAAAAACGTAGGAAAAACGGAAAAATTTACGAAACGCGTTATTTTCAAATCGTAAATATTATGGCCTTTCAAAACACGTATAATCGAACTCCGCTCAGAATCGTTTTCCGTTAGCAACGGTTAATCATTGCGTACAGTTATACGTTTAATTTCCCTTCTATCTTCCCAACTTCTCACCTACAACCGTGGCGCACTCACCGTGCGACCGTATGGCCGTTTGTTTTTTTATTTTAAAGTGGTTGTCAACGGCTCCTAAAACAATAACCAAGTTTATTTTAAGTGTCAACTACGACTGTACGTTATGGTAACATTTTTATCCGACAGCTCGAATTTAAAAAAAAAAAAAAAAAACCTTAGTATAAAAACGTTTCATACATTACTTCATATAATATGTGAGTGGATCGGCTTAAATTTTCAGTGTTCTAAATTTGTTTCTATAATTTTTTTTTTATTCGTTTAGCATAGAACCCAGTGACGCTATAGTTATACACTCGTTATTTATATTGAACCAAAATGTACACTGAATGTAATACGCGATATAATGTATTATACTTGTACAGTGCGTTTCAAAACTGACAAAAACACTCGAAAGGGTGGACCCAATTTTATATTCATTGTACTGCGTATACTTCTACAGTTTCGCTACTGGTAGCACTGGTACCGGAGTAAAGAACTCTATAAACTACGAGTAGGTTTATACGTACGCGCGGACTATAAATCATTCATATTATTTCATTTCAAATAGGTTTAAAGTACGTAACGGCTTTGAAACTTTTAATTCGCGGACTGAAATGTATACCTATAGAGAACCTGCAATCGACTAGGAAAAAACTGTCTTGCCGGAGAAAGAACTGCTCGGGATACAGACTCAATTGAGAAATCGTGACCGTGGAAAAAGGATGATTTGCGCAGTGAAGAATGGAAAAAAAATGTACACCCGAGAAATGCGATTGACTATTTGATCGTGGACAATATTTGAAAGAACGGACGTAAATACGCGATAAAGCAAATGAGAAGTTCTCCGGACATCCTACTATTTTGTCGGACCGCCATATCGGCCGGCAATGTGTTTAATATACATAATCAACAATAATAATAATAATCGTATACATTTAACAACGATGAAACTGTAAAAGAGGACGTGCCATCGCCAGCAATTCGACTGGAAAATATCACTCGGGCTCGAATTCAAAACGTCACATTGCCACCGAAGGTAATACGAGAAATTGCATTGTACAAATTTTGTTTTTATTTTTTACAAACAAAGTTATTATTGTTTAAAAATCTGATAGTTTTTTTTTATAGGTTTTTCAAACTCCAATAACTTATTTCATAGTATTGATAACATACCAAAAAACTAAACCCAACGATGAACAATACGAATTATCTCTTAGTTTTATGATGAACATATTTTGTTTCTTATCCGAGTCCGTAGTCCGAGTTTTTTTCGCTTATGCGAAACGATTTCTCGTAAACATTTTTTTTTTTTTTTTTGTTAACTTGCGATTAAACAATAAACGTTTGTAATAACGACGCGGGACAACTACCGAATGAATTTAAAAGTGAATTCGAACGTTTCCGAGTTTGACGAATATTTACGTTTTTTTAAAAATTTCGAGAAAATGTCACATACGCAACTATCATTAATTCCGGGAAGTAGCACCTCCTCGTCCTCCAAGCGTTTTTAAATCGATACGAAATAATTTCCATCGAAACACGACCGACTGTAAAACTGTTTTTGACAAATGATTTTTATCGACTATCGTTATATTCGCCGGGGTCGAGTAGTTTTCTTTGCGAGCCGCGACTTTTTAAAATCGGTTATTTTCCTAAGGAAAATTTCCTTTCTTTTCACGACCGTTCGCAAAATTCAAACTCCCGGGGAAGAAAAAAAAAACCCGATAATCTCGTATTATTCGTTAGCGAAATGCGTTAAATAAATAATTATGTTTATTCGGTATAATTGCGACGACGGCTCTTGCAATTGACCGCGCGATATTATATTTCTCGTCAAAGGTCCTCCGGGGGTACGTCCGTAAATATTTACTGCGCGTACAGAAGCAATCGATCAAACGCGCGGCATTCGGTCCGTCGTCGGTCCATTGTAGGGGAAGGTGGGGGCGGGGGATCGGTGTTTCGGTTGAAAAACAAACCCGTCGGTTTATACCGTGGCAGCCGGCGTGCGAACGAAGGATCCGCGGGGGACACACAATATTCCTACCGATATATCCGCCCCGCCGGCGCATAATATTCGGTTTTACAGATTTCGACGCGCGTTAACTTTTGACGCGATATCACGTTTTTTTTTTTTTCTTTAATGCGCAATACGGATATCCGCGTACCCACACGCGAGGTTCGTTTTAAAACGCAAGTGCGTTACACCTTTAAGTGCGGGCGATTCGCGCTGCATTCCGAATCGCTAGCCATTTCGGAATGGCCTTTTGAAACGTCCAACGCGAATATTGTTATTGCCGACGGGTACCGCATCATAATATTATATATTATTATGTAAATATCACGAGACGAGACGGACGATACGGTGGAAAATAATTAAATTACGAGTAGCTACCATTACCGAGTACACTTCCGTTTCGCTGCGGATCATCATCGTCATCGCGATCGCCGGGACCCGTATTTGTAAATACGAAAATCGGAAAAACGACGTTTTCGATAGTAATAATACAATTATTATTATTATTTTAGTAACAGAACACGCGCGTTTATATAGCTGAATATAATGTACGGTAAGTGTATCGTCGTCGTCGTCGTCGTCGTCGTTTCGGCGCGGGTGCACTTGAACATATTTTTCCCGTATTATTATAGTAATTGTATGGTTTTAGATTCTGAGTGGAGCGAAGAATGTATTGGTTTTACAACGACGTTTTTTTTTATTTTATTTTTTATGTGAACACACTTTTTCTACCAGAAAGCATACTCCGATTATCAAGTATAGCACCTTTTCTGATATGTAATGTTCTCTGGTGTAATGGTACTTCAAAGAGGTCATTTTTTGAAATTCTCATTAACATTCGAGATAATGAGGAAAACCTCGGTCTTTAGGTTAAAGAAGATTGAAATATTAAAAATGCGGTTGTTACTGGCAACCATTTTTATTTGTTATTTATTATTATTAAGTTTTTATTATTTTAATATTTTTTTAAACAATCATTGTTGTTACGGAAACACACATTGTAATTATTTTACAATAATATTATACGTACCATACATTGTGTTATCGACAAAGCAATATTATCAACTCTTAATTCTGCTCAGAATCGTTTTTTCGTTAGCAATGGCTTAATGTTACTTACAGATATACATTGAATTTCCGTCTGCATCCTATCTTCTCAACTTTTCACCTACAACAGTGGCTGCACCCAAGTGCGAAGTCTGTCCGTCCTTTTCATTTTAATTTTAAATCGATTTACTCGAGTCGACGCGGCGCATGTGATTACAGCCGAATGAAATAATATTCAGAGGCGTGTTATTTCGAGGAGTTTGCGCTAACACAATTTAGCCGGCTTATTCCGTCTAAATCGTATCAAGCCCGTTGCAATAATATCACCTATAGAAGTTGCGTGACTTCGGATAAAGAGAGAACTCTTTAACCCCTTTACTCCCACGTAAATACACCACTGATAAAATTATTAATTTTCCAAGTCTCCTTTGTTACCACTCGTAGTTTAACGAACGAGCCGTTTTGGCGATATTTCATTACGTTTGTCAACCGAATAGACACACATTTCGACAGCCGGACTTGCGAAAAATACTTTTGAAAAGTATATTTTTAGTACAAATACCTATATTATTTGAAAACGTATTTAAAGCACGTATTTGCGTAGTACTTCACTAAAAAAAAAAGCATACAAATACTATTAAAAAGTGTTTAAACATATTTTCAAACACTTGTCCAATATTAAAACAAATATTATCCGATAGGACGTATAGGTATTCAGTTCTCTATTTTCTGTATAATACCGATTTAATGTAACGATGTGAATTTCAATTTGGAATCTGTTTAACTTTCAACAATGTAATGCGATGAGATTCAATTGAATACATATATAAATACGAAAAACAATTTTAAACACTATACAATGAGTATTTAAAATACGTACGTATTCAAATACTGAAAGAGTATATTCAAATATTTTTGTTTCAATAATTTCACTTGGCAACTATAATACTTACATTAATACTGTAATATTAAAATACATTACAAGTCTGCAGAATCAGCAAACAATTAAAAACTACGTTTACCGTTTACTTCGGTTACTGGTAATCCACTGGTGAAACACTCGAAAGTCAACAAACCGTTTCGGCGATATTGCGACCATGCAACAAACAATACAGAAAACTGTTAACCGAAAATCCCATCGCCAAAACATCAAAACGCCATTATTGATAGCGATTTCAAAAGCAGTTTATGAAACCAATATCCCGTACCTACGGACTGACAAATACGACAAACTCGTTCCGTCGTATTTACTAGTGACGGACTATATCAACAGAATTCGATTACTCGTTTTATTTCGATACTCGATTAGTGTTTGTTTAAAAACAAAACACGAAATATCTCATAAAACACCGTTTAAACTTTAGACTCGAAAATACACGTTGTAAATTTAAAAAAATTAAAAACAAAAAAAATTACTAATCGGTTTAATCTATAATCCGTTTGAACGGCGCGCGCACGTTATCGCTTATCGTTTCAACGTGATAAAATATCGAAATCGCCTCTATTTGGCCGTTCCGTACCACCTTGAGTATCGAAGTGATTGAATCGCCCGTCCCAAAAGTATTTACGCGATACCATCATGTGTTATAAATTGGGTTCCGTTCAAAACGCGGAAAAACAGACCGGAGATGTTGATTTTATCGGTTAATTTTATTTAAAATTCACCCTGGCATCAGACCGTTTATCTTTTATTTGGAAAATATACAATCTGCAATATGAAAAATTAACCCAATAAAATCGCTAAAATATTTTTAAATTTTGTGCTTTCAAACTCAAATGTTAGTCTGTATTCTAAATAACGTTTGCGCGTTTGAATACTTAATCACGTTGACAGCGTTGCCGAGTTCACTATCGAATTATAAAATTCGATCAAATGTTACGGCACATAGGATCACAATTGAAACGACGAAGGCCCATGGTTGTCGAAACCCCTCTGTTGACCGGCGAAACATATTTGCCGGGCGATGAAAACTTCGGCCGAACGGTATTACTTTGCCTGTGAATTTTACCGAGCCCGCGTCTCCAGAACCGCAGACGAACACGGGTCGGCCTTGGCCCGCGGGCCGCCGAACAAGTGTCCCGTCGAGGGGCGTGTGGGATCGGGATGCGGGGCAGGGGCGGCTAGAATCGGACGCGACGGTTCGCCCGCAAATCGAACGCCGAGCCCGTTCGACCGACCGCGTACAGCGCGCGCGCTTCATCGTACGAGTAGGTAAAAAAATAAAAATATAAAATATGGGTAGGTGTAAAAAAAAAAAAAAAAAAATTAAAAAATACGATTTCACGTAATAACATTATCGGCCGTTGCGCGCGCGCGGACGTATAATAATTTTTACCTATTATTATTATTTCGTNNNNCCCCCCCCCGCCTACCGCTCTCGCGCGCTGCAGTTCCGATTATACGGCGTTCGGTATAGCCCGCGCGACGCATCGCGATGATCGATACGAAACACCCGAAAGCGAAAAAAAAAAAGAAAAATTAAAAAATACGATTTCACGTAATAACATTATCGGCCGTTGCGCGCGCGCGGACGTATAATAATTTTTACCTATTATTATTATTATTACTGATTTTTTTTTTTTTTTTTTTTATCTCTTTCTCTCAATAACAATGCCCGGAGCGGATTTTATCCCGGCCAGGTACCTATACCCACACACAGGAGGCATTACGTTAGCCGTCCTGTGCGTTTTATACCTACCTGCGCGTGTGTACATTATTATTACAGGTATATACGTGTAGGACACCTATATGTATGTGTATATATGTATAACATAATAACGATAATAATTCTGTTGGCAGCCGGATTCGGAGTCAGCGCACACCGTCAAGGACAGAGCCTTGAACCTCGCCGGGCCACCAGACGACCGCGGCCGCCGCGGCCGCCGCCGCCGCCAATACTTGTCAGCATTCCAGCAATGCGAGATAATTTTTTCCCCCCGACTTTTTTCATTTTTTTTTTTAACACGTATAAACCACCGCGCGCGCAAGTTTAGTTTTGTCGTATCCCGTCGGCCGAAAACGCGCCGCGTTTCCCGCCCCGGGGAACGATTCGTTTTTATCCGGTCGTCGGCGCCCACGCTGGACCGGCGCCAACGGTTTTCGTTTTTTTTTTTGTTTTTACGATACCGCGCGCGGTGACCGGCGACAAAGCGCACGCGCGCGCGAGCGGAGAAGTCTGCGCGAAAGCCGCGGCGGAACCGAAATGGCTGCAAAAGGGGAAAAGCAGCGAACCGCCGCCGCCGCCGCCGCCGGGGTCCGTCCGCGGAATTGTCGTCCGTTTTTTCCGAATGCTGCACGCCGGGCTATTATGTCGTTGTTGTAAACCCGGGGGAGTGGCCACGCCGACAAAAACCGAATGCGGCTCGAGTTTGCGCCGTTCTTTTCACTCCCGGTACGCACAACATAATAACAGCATACGCGCGCATACCGTCCCGGAGACGAACGAAACGCGCCGTCGAATTCCGCGTTTTCTCTCCGGGCTACCCGCGCGGTTCCTTAAACGCGATTGATGTGTTTACACTACAACACGCACACACGCACGCGCGCACGCACACGCGCGCACGCCGCACAGGCGGTACGCCTTTTGTCCGCGCCCGTACGCAGGGTACGCGCGGGTAATCTGCGTTTCATACTCTGTGCGTTGCCGTGGGTACCCGCGTTACCGAACGCCGGTTCCGACGTCGTTCTGTGCGCATCTCGGACGAGCCTACGCGAGGGTGAAATAATAACAACAACAATCACGTTTCGCATTGTCCGACGTGCGGCGGGGTTTCGGCGTTCTCCGTAACGGCGCGCCGCCGAGTTTCGTCGTTCGAAAACGGGTAATGCGCGCCCGTCACACGCGCGTGTGCCTGTACAACACAACACAACGCAATACGCCGGCGCACCGCGGACGTACGGAATGCGGACGGCACCGCGTGCGAATCGTATTTGAACGCCGATAACGTTGACGGTCTGGACGAGAAAAAAACAAATAAACACTCGCCCCGAGTATCCCGTAATCGCGATTAACAGTGTCGAACCACGCGGTCGCCGTGGTGAAACGCGTCCGTGCCTTATCTCGGAACTACGTACCGTGTAAACTGTCGGCTATTTTATTAATTCGGGGAAAAAAAAAAAATCTATTTCGCGAGTCGGACGACGTACGCGTATGCAATACGCGCTCTGTGATGGGCGGGGGGGGAGGGGTAGAGAGGGGTGTGTGTGTGTGTGTGTGGATGGCATAGTCCCCCATGTGAACGAAACGTTTCGTATCCGCCGACAAATGAAAAAAAAAAAAATGCTAAATCCGTCGCCGACGTTAAATGTTTTATGGTTAAACGTTTCGTTTTATCGAACGCGCAAAACGATAATCGATTATCACGTGTATCGTCCGTCGATATTCAACGTCAACCCGAGATCGGTATAACTACCAACAAGTATGTGTTCGACGAAGGTCGTTTATTGTAACGATATCATCGTTGCCTGTACAATGCGCGTATACCGACGAATCTGACTTTTCATCGCGTAAAAAGATCGTCGTTTTAGAAACGCGATAATAATATAGGAAACGCGTGGACGGAGCCTTCTTTTTTTTTTTTCTTAAAAAAAAAAAACTAAATTTCTGTCTTGTCACCGTTGTTCCGAACTAGGGATCTCGATTAATAGTACGTCCGTGTACTGGTAAAGGACAAATTTGTATTCACGCGTATAATCGATATTAAACGTAAATCTACAATCCGCGTTTTAATGTTGTCCACTCGTATGCGTCGAAAACAACGCTACACGTGTACGCGGATGTTTCAAGCGAGTACGCGGTTTTACAGATTCTGACGTTTGATTTCACGTGTACACGCGAAATTGGGATGTCTATTTGTCCGCACTGTTGAGACTTCGCAATGATTTACGATACGCCGTGACGTAATTATTCTGAACGAATCACCTGCCCGACAGAATATATGTACACGACCGAATATTTCTATTCATACCGTCAAGTACAACGTTAATACGTTAACCGTGGGCTCCATAAACCGCATGCTATTATTGCGACTGTGCGAGCTTTTGTGAGATGATTGTTCGTTCAACTCGTGTATGCTACTGTAACATTATAGATAATCGCGCAAACGATAACGTTACAATGTCGTTTACCTCGCGGAACGTAACCGGCGAAAAATCATTGGAATTCCGAAAAATCGATACACCGCGTTTAGGAGTTTAAAAACACGCGGGTATCGATTTTTAGTTAACAGAGCCACGACGGGTTACGGTACGGCACGGTCACCCGAACTCGCAGCAGACGCAGTACAACAGAGTTCTCGGGAGAATTCCCATATTATTACGACGCCGGCTGTATAGCAAACTGACCGTAAAAACGGTTTCGAAACCTTGAAATCCGTAATAATAATAATCTAACGTTAAATGACATACGCGGGCGAGCCAAAATGCTTCGGTTTAAATATTATAATATTATTATGTGACTTGTGAATTAATTTTCGGCCAGTCTGGAGCTGGTCCAAAGGACTGACGTAATCCTAATAACCTTATATTCGAAATTACGCCTCGCTGTAATAATATGTTATCACAAAAATTGCCCGACGCGACTCTTGACGTTTTAATGGTATTTGAAAAATAATCCGCGTCCAGAGAAAATATTATATTTAGACGCGTTTTCTTGAAAGTATATTAACACGAGTATGGGTACGCATAGTATACGCCGCCGTAAAATATTTTCCACTCGCACTCGACTCTTATTGTACATACGAACCGACTCGATTCGACGATATAATTTGTTCATAATAACTGCAGAATCGCGCCCACGACAACATCAACGCATATTTCTGTATAATCAATAGTCTAACAAATTTAGACGTTTTAATACTGTATGTGAAATATTAATGCTAATATTTCAATTTTTTTTTTTACATTTTGAGTGGAGCGAGGATAAGGAATGTATTGGTTTTACAATGTTTGTTATTTTTATTTTTTTTTTCGCGAACAACTTTTATACCAGAATTTTCACCCGAATTTTCAAGTGTAGCCACTTAATCTGAAAGGAAATCCGACTGGGGTGGTACTTTGGTGAGGTCATTTTTTGATTTGCACAGCTGTTTTAATAATTAGTGGAAAAACCAGAAAAAAAACACGGGAAAAACCAAAGAAATTTACGAAATATATTATGTTTTCAATTTTTAGATTCAGTGGATTCAAGGATCTATTGGTTTTACTAAAATATGCGTTTCGAAAGATAATTTTTGTTTTATTTTTAATCTAGTTGGTGACCAAGAGAGACGTTTTTTTGATTTTTTTTTTTGTGGTTTTTTTTAATAATCGAGTAAAAACGAAAAATACAGAGAAAAAACAGGATAATTTATAAAAATATTGATTTTATTATTTCAAGTTTTTTTTTTGTAATGTAATTCAGTTTGAAATATTCGCGAAGACTTAAAATATTTACAAAAACTTATATTAACTTTTTCTAGACGTGGTAACAACTTTCAGAACATTTGAGCCATTTTTGATTTATTCATAGAAATTTTAATTTCGAGAGTTTTTTTACCTGAATTTTATTCGATATAGGTACTCTGTGGACAAAATTGTTAGACTAAACAGAAATGTTTGAAAATTTGACAGGATGTCCATTACAAGTTGTACTTATTGGCTAAAAAAAAAATTACATGTAATGTACTAAGTACATTTTATTTTTCATAAAAATCCTAAATATTACAGCCTTTCAAAACGTGTATAACCGGACTTCGCTCCAAATCGTTTTTTCGTTAGCAATGAGTTATCGTTGGTTACAAGTATAAATCAAATAACATAATGTTCCTTCCCTTAATCAAATAACTTCATATTTCCCACCTTCCAAACTACTTACATACAACAGTGGCACTCGCACATGTCCCCAATATTAGCTATTTTCGTATTATTTTTACTTTTTTTTCTAATACAATTTTATGGCATCGCGTTTTATTAGGCGTATTTCAGCCGTGCAGTTTTCGTTCAACAGTTTGCTGCATTGTTTGCTACTTGACTACATCACTGTAACAACGAGTCTCACTTTCGTTCACGTCTGTTTTCCTTGACACTTACGCACAATTTTGATTATAACTCCATAACGTGAATATTATATTCGAAATATCGTTAAAGAAATTTGTTTTATAAAATATACAATAGTAGCTGTCCCGCTTGGCTTTTCCGTGCAATGCACAGTATGGAACGAAAAAATAAAAATAAAAATGTCTTTTACTGTTTCCATTTCGTTCCCGTCTCTGTCAAAGGACTCTTCCTTCCCCTTGATGACTTTATAAGCTATATAGCAATATCGTAACTGTTTTTCTATCCGTATCGCCGGGACGACCAAAAACAGACACTTTCGTTTCAAGACGAGTATTCTACGTCTACACGATTCAATAAACCGCTGGGAAATGTAAGGGTTCGACGATATGATTATACTTATTTGAATTGGACGTGTAAACTGAATCGATATACAATAAAATAATAAAGTAAAAACAAAATTATTTAAATGGTTATTACTCGTAAGTAAATAAATAAATAAAAAAAAATTGTGTTTGAGTCGCGTTTAATGACGAATTTGTAATTCAAAACCGGTCGTATAAATACACTTATCATAATACTTTAGGCGACTCGTTGATTCGTTTATTTTATGTTTATACTCGTACATACATTTTTAATTATATAATTATTTACTTTACGTTTAAATCAATATACTACTATCAGTTATGATTAGGAAACGGATTTACATGTAATTAAAATCGGCAAAAAAGCACTCGAAAATATTCAAAAGAGCGAAAGTGGTAATGGGGCTTTAAAGTCTTCATTGTAACAGTTCTAACCCTGTAAAATACAATTTTCTAACACTGAAAAATGATTCATACAAAGCATTTTTTTTTTTATTTTATATATTTAAAACGCGTACAAATATATTTAAAGAAAATTATTAATTATTAATTACAAAGCTATAACAATGTAATTTTCATTATTTTAGTTTTGAAAAGTTATTTTTAATAAATTAGAAAAATAAATGGGGAATCTTATAAACCCATCTACATTTATTGCTCTTTTAAATATTTTTTAAGTGATTTTTTAGGGCTAATTAAAAAAAAAAGAAAAAAAAATAAGTTATTAATAATTAATTAATAAAATTAACTAATGTATAATGTCCGTATATTACGGTCAAAAGAGTTAACATTCCAGTTCAATTGGTATATTATAATAATTGAAATGTGAAATACTTTAAAATTATAAAAAAATTGACAATATACAGTGTACGTTAGTGAAAAATGCAATATTTATTTGGTAATTAACAAAAAAAACAAAACAAAACAGCATTGTAAAAGAAAAACAATCCATTTTCAGAATAATTAAACCGCTGTTCGTGGCAGTCAGTGCCCAAGAACTCGGGCAATGACGTCGACCGTCTGGAGTCGTAACTGTTGGCGTCTGCAATTTAAAAATATTGCCGAATGAGCATAATACATTGAAACAAAATACTATAAGTTAAGTGCTACCCGTTTTCCGTGTTACGGGTGGCAAGTCGACGAAACATATCATACGTTAATGTGACTCATAATATTTATTAAATTATTAACAGAAAAATACTACAGCATTATGAAAGGACAAAAAAAAAATCCATTTTTGATCGTAATCTAAAGCAAGTAAAAAAAAAATTAAATAAATTAAAGGTAAATGAATTGTACAGGTAACTTACTAAACAATTACAAAGCGGTTTCAAAAACAGGCAAATGACTGGAGTCGTAGATGTGGGCGACTGCAATAAAAAAATAATATCAAATTAGCTAAATGTTCCTATTAAAATAAAATATTATGTGTAATGTGTTGCCCGTTTTTCCGTGTCGAGTTTAAATAGTTACCTTGTATAGGTATCAACGCGTGTTAATAATGCTTTATAAAAAAAACTAAGTGCACTATTATTAACAATTATAAATAGTATTATTTTTTTGCTTACAGTTTTCAACATTTTCAATATTCGACTAATGTTCTGGCGTACATTATTTTGGATTCTCAGTATGAATACAGCAAACTGCAATAGAAAATATTATCGCACAAATTATAGGTAAGTATAACACTAATATTATCAGTGGCGTATTTACGGGAAGGGGGGGTGGGAGGAGGAGATTACGGAGATTTATCTGCTGTCTGTAAAAATTAGTAAGTGAATTAATGGTTTATCAAATTTGTATTTTTGGCCCAGTTACACGTTGTAAACAATAAATTATCGACACAATTTCGATATTTAATACATCCGTCTCTTAGACAAAACTCTAAATACGCCGCTGTCTGTTCTACGATTTATAACAGAACATATTCTGTCCGTTTCCCGTATACTATATTATTATATCATGATAATGACGTACTTTTACACGTGTTCGAGTCTCTTGAGCGGTACTTATCGGAGAACCACTCTTCACACACTTTACATCGAAACGTTACACGGCTAATCTGGCCATTTTTCAGGGCCTCGTTATATTTTTTCTCGCAATCGCAACAATCTGAAATGGAAAAATATTATCGGGTACGCAATACTTTGGTGTACCTATATTAACAGTGGAATATTTACGGGAGAGGAGGTGGACAACGGAGATTTATCTCCTCGCTGACCTTTTTTTTAATATTTATTTGTATGACTACCCATTTTTAAATTCAAATTTCTTCTTTTTTCCATCAGAAAATTGCACAATTTATGCGTTGGTACCTATCTATTTTAGTAACGAAAAATAACCTGAACGTAGACAGGGTATAAACATTTTTTTTCGTTTAAAACAAAACCAATCCGAACCATTTTTATATGAAGGTTACACGAGTTCCCAAATAGTAGCAGGTAAATTAATCAATAATAATCTGTTTGATCGTATTTAAATATAAATTGCCTACGAAAATATATTAGCTAACGAAAAAATGTATAATTTGTATTCTTTATCCCGATTACATGTGTAGATAAACAATATACCGATGCGATTTCCATATTCCATACCTGCCTCCCCCCCCCATCTCCGAACAAAACCCTAAATACACCACTGAATATTATAATGTGTATTATAAAATATAATGTGTTGTCCGCGTATTATATTATACGGGTACGTACGTTTACACGTCCTAAATACATTGGATCGTTCTGTATCGGGCAGCGTGTTGTTACAAATTCTGCACAAAAACATAGCCGGTCTGAAAGTCATAGAAATTTTGTTAAGTCGGTTATTCGTAATCGTACTTACGTGAAATATTTGATAGGTACTTACGCCGTCTTTTCGATTTTCCGTCCTTTAATGACAATACTGACAATAATGACGTAAGAAATACGACGAAAAAGAAAAAAAAAACCGTAGAAATTGCCGAATAATATTTATCGTAGAAATATTTTATTTTATGCGAATCGCCGGTCTATTATTTCAAATTACGGGTATGCTTTGATATACGGATATAATTCGAACAAATTATACAACACTATTATACGCGCAGGTATATTGTACAACGGTCAACGGTTTAGAAAACTGCAAAGTGGCATTGATTGAATCTTCGTCGGTCGGCTTTCGGTTTGTCAGTGATTACATGTTATAGTGTTACTAACTGGCCAACGTGTTTAGCCACTGTACGAATGGTAGTTTTTGACTAGTAAATAAATAGTAAATGACCGTTGACAATCACTCTAAAATAAAAAAACAAACGGACATCCCACTGTGCAATATTCTATTCCATAGACGCTGCATCGATCCTTCTACGGAAACATGTAATGTCACAGATTGTGTTGCATAGATGTTGTTGTTATGTTGCTGCAACTGACAATGTCCCGCGTTTGTAACTTTTAAACTTTCGATCCGTAACAATCCAAGAATATCACATTGACATCGAGAATTGTAATGTTTTTTTATGAAATCCAAATACAACGTTACAGCGGTGTTATGTAACTCGCGTTGTACAGTGAGATACTTCGCACGATGTGTGGGCCACTCTGTTGTAAACGAAAAGTTCGGAATGTAGAGGGGAAATTTAACGTACATCTGAACGCAACGATTAACCGTCGCTAACGAAAAATGATCCCGAGTCGAGGTCGGTTAATATCGTTGCTTTGTCGACAGTATATATGCCATATTACGATAAGATAATTACAATATATGCGTTCCAAGACGTTTCCCGTGATTTTTCCCGGTTTTTCACATTGATTTTGAAAACAGCTTGGAAAATCAAAAGACGACCTCCCCAAAGTACCGTACCAATTCGTTTTTGTTTTCGTTGTTCGTTTAACGCGTATTTTTCGGCTCATCCGAATCGCCCTCTAAAAGCGATATTTTTTCCGAGTTGGGTCCTCCGGATTTCAACAACAGATACTAGTCGCGATAATAATTTTAAAAAAATATGTATATTTTCATTTCCGTTTCTACAGACTTAGGACTGTACATAATAAATATTAATAAATGATGCGGGCTTAAAATAACATATAAGTTTTGCTGCGGTACAAGGATATATCCCCGAGAAGAAGCGCTTAAATTAAATTTGGGAATTTCTTTTTTTTTTTTAATTATTATTGTGCCTTACGTAATTATTTTATTTTTCATTTATTTTCGCTGTAAATGTGTATTTAAATGTAAAATCAACGAAAATCAAAGTTTTCCAATTTATTAAGAAATAACTACAAGAAACAAAATGACCACATCAATGCACCAATCGAATCAACAACGCGTTAAAGAAAGTTCCTGTAAAGTTTTTGTTTGAAACGGGATTTCCGGTAGAAAAAACGTTTACAAACATACTAAAAAAAAAATAAAACCTAATAGTAAAATCAATAAATTCCTCGTTTCGTTAAATTCCTAAAAAAAATCGAAAACCGAAAAGCGTGCGGTTGTAATATTTATACTTATTCCGGTATGGAATACGTACATGTACGTGAAATCCGTGTGTAAAAACCAAAAAAAAAAAATTAAACTCGCCGATAATTCTTTGAGCGCGTGGGACCGGCAGCCGGCGCGGCGTAGCGATGAAATCCAGAGAGACACGCGTGGAAAAGCACATTGCAGCCGCACAATGCCTACACGGTTTTTTGATGGACGCAATGCGATAAATCCGAGAAAGGTACGAAGAAAAATAAAAAAACCTATTGGATTATTTTCGTTCCGCCGAACACGTACCGTCGCTAAACGACGACGATGATGGCGGGTGACGGTTCGGTGCAGTACACACACGAAACATAATGTGCAATGCTAATCGAATTTATTTGATATTTTATAGTTTTGTTATTTTTTCCCCGATACCGCACTCGCATCGCACGTCTGAAAATGACATTATACCTTACAGGGCTAAACTCGAATTTTTAGTTTTTTTTTTTTTTTTTTATTCGTCAAACGCCCAGAATTAATAAACGGACGCGTCGCCGAACAAAACCTTCGGCACGTCGCGCGCGCGGTTACTCAAGGCATTTGAATTTTCGGCGCGCGCGCCACGCGTCACCATCACTCCGTTCGTAACGGACCGCCGGCAAAGGCCGTAAGTTTTTTCACCGCGAAAAACTAACCGTGCGACTGTAACGCGACGGGACGCGCGCCGTATACATGCAACGTTGTACATTCGCCTGCCTACTGTTATTATTTCAAAACAAACGCGTAGGTACGAAATTACGGTCGGATAAAATGCGGAAACCCTTTTAATTAGTGTTTTGACGTGTTTATTACGGAAAAACACGCGTCGGAAGGTTTTAAGTAAATTCCTTTTGACGACACGTTTTATACACGTTATCGCGGGGACACGTTATGTATAATACATTCCCCGAGTCCCGCGAACACACGCGACACTCGGTAAAATAAAATAATATTTATGTATAATATTCAATTACGGCGTTTGCGTAGGTGGTTTTGTAGGGATTTTTTTTTTTTTGTTTTACGGCAAAAAAGACGTTCATAAACTTTTTGAACGGTTTTTATTAAAACTATGCTTTTTACATATATCTTTCTGGCAGTCTCAACGTTTACATAGTATTCGACCTGATCTGCTTAGCCGCTCGAATAATTCGAAATGATTCGGCATGCTGAAATTATTGCGCAGAGCGATTTAACCTCTCTCGAAGAACGACCGAAAAAAAACCGTCCCAGGATAACGAGGACGGGCGCAGCCACTGTTGTAGGTAATTTAACGTACATCTGTAAGCGACGATTAACCGTCGCTAACGAAAAAACGATTCTGAGCGGAGTTCGGTTGATAGTGTTGCTTTGTCAACAAAATACACTATGTCATATTATGGCGATAAAATAATTGCACACGAATAATATATATTTTCTTTAATGATATTTGTTTAATATTATATCTATTTTCCCGTTTTTCCTACTTTTTTCCCATTTCGGTGTTTCAAAATCGAAAGCGACAATAAATCATCGCGCTCGAAAACCATTCTGAGTACTAACAGAATTAAAAGTTTACCGCCATATTTCACGTTTATTTTAGTTTTACGCGATATTCCGCACCAAAACTCTTTCGGCGTTCAAAATATGAACCGTTTAAACTTTAAAATATAGGTCCCGTTCAATTATCTCGCTGTAAAGTTGTTTCGCGAAACTTTCTCGTACATTTTTCCCGCGTCGAAAAGTCTTTCGGGAGACAAAAAATAAAAACCACCACACCGTGGTAAAACTAATAATATACTTAGTTGTTTCGCGCAGAATCTATGATTATACCGTGTAACATATTGTTTTCAACGGATCTAATGTTGTTTTATATTTCGTTTAAAAAAAAAAAAAAAACTTTATAAATAATCGAATTGTATATTACCGCCGTCGAAATAAACGTATTGGCGTTACAGTCCGGTTTCTATAGTCGTAAATAATTGTACTCGACGGATCCGTAATACACAATATTATGCGATAGTGGAAGACGTAGACGAAAGGAAAAAAAAATGCCTAAGAACCTCCTTCTCCTCCGGTCCGTACAGATTAGTATCCCGCGTGTGTTTTTTTTTTCGTTTCCGGAGAGGTATAACGCGAGAGAAAATATTAAAGTTCGAGTTCGAACAGTTTTTTCGCTAACGCCCGCAGTGCGCTTCGTGAACGATGCACAAACACGTCACTCCGCGTGAAGAATTTAGACGGTGAGTTTATAGCGGCAATAGCCTTTATGGGTGTTTATAAAGTCGTATCGATCGGAATACACGCGCGCATAGGTAGGTGTGTAGCCTGCGGCGGAGTGTAACAAATTGTAGGCGAATATTGAAAACGCGTCCCGACGGAAAATTGAATACGTACGAGAAAATCTATAACGCTACCCGAAAAGCGGTTATACTTAACGCGGTTATATATCCGTTATGTATAACACCAGAATATCGTATAGGTTACATTACACAGCGCGGCGAACAGTCGAACGACAAATGTTTTATATTTTGTCGCCGAATCACGAAAATACGATGTCTTCGGTCCCTGCGTGGGAAGAAGCGCAATTTTCGTAATTTTTCGTGATTTTCTCACCGCTTCGGCTTTTCGCCTGAATTGCGCAAGTGTGAGGCGTTTTCGCAATCAGTGTCTGCGCAGTATATCGGTGTATTCATTCCCAAAATTGAATTTGCTTTTACCGAAACCGAAAACAAGTTTTGGCCATACAATATATATAATATTAAAAAAGATTCCCTTTTTGTTGGAGCATAACAGTATAATAGTTAATCGTATAATGGTTGAGTAAATCAAATTTAAATTGATCGATTATAATTGTTTAAAAAAATATTTATACAGGGTTACAGAAAACGACACATAACATCAAACTATTGCATTTTCTATATATGTGGGTGTGCCAAAGCGTACTCACGTGGGCGGGGTGAGAATGCCACATACTCCCTTGACTTTTATTTTTATTAATTCATTCTTATGGTTTACGAATCTCCAGTAATTATTGTTTTTTTTTATTATCGATTCGGTGACATTATTTATTACATATGTGAATGTACAACAGATTGTATATTGTTCGAAAAATTAATAACCAAGTTTTGAATCTGTACCGCTATTTATATCTGTAAACATGTTTAACGAATTTGGACATTTGTCTAAATGCATTCGAATTAAAAACCGGTGATATTTGCAAAAAAAAAAAATCACTTCGACGTTTTGAAAACACTCAATTCCCTATTCTTACGTACAGCCTTAGGAAACGTCCGTATTATAGGAGTCGACAACTTAAACTGAATATTTAAAATATTTAAATTCAATAGATATATTATGAAGCAATTTGTCTGCAGTATCTGTTTCATAATAATATAGTAATAATAATTCGATAAGCTCAGAGTTTTTTATTTATACCTAATTAAAAAAAAAAAAAAAATGTTCTGATTACACCAATACAGTTAATTTGTAAATGAAAAGGAAAATTAGCGAAACTTTAAATTAAGTTGTTTTATTTCTTTTTTTTTACGAACTTTTTCGGCTGTAATACCTTTTCCGACCTAACGCGTGTAGTTTGGCCATCATTATACCTTTGTTTGACCCGAGTGCAATTCGACCTCAACCACGAATTTATACGCTTATTGGGTATATACAAAATTATTATTATTTTTTTTTTAATGAACCAGCAATTATCTCAGAGTATTTTAGGTGGATTTTATTTCTATTTTATCAAATCTTTCTGGATGGTTTAAACTTTATTTCAAAACCATTTTTAATTTTTCACCCATACTCCATATACCTTAAATAAGAACATACTTTTGATTTTCAAGTAGGAACCCCTCCTCGATTTGAACACAGATTTGAATAGAGAATATTTTTCTAGAAATGTTGATATGCATAACACCAATATCAGATTTACTGGTTACGAGTTATAACAGTTTAAAGTTTAGACCGGATGAGTATTGGGAAGGGTTACAGACGGGCAATTCATTACCTACCTATATCGGGGAGTAGGGGCAAAAAATTAAAAACGATTTTAAAATAAAGCTTAAACGATTCCACGAATATGATCAGAAAAAACGAAAATCGAATTCACTTAAAATACCCTGAGATAATCGCTGGTTCGTGATAAAAAAAAAAACCACCCCGTATAACTATGTTATATTTAGATTTCTCTCACCTACCCCCCCCCTCATTCCCCTTCCGTTCCCGATACGAAAATTCCGAGGTACACGCCGAAACGCATTTTATCGCAGTCTCTTTACCACTACGATACGGAAATGATTACACTACACCGTGGCGAAACAGTTACACTCCGGACGGTTCGCGGTGTGTGTGCACGTCCATCGTATACGACGGGGCGCAACAACCGCGGACCGCGACGACGACACGCGGGAGGGCACCGACCGATATGGCGTGTTCCGCGAGCGCGCGTATTATTATAAACTTCGGACCAGTTACGAAGTTATCTCGCCGTGGATATCTCCGTTAATTTATTGACACACGATCGGTCCGTCGGCCGGTCACCTCGCACTGAAATCCATTATAACGTAGCTGCACGTACGTTTGCGTTGCCGTGGATCCGGCGTGATGTATCGTACGGGTATGCCTATTCGCATATATTATGTTACTGTTGTCATAAAATTGTGACCTGCGCGATGCGCGCGCGTCGTAGTCTTCGTTTTAGCGCGGGAACCGAAACGATCGGTGGATTTCCAATTTTTTCTTTTTTTTTTTTCTTCTATTTTTCGTCCGAATCGCAGACCCGGACGGATCACGCGTTATGGTATACTGCTCCGGGCGCTCGCGAATCGGCCCCGGTGAATTTTTCTTTTAAAAATTCCACTCGAATTGTTTCCCCGATTTCAAAAATATCGTTCACTCGAATCGCCTCCGACGGTTATGACGGTTTCTAATTTTACATTACAGGAACCGTTAATACATCAAGTTCAAAGTCAAAGTCGATAGATTTAATGCGAACTAAAGTTAATAGATAACAATAAATGTATCAATATGGTTACACAGTCAGCACCGTAAGTTCGTACAGTGCGCATACATAATTATAAATATTTCAGTGTGTATATTACCCACGGGAATCTATGCAACAATCGGTAGTATACGGGCGCGGTTATCGACGTATTAATTGATAATCTATAGGTATGCAACAGGAGGCGACACGAGTGAAAAAAGGCCGTTTACCGAAATTCGGGAGGCAATCCGAGAGTCTCCCGGTTCACGCCGTTTATTCGATTAAATACAATCAAGCTCGTATTATAAGACATCAACGTCAGAGTTAACGACCGGCAACCCACGACTCCGAAACTGTACAGTGCGGTAAAACACTCGAATATTTCCTCGGCTTTCTATAATACACTTTAAATCAATAGCGGCACGTCGTTGAATATTATTTTGTAGTTACGTACAGAGCTCGAGCTAGGAGATTTTCGAAAACGTCCGTAGTCATTATTTTGATCACGTTCAGAAAAAAAAAAAAAAACGTTTAACGAAATTCGACGCTCGCTTAACAACCGGGTACACCGAACCGAATTTATCGCACGCGCTTTAAATAGTAATAGGTTCAACGGTTTTACAAATTAAAATGTTTTTTTTTTTTTCTCGTTCTCGGTCGCGAACTTCGTTTTCGATAATTTTATATGTTTAAAACCCCCCAAATTATTACCGATTAACGCAACGTGAATGGAAATTTTTGTACATAATATAAACATTATATTGCGTATTTAATATTCACGATAAAATACGATTTGATTTTTCGAGTCAGGTCGGTCGGAGAATTTTCAATTTTGACGGAGACAACAAACAAACAGCTATTGTTCAAAAACCGTTAACCAGATCGCGGAACGACTCCGGCCGTCTGGATAATTCCCGCGTCCAGACCGGCCACACCGCCCTCGGAATAAATTATTCTACGCCTATAAGACCATAAACGGTACGATAAACACTACTATTTTGAGTTCAAAACGATAAAGTTATATATATAAGATAAAGATACTACAAACACGTGTTATGCTTAGAAGCAACGTATCCCTACGATGTAAGCATAACGGCACTACGACGTACCGCTTATTTTAGCCAAAAACGCACAAGTCGTATTGATTGTCATTGCGATTTGTAGCCATTTATTAGCGATTCCACGGCCGTTGCGCCGTTCAACGATAACTCACACGATTCGACGTGCCTTTGTTACCCGGGATCAAAGATTTTCAACGATGCGATAACGTTCCGAATACGTACAATGCTAATCCGTCCGTGATTTCTCAGAAATCAAAATAATATACGTACACGATTGTGGGATACGGACGGTTTAAATTTAAAAAAAAAAAAAAATAACGATTTAATACAATACAATACAATATCAATTCGGATTTTTAAGTAGACACCTATTGCCGCGCTTTGAACGGTATGCGTATTTTTACCTACTGTAATCGTATCGTATACGCGCCTATTATTAACATTCGATAATGGGTTCATTGAAAAATATCATTCGGATGGCATTATCGTGCGTGTGTGCGTGCGCGTGCGCGAGCGCGATATCATTAATCATTTCGATGATATTATGGTAAACAGGGAGACGGAGAATATTTTATAATCCGGCGAAAGGGCTGAGGAACACGACGTCGTTTGACTCTGTGTACAGACACATTAATAATATTATATTGTCGTGTGCACGAAAAATGACGAAAAAAAAAAAATAAAAAAATAAATACACCGGGAAAGGGCGGGGTCGACTCGACTCGGTTGACTCCCGTGAAAAATTTAACGTTTCCTTTAAGCCGATTGTTGCGGCGTCGTGGCTGCAGCGTACGACGACGTAGGGAGTTCGCGCCGTACCTCGTTTATGCGATGTTTTTACGGGGGGGAACGGGGGGGGGGTAAGGGGGGTGGGCGATGTCCATTACGATCGTTTAGACCAGATAATGTAGGCACTATACAACGTAGCCGTACTACGTAGGTGTCCAATCGCCGTTACTCCGGTGTAGTCAGCAGAGGTTCAAAAACGATTTCGGGATCGCGTTCGTTAGCGACCGCGCCGCGGCGTTTACGTGCCGGCCGCCGACTGGAACGGACGTTTGGTCGAAGAACGCCGTTCACGGTGTCGTTTCGCGTCGTCCCGTCACGACCAAATCGCGAATGAAACCGTCACGCTATTGCGGTCATTGGTGCATTGTTGTTTTAGTATCGTTGTACAGATAGACAACGGTCGAAATTACACGGCGGTACCGCGATAATAGACACGGCGACAGTAGCGCATTTAGGATTTGGTCGGGGAGGTGGGTATTGATTTTGAAAACTGTGTCGTATTTGTACACAACGCGGCTAAAAAGGAAAACGATCGATTCCGAATTCTTATATATGTTCGCGAGTAATGCACGATTCCAGGCATACTCGGATGATTGTTATATAAGCAGACAACGTGTACGTTCGAGTTTTTTTTTTTTTTATTTTTTTTTTAGGGGGTACCAACCACAACGCGTAGGTGGGGCGACACGTCGAATTTCGCGTCCAAAAGCTAAAGAAACCCGACGGTCGAAATAGGCCGTTCACGCCGATCACGGATCCAACCCGTCCGTTGCCGGGTTGGAATCCAAACGGGTCCGGCGGCCAACGCGTCGGTACACCGGTACGTCGCGGCGTTACGGCCGTCCGTCGACGACGGTCGCCCGAGGGACGGCGTGTGAAAACGGTCGCGGTCTTTTTGCGCGGGCCGCACGCGCCGCGAATACGGTCCCCCGGCGATTCGCCGCGATACCGCGGGCCGTCGTGCGTAATTTAAATATTATCTCGTCGCAACGCGCGGGCGCGCAGTGCGCGCGTTGTGCGGGCGCCGGCGTGCGACCGCTCGTCGCCGTCGTCACGCGACGCGTACGCCCGCGGCCGATAAACGGGGGGGGGAGGGGGGGAAATGAAAATCGCAACGACAGCCGACCGTGACAATGCGCCCGGAGAGACGCGGCCGCCGCCGGCGTCGAGAAACGCGATCCGTCGTGAAACAACGCCGGGAGATCGCCGCGGCCAGATAAGCGAAAGGCGCGTATAAAAAACGAACGGACGTACGGGACCGGGAGAAGAAGAAGCGAAAAGACCGGCCGCCCTCTTATGTTACGCGTTTTACGATGTATATTTTCTTATTATTATTATTTTTTTTATATTTTTTTTCCACGACGGAGCCCGCGGAGACTCGCCCGCGCAACAACAACAATAATAATAATGTCGTACGCGCGCGGCATACGGAAGGGCCGCTGTTCGGCGCGCCGCACTGTGCGTGCCTGCGGCGCGGCGCACGCGGACCCGCATTTTCGCCCCGCGCGCGTCCTTTCGTGCGCCGCGGCCGGCGCGTAGCCGGGACCCGTCGCCGTCGCGTGGTTCCCCGTCGCCGTCTGGCCGCGTTCGGAAATTTCGCGTACCGCGTCGGATTATCGCGCGCGCGAGGAATCCGCACACTCCGCGCGAACGTAAAATAATACAATGACCGTTCCATTATTGTGACGCGCGTCCGACGAATGCGGACGGTCCGTCTCCGCTCGTCGGGAACGTTTCAGTACAATAATAACGACGATGATAATAAAAATAATAATAATAAGTGTAGGCGCGCCGCTGCTGTTGCCGCTGCCGCGGCCGTATTATAATATTGTGTACGGTGGCGGCCACCTGTGGCGAAGTAAAGAATGCCGGCGGTGGTCGAAAATAATACACCGCGAGCATTTATCCCGCCGCCGCCCCGTCAACGTCGGGGGCGTAGTGCACGCGTATTATAACAGAATATCGACGAAAAAAAAAAAAAAACTCATATTAATATTATCATTGTTAGCCAATAATTTTTGATTTAAATCCTAGGTCGTGATTATAACTCGAAATTTAGTGATAGCACGACTAGTAACTCCAGAACAAGAGGGGTACAGTTCTTCGACAACTGGGCGAGCGTATGAAAACTACGATTCTTATCAGTTNCCCACGGATCCGTCTGTTTCGGATTCCGGTTTTTACTGCGAGCGCGATGTTTTTTTGCCGGGTTCCCACCCTCCCCCCTCCCGTATTCATGCCGTCTTTTAACCCGCGGCCCGTGCGTTCGGACGTATTATCGGTCCTGAGACGCTAAAAACTCAAACTCGGTTATTAGAGTTTTCGTGTGACGGCGATTCTTTTGTTGTTCGTTTGATAAAAAAAAAAAAAAAAACTCATATTAATATTATCATTGTTAGCCAATAATTTTTGATTTAAATCCTAGGTCGTGATTATAACTCGAAATTTAGTGATACTAGTGTAGCACGACTAGTAACTCCAGAACGAGAGAGGTACAGTTCTTCGACAACTGGGCGAGCGTATGAAAACTACGATTCTTATCAGTTGTCGAAGAACTGTCTGCAGTTGGAAATACGGTCTTAGAAGTTAACGTCTATGCGATGATAATTTTTGATATCTAGGGATTTTCTGGTCACACTGATGCGCAGTAATTTTATTGGACGACGGGCGTGAACGTGAACGCGTTCTCTATTTTAGCGGACCGTCCAAACGCCGGGACCGTCGTCGATCCGAGAAAGCAGTGGATTAAATTTTCCAAAAAACAAATGCCGGAAAAAAATTAACACTTTCCGAGAAAATAAAGCGAGGGTCATAATAACGAGCGTCTTTCGTAATTAAATCGATTGCCTTGCATTTATAGATGGAAGTTGTCCGCCAAGGCGTAGAGATTTTAACGAATCCCGCTTATTCTAAATGTAAAACTGAAAACAGCCGTGGTTTCATTCGTTATGATATTTATCTGTTTGACTCTATTTTCGGATGAAAAAAAAAAAAACTTTTTTTTTCAAGTCTTATAGAAATCATTTGACTTCGGAACTTTCGGATATTCCGCAAAACATCCGATAACCGAGGTCTCAATTGATGCGTTCGCCGACGCGTGCCGTTCGGTTCGAATAAGCCTCGTGCGTCGTCAGTCCGTTCGTTTCGTACGTTATCTTAATAACATTATGAAAATGCCGCGGGAATTCAATCATCGCCGATACCGAAACGCGGCGCGGCGTAACCGATAAAAAGAAAAACAAAAACAAAAAAAAAACGTTTTGATTTACGAGGTTTCTCCGCGAAGCCGACGACATTATTTGACACGCGTATACGGCCGCGTTTCTGTTACTCACTTTACTTCCACGGACGATTGTGTTATTACTTACGGCTGTAATATGCACGGGTATTATGCGATGCGCACGCGTGGGCAATAAAGAAAAACTCCGCGGCGCGCCGCGGTGACCTCTGATTTTTCTCGATTTCTAATTTAAAAGGTGAATCGTTTTTTTTTTTTATTTTTTTTTTTCAATGGATATTAACCGGGGGACGTGTACAAATCGGTTAACCCGCGCGCCGCGTTTCGGGCAAAGTCGTTTGCCGGAAAAACATTATCGTTTAAAACGTTAAATTCAATAAATGAAAAATCGTGTACCGTCTTAAAAACGACACGTTATAATAATTACCATAGGCATCGGCAAAAGCGTAAAAACCGACGGATAATTGAAATGTTAAACACGTTACGAACAATCTCCTCGTCGACGTACAGTAACAGTTAATATTTACTGCGCACCGGCATCATCGTGCTTTTTAGATTTTGAGTGTAGCGAAAAATGTATTGGTTTTACTAAGTCATTTATTATTATTATTATTTTTTTTTTTCTATACCGTGTACAACTTGTCTACCATTTTTTGATTTTCCACGAGTTTTCCCAATAAATGAGAAAAACATGGTGAAAACTGGGAATAAACGGGAAAAGAGATACAATATTAAACAAATATTATTAAAGAAAATGTATAATGCACATGTAATTATTTTACCATAATGTGCCATTTATATTGTTTACGAAGCAACACTATTAACCGAATTCCGCTCAGAACAACCTTCCCAACTTCTCGCCTACAACAGTGGTCCACCCACGTGCGAAGTATGTCCTTTTTTTTTTTTTTTGATAAATAATTGCATGACCATTATAACTAGAGAGCAAGTTCATTTGCACTTAAAATCCATAAAAAAAAACCGTTTAAAAAATGTCGGTAGTTCCCCGACAAATATTAAAGAAACAAAAATGGTAGGTGATTTATAAGCCCTCCCCTACGAATGTTTGTTATTTATAAAATACAATTTTTTAACATTTTTTTTTTTTTTAAATATACGCGCAATTTTATTTCAAATGTTATAATTATCTATGAATTTTGTATAGAAATTATTTTTTTAATAATTCAGTCGTGATATGTCAGTAAAGTTACAAGGAATAACTCGGTTTACTGATTAAATATCGATTTATTTCGGATTCAGCAATGAAAGTCCCATTGTCGAGTTGGATAAAGAAAAATATTCTTATACTACGTATTTATGATTGATATTTGCTACATCCCGTTGAGAAATGAGTGACACGCCACTGTGTCTGCGGTATCACTTGAAATCGAAATTTCAGTCGAAATGTTACTGCTACAGTTAGCCTATATTGGCTACACACAATAATAATGTTGTACGTAATATGATCTTTATAGAGTCATCGAGAAATACACATCGAATGGTCGAGATGATGGACATAGTATGAGCGAAACTATTTCGTGGATTTTTTTTTTTTTTTTATCTCGTAAAGCACACAGTCATTAATTCTTGGATTAGTGTCGTCCGCGCAGATTTCCCGAGTCCAACGGCCGACAAACGTGCTAACGACGGATTTCGTTCATTAGTTAAAACGTTTTAATGAATGGCCGAGATGAATGTTTGGGGAGGCGGGTGGGGGGGGGCATGTCGCTCATTGTACCCCTTGTTTGGCGGTAATCGCTACATTTTGCAGCGATTAATGTTCCCGTTTCGAACCTTATTATTTTTGGAGGTAAAAAATTATCGCCATACCATTACCGTATTAGATTGCCGTTTTGTGTTTTACAAGCATACTTGACAGTTAACAGTACACCAAGTACCGAATTACGATTTGGCCAATACCTCGCCGAACACCAACGCGTTGTACAAAAATCAAACTAATATCTCTATGGGCACGAGCCTAGGAACTCTGAACGTGACGTACAGAGCGAAAAATAAAACCGATTTATCCGACCATATAACAATCACAACCACGTGACAAAATCGAATTGCGATAAAAATATTTTACAGTCACCCGGGATAGGTTTTTTTTTTTTTTTTACAGCGGTTTTACAGACGGGTCAACTGGTTCGAGGAATCGCGACCGGGGTATTTCATTTTTTCGCACGAACCGCTCAAAAACACCGCCGCTTACTCGTGTATCGTTTAAAACGGGCTCGTGACCCGGAAAATTGTACCATCCGCATAAATGCAGGAAAATATAAGAGTGTAGTAGTGTGCCAGTCGGTACACAAAATGATCACGAATTTCGAGTATAATATTACCTAATATGCACGGTAGATTCGGAGTGGCTAAATTGAATGCGTGTACGGACTGCGCGTCCCTTACCTACACCCCTGTGTCGGTTATACACAGTTGGAGTGTGCGAAGCAATTTTCAGGAAATTGCTTGTTCCGGTGTCTGAAAACCTCGAGCCCAGTCGGTTCCGGACGATAATTATCCGGAACTCGACGGGGCCGACGGTAACTGTAGGAAATCGACGGGAACACCAAACTTTACGGATGTGATTCAGTAGAAGTTGACAACGCGTTTCAATCGAGACGGCGACGACGACAACGTTTCCTTCCGAATTGTTTCCCGTAGGCGAAATAATATTATTCCCATATTTGATTTGCATTGGGCGTTTAATTTTCAAATGCAAATATTTTAATACGTATCTGTCCTGAAAAGAAAAAACAGACACACACATCGTTATACCCGACATAATGGCGTAAGTATATTGTATTTTGTACTCGAAATCGCAAACGAAAAAGTTTATACACGCAAACACACACAGATACTCTTAACAAAATAATAATACAACTTTGCTAATCATAACAAAACAAGATTATGATGGAATTACTTTCAAACATTTTATTTCAGGGAAGTATAACACTGTTATGTATCTGCGTATACTAAAACAAAACTTTATTTAAAACTTGGATTCGATAATTGACACAAAGTCAATTAAAACTAACTTATAAGTATATTGGATTGTACAACAATCCGAAAGCCGGTGTGAAAAAAAAATTTCCAAAAGTCTGAAATGTATAAGAAAAATCTGCGTACTAAGAAATCTGGCGATTGCTGCAGATTCCGTTTCAGAACTATTTTCCGGATCCGAAAGTTACCCGGCCCTGGGTATTCGTAAAACTATTTAAATGCATCGTTTTCGACCGATAATAATAATTCGACGTTAATTAGTTTTGAAATCGAAAAGTTAAAAAACACACTAGTCGCATTGCAGGGGCGTCATTCGATGGATTCGGACTGTGCTTTGGCAGCCCAATAGTTTTGAATTAAAACGTTTGCATGTTGTTTCGGCCCGCGTGAAATGTAATAATTGAGCCGTTGTTGATAAAACGTGAAACGCGAAAGGTTAATCGAACCATTGTCAATGAACGCCTCAACCAGTGTCCGATCGTTCGTGACGCGAGAACGAAACGTAGGGAATTTTTACCACGGTTAATCGTCAACTGTTAATTGTTATCGTTATAAACGGGCGTGTCAGCAAAATAACAACGCGCGTCGAAACTCACGTCGTGGTTTAGTATTAACGTTATTGTAATGTCGACAAATTTAGTATTTTATCGTTAAAATGTGAAGCGGAACATTTTCAGAAAAAACGGCCCAATTCGCGAACGTTTGCGGACCTATTGGAAAACCAAAATGACGCCCCTGCGCAATAACGTTCGGTTAACCGACTGTATTTCTCTGTTCTCGTATAGACCGTAACCAGTCCGGACGGTTTACGGGCGCGCATTTGAACCCGACTATAGCATACCAGACGTCTAAAAGGCCTAAAAACGGTCGCGCGCGTAATCAAACGAGTCCGTCTATAGCCGGTGAGTTTATCGGGGCGCGGCCTTTTCGGATTTCTCCAGAACGGAGCGTTTCGGAAATTTCTTCGCAATGTATTATTATTATTATTATTATCGCCATGAACACCTGGGCCCTTTGCGAAATGTATAAGCGTCTCGCCACCGAAGATAAAACCCGCCGCTGTCACGGAGGGATCCCGTCCGTATCCCACCCCCTTCGTTACGTATACGGGGACCGAATAATTTATATGTGCGTAACGTCGTCGTCGTCGTGGCCGTTATGCGTATTCGGCGTGAGGGTGCGAGTTTAATAAGGGGCCGAGCTCCTCCGGCGACGTTACTCCATTTGCCACTCGCGACGGCGATGACGACGGCAGCGGCGCGAATTCAGCGACGTCGGCAAACAGATAGAAAGAGAACAACTATACGGTTCCGAAACGGGCGTGGGTGCGTATACGAGAGAAGTACGAATATTACTGCGGTGAGGCGGATACGATAGGGCGAGCGAGACGGATATAATATATACGTATATAGAGAGGGAGATAGGGAGGGGGGAGACAGAAAACTGTGCGGTGGAAATAGAATTCACGTTTGTGTGTGTGTGTGTGTGTGTGTGTTTAAGCATCCCCCTCTCGGTCGCTCGTAAAAGCCACCCTAAAAAGCTCGGGCGCAAGCGCCGAACAACCCCTGCACTTATTTTTTTGTTCACCCCTATATGCGCGCCGTGGGGTAATCTTAACGCCCGTACCTTGGAAGTACCGCCACCGGCGTACAGTCTACTGTATTATATAAACGCGAACCTCGCAACACCGAAAATATTCCGATCGTATTTACTACGTATAAAACGCAATAATATATCGGCGTAACCTTACGAGTAGTCGCGTTATTGCGATCGCTTCGACATATTATTCTATTTTTTTTCCAACGATTTATAACTTTATATTTATTATTATTAGGTTCCGGATTTAAACGACCCGAAAACTGTAGAAACATGTCCCGAAACGCTTGAGAAAAAAAAAATGAAAAACGCCGAGACACCGAAAACATGACTTTTGAAGTGTTTTTTTTTTTATTGATTTAAGCGCTTGCGACTATAGTCGTTAATAAAATATGCGCGACGATAAAGAGATCATTAACCGAACGATTGATAATAAATAGTCTTATTAACGGAGAGTTGATCGCGAGATAACATTTTAAATCGCCCACATTTTATCGTATTAAGTACACACGTCTTTAAAACCGATAAAATAACCGAAAAATGCGAAACGAAATTTTCGTTTTCGAAACGTGTGCGTTACGCGGATCGAATTGCGTACTTACACCGAGAGAACTGTAAAAGAAAATCGTCGAAAAATAATAACAATAATAAAAACAGCGCCCTTTGCTTTTAAATCCAGGCCCTATTGATTAAGCGTGAGGTTAGGCAAAGTCACGTATATTTTATGATATCACGGCTAATACGAGTTAATTTAAAACTTCGTCCCGGTTATTTTCAACCGATGGATTTTACGTGACGGAACTGTATCGCATCGATATTTGACTTTATTAAGATCGACGAGTAAAGTTTCCCAATCGGTTTAACAATTCATTAATAACGGGGATAATGTATGCGCTCGTAATAACACAATGTATTATAATGCCGTCCCCGTCAATTACAAGAGTGCTCGAAAATAGCCAAACAGGGTTGAACCCTACAAAAAGCGTCTGTCGCGTAAAATTCGTAGTGCTTGGAGACCCGCAGTTCAATCGTACCCGAATTTTAACGTATACCTGTGATCAAATAAAACTGGTTTTTTTTTTTTTTTTGTTAATTATATTTTTACGGGTAAATTACTGAACGCCTCGTTATATACGTATAAAAGTACCCAGTTTATCTGATTAATTATACGCGAGCGCGGCCATAGGAGTGAAATCGAAATGTTATGTAAATATCGTGAAAAATCGAGATTGAAAAATGTGATTTGCGGTTGAAAAATACGAAAATAATTTTGTGTTGCATAACCTCGTGTACAGTGAGTGCCGCGTGTTCGTGTATTCCCGATTCGTAGTCATAGTACAGTCAAGACTCTGTCCTGGCCCGTAAATTTTAAAAGATTGAAAAGTAAAGATTTATACGTGATTGTACACGAATATTGTAACAATAAACAATATTATCAATTATTATTGCGATACGATTTGTGTAAATCGAAATATTCGCGTTCGCTTCGTTCGGCTCTGCCATTGCGAAATCTATCGAATTAATTACTATCACGACAGAAATCCGAATTTCACTATAGCGAGATAAGCGATAACGTCATTCCAACGTTAAAGAAAAAATGTTCGTATACGACCCGCTTGAAAATTAATACGTGTTATAAAACGCTAGAGGCGCATTAACCGAGCAATACATTTTAAAAAATGTCTCCAATGCGAAACTTGCACATAAAATGTGACCCCGCGTGCGGACACTACTTCCACTCGAGATGGACGCGATGCGATTGTGAACGTCACGTGACTCGGACCATGTGACTTGTTGTTATTATAATGACAACATAAAATTGACTACTACTACTACTACTACGTTATTTTTTTTCTTATAGGTATCCATCCATAGAAAAAAAAAAAAACAAAATAATAATCGCGACGACCGCTGAAAACCCGCAAGTCGTCTCGATGACGGCGCACGTCCCGCCGGTAATAGCCGATCCGAAACCGTTTAGAGCGAAACCATCAACGCCACGTGTCGGCTTCGGCGGTTTAAAATTCGAACAATCGCGTCGATAATATCAGCGGTCGTTCAGAGTACCGTAGATTCTGAACGGAGCTAGGAATATGTCGGTTTTAAACTATGACGAATTGTTCTTTTTTTGCGTGCCCATAAACAACGCGTTTCTACCAGAAATTCCGTCTAAATGGAAAACTTTGTAGGAACGTTTTCGATTTGGTACGTTCAAAGACGTCGCTATCCCGTTTCCCCCGTAGTTTTACGATAAACGCGGAAAACTGGAGGTTTTTTTTTTTTTTATTATTGATTTTTACTGCAGGTTGGGCAACAGGGGAAAAATACAATTATAATTATCATAATACTCCGTTCAAAAAATATTATCTCGTTAGACACGGTTGGGCATCGAGTGCGGACATAAACGATCACTCTATACACCTATATGATACGTCTAAACCGTTCCTCCTAAAACAGTGTGGTATATACCCTTCAGCAGAATCGGCTCTTTGTTGTTGTTTTCATTATAGACATTATGATCGATAATTGTACTGTCGTAGTGGGGACGACGGGAAAGGGGTTTTTAGGAGTCGACGGATCTGACGGGGTGGCGGCGGCGGCGGCGTATAAACGTTTCTTACACGGAACGAGTCTGCACGTCCGCAAACGGAATCCTCCGCGATTGTCCAGATTAATATTTCAAGTACGTATATATCGGCACATAGGTACCTCTTCATACAAGCCAATATACGATTCGACGCGGGCGGATTCGGGCGGAGGGCGACCGTCCTCCCGCCGCTCACTAACCGATATCACGCACTTAGCCGTGGTACGCTCTAAGCTCGGCCCGTCATTAGGCTCGTCATAAACGCGCGCCTTACGCGCGTTTTGAAAATCACCCGGACCCCCGCGTTATCTCGTCCCGGATCCGCCCGTTGCGAACCGACCGAGTGCCGGTTAGCGTTTCGTCGTGTTCGACCGCACGCGGGTTTTATCTAAACGCGTCCGGGTTTCTCGCGGTGCCGCGTTTCGGGCGTAACGACGTGCCCCGCGCAGCGCTGTCGGGCACGACCGCGAAACACACCGGAGACGGAGCAGCAGCGAGGTTTTCGATTGTTTTCGCCGTAACGCTGGCCGTACACTCGCGTTCGGAAGGATCCGAGGATTACGTTCGCGCGTCCGGGTAGGGAACGTCAACACGCTTACGGGACGCGCCGCCGCGCCGCCGCCGTAACGCACCGCTCCGTCGCGCTGGCGGGCGTCCGTTGTGCGCGCGCGGCGGTGGCGGCGGTGGCGACGGCGGCGGCGGCGGCGGCGGCGGCGAAGGGATGCGCGTCGAGCGCGTTTTTGACATTGAACTTGGGCGACGCGCCGCCGCGCACTCCGGAGTCACGCTTTGTGCAGTCGACACGCCTCGAGACGGACCAGACGCTCTCTACGCACAATAACAATAACACGACAATAATATATATATACCTACACTGCACCGACGCCGCACCGACGCCGCACCGACACCGCGCCGCTTTCATACATGTGCACACGTACCGACGGCCGTACCGTTTTCGTCCGTTTCGGTTTCCGTACCGCCCGCACCGCCGCCGCCGCCGCCGCCGCCGCCCCTCTCTGACCCGCCCCTCTCTGACCCCTCACCCGCAGACTGCCGCGCGGTAAGTATTTTCGCTGTTGTTTACTTCCGCGGTTCTCCTACACTATTCTCAACCGTTTTTCCGTTAACTCACTCGCGCTTTCGTTATCCGTATCCGTCGTAAAAATACGCTGCGGTTTGTCGGTTTGTTTTTTTTGTTTTAATTTCGTTCTTTGTCGCCTTTTTTAATCCGCGGTATTATCATTACTGTCGTCTCCCGGCACGGCCCCCGTCGACCGCAGTTCACTGTTCCATTTCGGCCCGCCGTCAATATAGGTAAGTGGTGTGCACGCTGTTACGTGTTATTACGCATACGTACCCAGGCTCGTTTCGACGATGCGGTCGAAACGATTTTGCCACGTTTCGTTTGCCGTACGGCATTTTACCGTCATCCTGATATTTTTATAATCGAATACGGTAAACGCGGTTTTCCGGTACCGGCGACCCCGTCGTCGAAAAGTGCACGTGCAGTTTGTTCTGTACAAACCGTTTCGGCAACGGTTCGTTCCGCTGGACCGGTAACCGGATCGGTCAAAACCGCATCGCCGAAACGCGGCTAACAGTAATTCCTGTTATTATCGTTTGTACGCCCGGATTGTATTGCGCGCGTAGCCCGAGTGGGACAATAAACGTCCCACTCTCATCCCGACTGTCCCGTACAACAACGACGATGACAACCGCGTAAATGGTCGCGCAGTGATCGTCGTCGGTATTTACGACAGCCGCTCAGTAGACGGCAGACGGACAATCCGCAAATCCAATCGCCGAGCCCACCGTGGATCGCGGACTGCTAAACGCCAATCGCGAATTAATAGAAACACGAATTTCCGTACGCATTTGGCCGCATACGATTAATTACGGCACAAACGGTTTACGTTTATCGGTTATCGTTTTCATCCAAGTCCACATTGTTTTAATCCGATAGCGTATAAATCATTCGATTACGTGGAAACCGTTAATTTTCTCACCGGCGACCCCGTCCCACCTACTCATCCCGGTTGCCCCCGGCCATTCCTCAGCTTTTGCACGGGACGTCTGTGATACCCATCAGCCCTATCTGTTATTTTTTAGTCCCCACAAAAATAAATTTCTGTTATTCTTATTCTCGCGTACTATCGTGGATGCCTACCGAGTTTCGGCCGGTAACACCACCAGCGTTACACTATCTCCCCTCCCCCCATTCTTTCAGAAAAAAAAAAACGGATCTTTTGTTTTTTTTTTTTTTTCTACTCTTGGACCAATCGAATATTTCGATTTGTTCGCGCAGTAATTTCTATATCGACGCACGTTTTCCGACCGGAGTTGCCTATTCCGTTTGTACATTTGTACGGAATTCGCGATAACGCGGTTCGCTACCCGGCTCAGAGGTTCCCGACCTTTTCCGACTCGCGGCGCCCTTGATTGTTTTCTAAAAACCAGGAGGCACCCAACGGGCCTGCACTCTATACCGAATACGCAATAGTAGTAATACACATCGCGTGTTTAAATATAGATTTTGTAACTCCGGTTTTGTTTGGCTAAGCGCCTCAGTATAAACAAACGTGGTAGTGTATCACGTACACGCGTGTTATATTCTAGGTCCTAGCTAGCGTTACGCTCACGGGATTGCGCCCTCGGGGGGGGGCGAAAAAGGCGAAAACGCGGCGAACGCCGTTCCGCTCAGGACCGTCTGTTCGTTCGCGCGGTACAAAAACAGAATTGCCCCGTACGTGTGCGGCGACCGTGTGCGGATAGGGCGGTGTTTCGGGCTACCGGGAAACTTTTAAATGTGGCCCGTGCGTGTGAAAAATTCCGACGGCTTTTTTCGTTTTCTTTTTTGCCGTTACTCTCGCCGGCCTAGCGTTTCCCGCAGTCGTCGGTCCGATAATCGGTCGCGCCCGTCGCCGCCGCAGCAGAGCAGTCCGACGGCCAACCCCCGTCGCCCGCCCACTGCGCGCGGCCGCCCGCTCGCCGCTCCGTTCTCGGCCCGCCGTCCGGCCGCCGACCGGCCCGTCGAAAACGGAACGGGACGGCCCGTGAAAACGCCGCGGACGCCGTCGCAACGCGTCAGTCAATACTACTCGTGCACACGGCCGTGGCGAACCGATAGCGATTGACACACGCGCGCGGCGCGGACGCGACGACGGTTCGTACCGCGCCGGCCACGATTTCACCGTGACCTCGAAACGCAATCCGTTTACCATGATGTTTCGTACGATTTTCGATGTTCCGTTTCCGAGGACCGTGCATCACGACCGGGCGATCGGTTTGTTTGTTTGTTTGTTTGTTTGTGGGTGTGTTTTTTGTTTTTCTTACCCGCCGGAGAATATCGAGAATATTGTTTTCAGTGTTCATAATATTCTCGCACAAATCGATAACCCGCCGTACGGCAATCGCGTATCACATTATAATTTAATGATATTTTACGATCGGCCCGATCGTTTCACGTTATCAGATCGATTTAATTGGGCGCGGACATCATCGTGTTGTAATAACGTATTGGTATGTGTGTGTGTGTGTGTGTGCGTACGATTTTATTATCGTGTAACGTGTGTATAGGTTTTTTTTTATTTTTTTTTTTTTGTCATATTCTCGACATCGTTTCATCATCGTCACACCGTTCCGCGATCATTGCGTCAATTTTTCGTCGCGAGTTATCGCGCCGCTTTCGGGTGTGTATACGATGTAGTATGCAGTAAAATGCAGTTTTAAACGAGGTGTTTTTAAAAAAAAAAAAAAAAAAAAAAACATTTTTCGATTATTATTATTTTCGCACGTTATTTATGCGCTAGTCGTAAAAAAAAAAAATATTTAATTAATATATAATTATTATTTAATGCGATTCGCGAACTTTTTACGCGGAGAAATATTTCATTATGTTTTTTTTTTTACATTACGATGAGCGGAGCGAGGAATGTTTTGGTTTTACAATAGTGGGTTTTTTTTTCCGTGAACAACTTCTACACCAGAAATTTTCCTCCGGTTTACAATGATGGCATTTTTTCTGAAAGGAAATCTGACTGGAGAGGTACTTTAACGGGGGTTTATTTTCGATTTTCTCAAAAGTTTTCTCAGCAAATGTGAAAAAACGGGAAAATGGGTACGATATGAAACAGATGTTATCAAAGGAAACATAATTATTTTACACTAATGTGACATATGTAATGTATACACTGTCGATAAAGCAACACCGTTAACCGAACTCCGTTCAGAATCGTTTTTCGTTAGCGATGGTACATCGTCGCGCGCAGATAACAATTAAATTTCCTCTTCTCCTTCCAAACTTTTCACCTACAATAGTGGCCCACCCACGTGCGATGTATATCTGTCTTTTTCGTATTACTATTGTGTTAAACGTGAAATTCGTATATCGTTCTCATACATAGGTTTTCTCGTAACCTTTGAGCCGTTGCGATACACGAAAAAACGATTTTTTTTTTATTTTCCCATTTATTGCTTAACAATAATAATACGTGTGTATTTTAGATCACGCATAATGCTATTTTAATACGTACGAGTAGCGAGGGAAGGGGACCGATGTATCGTCGCGTCCCCCCCCCCTCTCGGTAATAAAATGTTGATAAAACGCTATACGAACGGCTAAAATAAATATTTTATTTCAATTTTAATTAATAAATTATTTATCGCCTCCCGAACAAAACAACACGTATAATGTTATTAAAATTTCCAATAATCGAAACCGAATACGATTCTGCGAGAATATTACCACTGCACGCATTTCATAACACAATCGTAGCAGATGAATACCAAGTCACGTAGTTTTTGAACGATTTGTTTTTGTTTTTTTCATTTCGTTCGACGTGTTCAAAACGTATTTCCCACCATCGCCTCGCACAGTACACATTATAATATCATGACGGATAAACAACCGAAATAACGATTAAAACCTCGGGCGAATTATTGTAATTAACTATTATTTTTCGAGAGACGACAAATCGGATTAAAAACGACTTTTATCGCATTGTTCTCGTGGGGAAAAAAAAAAGCCATTACGGTTACCGCCCGATTGCGGAAATCTTGAAAAGTCCAAAAAAAACAAAGTCGTACTACAAGCACAAGGCGCGAAACAATGTAATGCCATAAAAATATAAAATTTAGACGGTTTAGCCGCGAACCGAACGAAAACGTGAACAGACGAACCGACGCGAAACGCCGCGATTGAACGCTGTTGATCCGCTGCCGTGGTTTCGGGCCGGGAAAACTGTCGTTTTCACGTTACGAGTCCCGGGGCCGCGTGTCGTTTTTTCCCGTTTCTCGGGCGTATCGGCGCGTTTTACTCGAGCGCCGGACGCCGAGCGAAATACCTGTTCAATCGATTGTTTGGAAATAAAAATAAATAGTGGACAACCCGCGAGCCCCGCAGTAAGTAATCCCACATCCGGCGGTACGGTTAATGATATTCCGCGTTTCGTGTTTCGGTCCGTGTCAGTATCACCGCGAATATGATTGTCGACGCAGCCACGGGTAACCCCCCCCCCCCCCCCCCCCCNCCCCCCTCCCGCCCGAACAACGCGTGTTTTATCGTGTACCGCCCAAAACGCAAACGCGTACGAGCAGATCGCGGTCGGACGCGCGGACGTTTTACCGATTCCGCGGGACTTCCGGGCACGATTCGCGTGGCCCCGCACGCGCGCGATATTTTTTCCCCGGGCGAACGATTCCGTTTTCGGCGGCCGCGTCCCCGCGAATTTACGCCGACCGGAGCGCGTGCCGCCGCGGCCACAGCGTCCCGCAGTGTACCAGCGACGCGAATCCGCATGATTCAACAACACGGAGCCGAGTAACGACTGTTAAAAAACGTGTTCGACGTGAATTTCGATTTGTCGCGTTACGTCCTGGCGTAACAGCACGAGCGAACCGGCCACCGGCGTGTCACGGAGCCGCCGGGTTCAACAGAAACATTGTAATCCGTACGTTTCGCATTCCCAGTGGAACGAGGAACGTATTGGTTCTACAACGGCGTTTATTGTTTATTGTTTTTTTTTTTTTTGTTTTTCTACCAGAAAGCGTTCTCCGATTATCAGTCGCGCCCGGTTCCGAAAGGAAATGTTCTCCGGGCGGTATTTTTGAATACGGGTCAATTTTCGGATATTCTCATTAATATCCGAGGTAACGAGGATAACCCGGTTCTTTGAAAAAGATTTAATAAGAATAAGGCTGTCATTGGCAACCGTTTTTATTTATTTTTCGTCGTTGTTAAGTTTTTATTATTTTAATTGTTTTAAACAATCATTGTTGCCGTGGAAACGCACATTATTGTAATCGTTTTCCCGTGATATGACATATTGTATATTGTTGAAAAAACAACGCCAACGACCGAACTACGCTCAGAATCGTTTTTTCGTTAGTAATAGTTTATCGTCGCTTACAGATATACATTAAATTCCCGTCGGCATCCTACCTTCCCAACTTCCCACCTACAACAGTGGCTGCACTCACGTGCGAAGTATGTCCGTCCTTTTTTTTTTTAAATCGTCTTCTCAGTGTCTCGTCGTCATAATATCATATCGTATTTAAAGTGTTCTTCTCTTTTCTTCTCTTTTTTTTTTTTTTTTATCATTGCGCAATGTTTGCACTCAGCATTCGTCTTCAAAGGATTGTAATCTCGTACAATGCTTTTACACTCATGTTCACAGCCGCTCGACAATATGTGATTCGAGGTATTTCGTTGCCAAGCAATTCCGTTCGAACGAACCGAAAACCAACGGTATTGCGTTTTTGAGAATATTTCCTCAGTTATTGTGTCACGTCGTCGAAAACACTCTGTATTCGTATCTGTTTGAAGATAAAATCGCACGTAAATTAAATTTACAATAGTTCTTGACGATTTTATTACACGATTACAGTGGTCAAATGTATTTCTTAACAATGGACAAATGAAAACGGGTGAAGACATTTTTTGAAATGGGTAAATTCGGTGTTTGGCTTCAGTAAACTGTTATTCACACCTCTCAATCGATTTCGAGTAATGCCGGCGCTGTATCCGTTAAAAAACCATTTGAAAGGGTACTCTAAAATATTTCCAGGAAAAACAAAACTACTCCGTCCTCCCTACAATTTAAACATTTTTATAGTAGAACGTTCATCGATTTTCCGTCACGACAGTATAAAAAATACATACTCAATGAAACGGTAATTTAAAAAAAAAAAAAAATTGTGTTTTTATATTTACACGAACGCAGAATGCAGGATTTTGGTGTATACACAATTTATTTTAAATTGAATTTCGTTGATTTCGGTGATTTCGTTTTGACGAATGTCGCGCTTGAAATTGACATTGTACGCAAATATCAAAAAATTCTGTTAAAAAATTTACCATGGCAAACGTACCGCGAAACAGACGAACAAAATTATCTTTCTATCGGTCATTATTCGTCTTTTTTTTTTTTTTTTTTATAATTAAATTCGATTCAAAAAAAAAAAAATAATAAAACCTAGCGGAAAACTCACGCGCAAATTCAACAATGAGTCAAAAAAACCTCACGAGAAATCGTTAGAAAACTATCAATCTGAATAATTACGCATCGTTTTATTTTATCGCTTCTGGGGAACGCAAATACGCATTATCCATTAGTATTCGATGACTAAACACGCATTACACAAAAACGTTCAGAATCGTACATTCTGATATGTCGTACGGCGATGGTATTGTTATTGTATACCTACAATACGCGAACGGCGAATAAAACAAAATAATAGATTGTTATCGCAACCGGCCCGCGGTGACAATTATACGTTTCGTTTGTGTTTTTATGTAAAATATTTTACGAGATAGCGAATCTCCCCCGCGACCGCGTTGTGTCGCCGCAGACGCGGAAATCGCTGATGGTTTATTTAAATGCGTGACAACCGTTCGAACGCCTTTGTCGATTTTCGTCGAGCGTTGTAAACAAATCGGTTAGGCCGTGTATACGTTAAAGTAAATGATAAAAAATACGGCTCTAGCTAGTGCGCGTCTTGGCCGTTGTTCTTTTCGCATTCAATATATTTGACGAACACTGCTTACAGTTAACGTGCACGTTAACCACTGTGACGTAGACGTTTAAAATCAATTCCCCGTGGTCGTTAAGTGACGCGAGATAATTGGATTTTTATTTCGTACGACTCCGCAGCTATTAGTATCATTAAGTTTCGACGAGGCGTTGATTTAATGACTCGACTTGAGACAGCAAGACCGTTTTAAAATTGTCGGTCTGTCTCGACTCTTCACTGTGGACATACGTGTTTTGCGCCTGATATAAATACGCGTGTGAAGTCGCCCTCCTCCCCCCCCCTACACTTTGTCCAATCTTCTCCGAACGTCCGCCATTGTTTCCAGCTGACTCCAAATGTTTAAACCGAAACAGATTTCACTGATAGCTAGTTATAGTTTCGAGTTCAACGATACGAACCGGACAAAATATAAACAATTTTGATTCCACTAGCGCATGAATGTCAATTTTCAACTTAAGACATTTATACCATTGCTGTACGCCAAAGGTGTTTTGAACACAAACGACGCGGCCTAAATCGAACCGACGGAGGAATACGAAAACAATTCAATCTCTATTAACACCGCGGTCCGACTCGAAAAACACAAAAAAAAAATAAAAATACCGTACCCCCTTCTCTCTACACTCCCCGTATACGTTTATACTTTTGTTCGTGTGTACCGCACGTGTATACGGAGCGAAACTCGGCGCTACAGCCGCTTGTTCACGAGTTTGTACACGTACGTCACGAAATATGTCGTTACATGGTTTACCGGCAATATTTGTTTTGTTTTCATAATTTGTTTCGTAAACACAAAGACGGCCGTTTTACAATGTGTACTGTTGCGCCGCTGGCGGGCGCGGGCCTCGACCGTTTAGAAAGAATAAAAAAAAAAAAAAAGACGATTATAAAAAATATTCTCCGCGCGGCCGAGTTGCAAGAGTATAATTTCCGCCCACCGACTACGGGGGAGGGGAGGGACCGTCTTGTACCCGGTGGCGTCGATCGTCGAAAGCCGCGTTAGAATAAAACATATAAAAAACATAGCGCTCGACGAAAAGCCGAAAAAGCCGGAATCCGTACTGGCCGACGTAATTCCCCGGATTCATCGTCCCCGTTCCGCCACGTTCGGTACGGCGCACCGTTCTTTCATCGACCGTGTTTTGTTTTTTTTTTTGTTTTACACTCCGAGCAACGCACAACATACCTATTGGTTTCACTGCGATTGATACGTTTTCTTTGTTGTCCTTTCTACAAAACAACTTTATAGCAACGGAAATCTCCAAGTATACCGGACATCGTTACTGAAAGCGAATTTCGTCTCGGTAAATTTTGATTTTTATACGGATATCCAAACAATCGAGAAATGCCGCGGGAAGAACGTAGAACGCCGAAAAGGGGAGAAAACTTAACGGTTAACCGTAATTTCCGGTTTGGTTGTTTGGTATAGTGTATCCGTGAAGAATAACAGCACAGAGACCTGCATACGTTTTCCCGGACTAAATTAGTTTTTTCCGGATGGAAGCGTTCAAACCCGACGGCCAAATTTAAGTCAAACCCAGTGCGAATGTTGAAATCTCGGGAAAAGTCTACATCCCAACAATTAAAAAAGATGTTTACAATCAAAGGCGATTTTCCTCAAAGAGTCTGAAACGTTGGCAACTCAGAAAAATATTAATACTTCTATGAATGTATAAAAAGTAGTAAATCGTTTGTCGTATGAACGTTAAATTTGAATTGGCGGGATTTCACGTGTCGAGATTTCGACCGTGTCAGGATTTAGACCTTGTCGAGATTTCTACCGGGTCAGGATTTTGGCCCTGTCAGGATTTCAACTGTCAGTGTCTTGGTCCTGTCGGGACTTTGACCCTGACCTCTTTCTAGACGTAGTTGTATTCGGATTTATGCGGATATAGTTTGTATGGCACCGTCAAACTGCTCAAAAATATAACACGAGGTATTTAGTGGTAAAAAAAAAGTTAAGTTTTGAACGTTTTATTATCAAATTTTAACGGAAACCGTAAAAATCGTGGCGTTTCAAAACACGTTTAACAGAATTTCGCTCAAAATCGTTTATCGCCTGCAGCGATTTATCGATACGCATACGAATATAAACTAATCTTTACTAATCTTACACACGCAACAGTGATGAACCCGTCGGCCGTGGGCAGTAGGTATCGGCTTTTTTTTACTAATATTTTTTTTTCCCACCGAGACTCCGAGAGGGGAACTGTTTCCCCTTGGAAGCGATTCTGAAATAACGAAAAAAACTATCGTTTCGTTACGCCGGTCACACGGGTAGGTAAAAATCAATCGTAAAATTGTGCGATTTCTCGTAATCCCCTCCAGAATTGTTTCTTCTCCATACCGAACCCGTTTGCCAACCGTCTCTCTTTCCCCGTTCGTTTTGTTGTCAAACAATCGATTTGACTAAAATGTCGAAATTTCGCTTTCGGTTTGGATGGAAAAAGGCCACTTTGGCAAATTGAAAAAAAAAAAACCAGAAGGGATGTTATAATATACGTATGCATATCTATTAGGTGGGGTCGTAAACCGCACCATGACGAGTGGTCGATTATGTAATTCTTGAAGGCTACGCGGACGGCAAAACCGGAACAATGAAAACCGAGGATGTATACGACAAATTCCGAAGGACGCGGGAGTGAAAAGTTCCCGGGAGCCGACCGAACGACAGACAGAGAACGTTCTAATGTATTATTATTTAAATTTCGTTCGGTTTGGTTCGTTGTTTTTTTTTTTTTTACGTTATTTATTTACTTTTTTTTTTTTCGATTCGTGAAATTACGTAGCAATCACACTTTACGTTCGTTTTGTGCCGGTGGTTTTGACATTTGCGCGTGTTTGCCCATTATCAAATCTACAGGTAAGAGCGCCGTCTGAACTTGCGCGCAGGGTTTTTTTCCTATCGATATTTCGATTATCGGGCGAGCTCCGTACGCGCGAAACATTTATAAAAAAAAAAAAAATCATCGTGACCCGCTTGGAAATTTCGACACACGGACAACGACGCACGCGACACACAAACGTGTTCGGTTCGAACGTTTTCCGATAGTTCGGCCGAAGACGGGGCGAGTGGCTCCAGCCGCCGCTGTGTGGGTAGGCAGGGCGGTTCGTGTCCCGAAACGGTCCGCTCGTCGACCCCGAGATCCGCGTGACCGGCGGCGTTTGTCGCCGTCGTCGCGCGGTGGCCAGTGCGGTTTCGGTGGCCGAAAATAACATACCCCGAATTCCGTTTCGGACATTTATCGCCGGGTACGCGCGGAACGTTACGCCGCCGTACACCGTCGAGGGGCGTGCCGGTCGGCCGGCGAACTGTGAACGTGTTGCAGCGAACGGAATATTATACGGGTGGGGGGGGGAGTGGAAGGGGGAAACTAAACGCGCGGCATTGTTTATAATCTCGTAAGACCCGCGGTAATAAAATACACGCCCGTGTAACACAATAATTGCGTATACTTTCGACGGGAACAAAAAGAAAAGGGGAACAAAAAAAAACAAACCCGTATTGAGTACAGCGGCGTGCGTACGGCGTGCGGGACGTGCGCACGGGGCGATCGATCTAACGCGAGACACTCGTTGTCGCGGAAAGTGCTTTACGTTTTTCCGGAATTTGTTTTCCGGGATGTTTCGGGAGCGCGCCGCTCTACGATTTCATATCCGTGTCGTTTTTCTCAGCCCTCGATTATCGATCGGATCAAAAGCAGGTAGCGGTTTCGCCGCCGAAAACGAGGGCGACGAAAAACGCAGCGCGACTATAAAAGCTCGTTTCATAAATCGTCTGGTAAATCGATCGCGGAAAAAGTCAATACTTTGACGGACGGACGGACGGATTACCCCGTAATAAAAAAAAGCGAGACGGCCTTGACGGCGATCTCGTTTTAAGCGGCCGTTGCGCGGGTTGTTTTTTTTTCTTCTTCTTCTTTTTATTTATTGTGCGCATTCGGCGTTATTCATTCTCGTGCCGACGCGCCGCGATGTACAATACGATAATATACGAGGGCGCGGGCGCGGTACAAATGTCTTCGGACCGTACCGGACGGTCGGAGGCGGCGGCGGCGGCGACGGCGGGCGTTGGGGTCAGCGGCTCGCGCGCGCAAGACCCGACGTACCGGGGAACAGCACGAGAAGAAGAAAAATATAAACGCGCGAGGCGGCGGCGGCGGCGTTGACCGGGTTTTGTCGTGCGGCGGCGGAGGTGGGTGACCTTGTCCGTCGCGGCGTACGGCTCGCGCTCGCGCCCGCTCCGGCGGCGGCGTACGCGCGCACGGCACCTCCCGTATACCTTCGCCGCGCGGGTAATTGGATTGGTCGCTCACGATAAATCAACCCGAGCTCTCACGGTCGTGACGGCGAGATCTCATTATAATACGCGCGCGCACACGCACGCACGCGTTACAATACGGCGCACGGTCGTCTCGGCCGCAGAGACAATGCACCGGCGGCGGCGGCGTCGGCGGTTTTTAACCGGACGGCGGCCCTAGCCCCGCGCGTCGCGTCCGATCCCGGCGCGGAAAGCGCACGCGCGCGGAGGACCGGGCCCGCGCGCGTTCCCGTCGTCCGACGCGCGGTTCCGGACCCGGTCGCGCGTCGCGCTTCGCCCGATACGCGAAAAATCACGCCCCGAACTGGTATCGCGCGTGACATTTTCGCAGTTGTTGTTTTTCGTTTTTGCTCCGATCGACTTTTTTTTTCAGACGCGGGATCGATCGTCAAACGCCAGATAACCGTGAGAACGTGTTAATGCATTACGTACGGTTAGTCGCGCGTTTTACGCGCCGGCGATTTTACCAACGACGCGCGCCGGTGTCCGCGTAGGGTTGACGATCTGCGCAAGCACAATCTGAGAGCCCTTGTCCAAATAAACTATTTTTTTTTTTTCCCCATTTTCTCGTTTGTCGAACGATTTGATTGTACAATAATTATCGAAGTGCGCTTTGTGGACACACCTGGACAACGCCGTTCCAACGGGGCACGCGTTTTTCGAACAAACGTTTTAAAACACGCTATTGAAATAGTCGGTCGATTTTACACGGATGTATACAGACAGCTACCAAACGCATTTTTATAGACAGCCACCAAACGCATTTCGGTACTCTCGATTTTGCGATTTGTTTTGGCGAGTGTGCCGAGCACTATCCTAATACCAATCCGGTTTTACACTTGGAACCCTGCAGACTTCCTCGGTGCATTATCGGGGTTCGGACCTACGGGAAGGTTGTGGTGTTGTAAGACTGCTAAAACCACGTCGGTTACGTTACCGGCTTGGACGGTAACTCAGATACGGGAGGTCCGTAAATAACGAACGTACACGTTCTTTCGTCCCGAGGTCTATGACGAGGTCACGACTTCCACGGCCGCGCGTTTAATACAACCGACCGCCGAGTAGGCACCTACGCCCGCCGGAGGATTCGCGTTTTTAAAATTTTACCAATATTCGACCGCTCGACCGCGACATGTTTCTTAACAACATAACAAACTTCCAGTACTTATACCTAACTTCTACGGGGTCGAGTCAGTAATATGTTTGCGTCGTCATCCGGTTAACCGTACCGGGTGGACATTTATCCGGAAAAATCATTCTACTCGCGCGAAATCCACGGTGAATTGGAATTTCTACAATACGCGGTGAACGTATTGCGATGATAGTGCAATGGCGTACCCGTGGGTCGTATATGTAATTATATGTGTGCGTTGTTATTCGTTTTTAATGGTTTGACAATTATTTTGAATTTTTTTTTTTTTTTGTTGTATAAAGTAGTTAATATGAGTTAATATGGTCAAATACACAGATATTAAAATATTTTTGTAATCTATAGTCGAACCGGGTCTAGGTTTCTGGTGTTATCATTTAGTTTTGGCGGTTCGAACGTGGTCCCTCATCATTGATTCTTAGTTACGAAATAAATGCGCCGGGTTCACTTGTGCGGGCTTGCATATTTACCAGGAAATAAGTAAATCGGTGGACAATATGGTTGAAAGATTCTCTTCCATAAAATACCGGAAATTATATTTCGTATTATAAGTGTTTAACACGCATTATAACGTTATAATTTATTAAATACAAATTGTCTATTGTGTGTGTGTGTGTGTGTGTGTGTGTGTATTAAACGGTTAAATTTTACAAATGTAAAAATGCCCGCGATTTCTGTGTCCGATCACTGTGAGCTTACGGTTTTAAGGAATTTTCTATTTTTAAGAGCGGTTAAAAATATATTTCGCACCCCTCCCCCCGTAAGAAAGACCTGGTACGCCACTGTACATTACTGTCATTGATCGCGACGGTATTAGCCCTGTGCACTCGTAATATAAATTCAGTTTACGGTTAAGACATTATATAAATCACAGTATTGTGCAGACCGCAATTATTGACAATTACGTAAGTATACGTATAGGTACGTACATAATAAGGTATTTAGATTTTGTCGTGTATATAGGTACACGTAATTTTATAGTCTGTGTCGTTCGGGTTTTGGCGAAGGTTACCGTCATCAACGGTGTAATCAATATCCCCTCCGCCGGTATAATAAATCACTTATAAACCGTATAATTTTGTTGAACTCGTTAAAATATAAAACATAATAAGTATATAATAAAAAATAAATAAAAAAATATTTGCATCTCAGAGTTTTAGTTACCTGACCTAACATAACCTTACAGCGCAGTTTCACGTTTCGAAAACGTAGTTGTATGTAACGCCGAGACTCGAACTTGTGCGTTATACAAATTATAACAATTAAAATAAATGCACGCCGCCATTTTTCACATATCTACGGATACGATAGAATTTAGAACATAACCTGCACAGTGTCTGCGTTTCGATAGTATGGCGTTTATAATAGCAGTACGAGAATTAATTTGATAATTTGATTTTATTTTAAAAGTTACCAGCACTTTATAAATTATCAATATGTCCAATTGAATACGCATAGTTTCATAAACTAAATGTCTAATTTCCCTTTTCAAAAGTACTTTTCATTTTAAACAATTCCAATGAAATATCTGCATACGTTTGTTTTAGATTTTTAACAGAACGAGGAATGTAGTGGTTTTACAATGTTTTTTTTTTTTTTGGCTATGAACAACTTGTCTGCCAGCAATTTCGCTTCGATATTCAAATATAGCACTTTTTTTGAAAGGAAATCAGACTAAGGTGTTACTTTAGGTCATTTTTTGATTTCCCAGATGTTTTCATAATAAATGGGAAAAAAACGGGAAAAGAGATACAATTTTTAAACAAATTATTGTTAAAGAAAACATACAATGTGTATGCAATTTTACCATAATATGACTTATATATATATTGTTGACGAAGGAACACACTCTATCGAACTCCAAACTTCTCAATTACAACAGTGGCCCACCCACGTGCAACGTGTATCCGTCTTTTTTATTTGTATATTTATTCAGGGATTTCAAAATTAAATTCGAACAATATCGTGTAATATTGTATACACGTTATTCAAAATGTATTACGTATTCATGGTATTTTAGAGATAGAAAATAGAGCGAGTTCCGCAATTCGTAACAAATTCATCATAAACAATTTACGTACACCTGTTATCTTTCTTTTATATTGCTGTATGCAATTATAGAGTACGGACGAGAGAGAAAGAATAGAAAAAGAAATTTGATATCATTTTTTTTTTTTTTTCCAAAGGTCCAATTGGTATGCTAGATGTGTTTTGGATAAAAATTCAATCAAAATCCGTTGGGTTTCAAAAATTGTGTACGTACGTACATAATAATAATGTATATATATATATATAAGGAGTATACAGCTTTACAACGAATCAGTTTGATCCTATAAGCGGGAGGATAAACGGAGAAAACCGAATTCTTTTTTTAAATAACTTCCTCTCTCCGGGTAATTGAACGTAAACATTTTTCTCGGTTTGAATAGCATCATAATTATATTGCGATGTTTGTTTTCAAAATCCACTAGGATTTATTATTATTAACGAGTGCGCATATTATAACGGTGTCTACGAACACGTAATCCAAATACAAATAATTCGCTATTATTACGCTTGTATTTCTAAGACGCGTGCGTATAGTAAAGTTGATTGTTTTTAACAAACTAACCGTTTTCAGTTGCATGCGAACCCCTTTACACGCGTACAAATTTCTCCAGTTATAATAATGTACGATATTTGATTTACGTGGAATTTTTCAATATTCATACATTTAAACCGTATACACAATTTATATTTCGTTAGACGTATTTACGGTTTACGGCACGGAGCTCAATATTTTGTTGCACGAGTTCCATAATATTTATATAGACATCGGTAACCCTACAGCTCGTCGAGTTAAATGAAGATTGTTTCAAGTATATCGCATTGTAATGGTAAGTGTGACGTTCGTAACGATTATTAATTTTCGTTCGTAATGTAATGAACTGATGAGTCATACCGTATACAATAGGTGGTACCTAATGTCCGACTACTATAATACTCGCACTCGTAAAATAATAATAAATAAATCAATTAGTACGTAACACGATTGAGTTCATAAGTAAAAAGTTAAAAAAAAAAAAAAGTCAGAATACAATATTTAATGTCCGGTGCAAATTAATTTATGTATCTGCGTAGCGTTAGATCGTTGCTGTAACAAAAATAAAAAGACTCCGAGCGAAACATACGGTTTTCCGTGTTTTGATAAACTTTAATTGCAAATTGTATTAATTTTAAATTGTTCAACCCGCAAAATAAATTACGATTTGTCCTCGTTTTTTCGTCTCGAACTGTTGATCATTTTCATAGTGTCAAACGAGTATAATCCATTACCTACACAAACCGGAAAACAGTACGTACGCGAAATTTCGTGATTTTCGTTATTTTTGTAGCCCCAACTTACGGCTATTTTTCAAAAGTCAAACTAAATTTATTCACATAAAACTAAATGAAAAGTAGAAATCTTCAACATTTTTCTCAGGGCACGTCAGAATGTTTCGAACATTTTACCAAATCTAAAAGGGGCTAATACACAAGCATTCTATGTGAAAATGTGTCTAATGTCTACAATCGTTTTAAACTGAATAACAACGAAAAACACCAAATCGATAATAATAACAGTAACCGTTATTGCGTACATTTTCCCGCCTCCCCCCATTTTTTTCAAAATTATTAACTAAACTATGCAAGGAAAATCATAAAAAAAAAAAAAAAAACGTCCACGTTTTCTACAAGCTGATCGCTTGCGATTCATGACTGAAGCCGAATTTCTGGTATCAAAGTTGTTCTCGAGATGTTTTGAACGCAGTACCTCGTACGAATTAATTGTAGATATTATTTTAAAAATACGGTTTTTATTTCGTTTAATTATCTCAACAACTGATCGTTTAACGTGAACATAATATAATACGTATGTATATTGTGTAATTCAATCTGTCCAAAAAAAGTTCTGTAAACCGATTGTACTTACACTTTTCCACATCTCGGCGAATCAAAGAACGAAAATGTATATAATCACCAGTGTCGTATATAATGTTGAAAATATATCGAGTTGACAAATACACGAGTAAACGTATGTATGTGTGCGTATGAAATTCAATGCCTAGTAAAAAACTAATCAAATGAATAGAAAATATACACATACACACACACACACACACACACACACACACATATATATAGGCCACATATACTGTGACCCTGAGCAATAATAAAAGTAAACCGAATACGATGTATAACGTATGTAATTCGTGTTACGAAAATCACTAGTGATTTATCCGTGTATCGTTCACCGAATAATTATTAAGAAACGTAGATAGATGGGTAGGTAGGTATAGGTCCTAGAATTTTGTCTGGCAAAATTAATTTTCAATTGGTTTTCAACGAACGAACATTGGCGATTTTCTAAGTATTATTAATATAAGTATACCGAAAATCGTAGTTTTCATCCCGACTAATGAGAAATACGTACCTCGCGGTGTGATACGGTAATTTTCACACGAAGTAGCTATCAAATAGAACTTCGGACTAACACGAAACCGAAGCGCAGTGCGTTGTTTGTTCGGTCGTAGACTTATATTATACTATTGGTTTTCAGTCGGATCCACGTCCGTTCCATAAACGCCGAACGAAACCTGACGAAATCGCACCGGTTTATTATAATTTGAGTACCTATCTATTTACAACTACAGTACTTAAATATTAAATACAAATCGTATTCCGTTACGGTTTCCTTAAACTAACTCACGAACTGACGATCCGATTTTTTTTTTTTTTTTTTCTTTAAAACAACAACGCGATTCAATACATAAACGGTTTGTACTTTTCGAAAAATGTTTTCAACTCACTCTTGTATCGAGTGCGCTTGATGTAGTATTTCAATTAATACATTTGTTCAAATGTCTATACGATGTATAGGTGATTTATTGTTCGACGTGATTTAAAAACGATAACGCGTAGAGTGCATTGAACAATAATTTCATAATATCATAACAGAGACGATTTTTAAAAATCTGTAGTAATCCTAAACAATATACCTGACCGTACGAACGAAGCATGTGTTTTTATTTAAATGTCATTATACGAATTGCGGCATCGCGCGCGCATTAATTTTAACTTTCTTCCGCGGTTTTCCTCGACTTTTCGACAAACTACAGCGATAAATCCGAAAAACAACCGCTTGCGATTATCAGCAGCTGCAGGCGTTTATCAAATATCCTATTTGCGGACCGGGAAACTGATATTGAGCCGTTACTGTCGACCGAACGTAACGATATTGTCGAGATTATTTAATACAACACACGTAGGAAACCCGATTGAAATCGCGTCGTAGAAAAAAAACCATTATAATATTATAACATATTTTTCGTGCCTCCGCTCAAACTCTGAAACTATTAAAAATACGCCGGTTAGGTACCTCGTCGTAATGATATTATGCTAATTAAACGTTTTTGCGAAGTGCGCTAATGCACTGCGAACAACTTTTCTGTACCGGAAATCTCGCGCCGATAAAAAAAAACTTTATAGGAACTTTCTTGTTGAATTTTCGATCCGATTGATGCGTCGAGGCTGTAAAGTGTTTTCGTAGTTTTTTTTTTTTTTTTTTAACAAACGTCAAAAACCATAATTGTTTGTTGATTTCTGGGTAACCTTGGCGACTAGGGAAAAGATCCTATATACTGAAATCAAATTACTCCGTATATCGACCCTTCCGATTTCCCCTCCTCGAAAAGTGCCACGTCCATCAGCAGTATCAGCCTTATTTAATTTTACGGGGATAGCCATTCGTTTTTATACTTCAATGCGTTTCTATTGCCCGGCAATCCAGACACGGATAAATTAATAATAATTACGTTCTGTTCGAATTTCTATTCAATAAAAAGCAATTTAAAGTCTCTCGATTTATATACATATAGGTATTTTTTTTTCTTTCAATATTTTAAGTATTTGTTCGGGTGTTTCGAAGGCTATGTTCATTGGCCTCTACTTGTTTCATTTTTTTTTTTTTTTTTTTAAGATTTTCAAACTGTTCGGCCTTAAGACCAACACTAAACAAATAATTACAACCACCAATAATGTCATGGAAAAAGAAACGATTTAAAAAAATATTAATTCAAAAATAATTTGTAATTGTTACTTAGTAATGTTTTTAAACACCTACGACGCATTTACAATATTCAATTATCGCCGAAAGAAAATAAACCAATCCTTATTGTGTATTAAAATAATCTACTAAATAGTCACGGTGTTAATTTATTATTATTTAAGCGTACCGTTATTGTTTTGAGCGCATACGTTTTGTTGTTTTACCCAAACAGGGTCATAATTAGGGAACGGGATCGCGTGCACTAAAAATCCGCATTAATGCGCTAAGATACATCGAACAAATTAATGAATAAAAGCACTTCGAAAATATTTTTAAAAAAAACAAAAACGATTGTAGAGTTTAAAAGTCCCGCTCCGACCGCGCTCACCTATTAGCTGAAATCGTCCAAACCGCATTAACGATTAACACAATGCATTATTACATTTTAATTAAAACCGTATATTATGTGTTTCACTTTTGCGCTACTCGTTTTTCTAGTGTTGTACGATTTCATTTTATGAGTCGGAGCCGTTAAATGCGGGGATTTTTTAAAACCCCTCCACTATGTTTGCTTTTAAAAATATTTTCAAGCGCTATTTTCGGGTGTGTGTTTTCAAACGGTTTTTTTTTGCGAATTTTACGCGTTTCCTGGTCATAATATTATCGTATTACGTGTAACAAACGTAGTCACGTGAATCAACTCCGACGCACAGATGATACGCAATGCGCGACGGACGGTACATGATAAACACGGACCAACGCAATATTTAAATGAGTGTTAACTACAAAATAATATACGTATTAATGCGCGCATACGTTTATTTTCGCAAATAACATAACGCGCGAAATATCATGAAAATTACAGGAATCCGACATTATCTGCGGGCGAAAATCGCTTCACGGTAATATGCGATATTATAAAACAGCAGAATCAGTGTGTGTGTGTGTGTGTTTGTGTGTGTGTGTGTGTGTGTGTGTGTGTGTGCTTAAACCACTTGATTTCATAAACCGTTTTAGAAATTGATCACGCACCGTATGAGTTTTCGATGGCAATGTATACATGCACAAACGTACACAGCAAAGTCCCACGGTTTTGTATTTTATTATTAAAGTTGTTGATTTAAGTTTTCGTATTACGTGGCTATTAATATCAACAGAGGCAATGAACTTACTCGCATAACTCGTTAGATATAATTAAATTAAATTATTTATCCGGGTTGATCGGCTTGTTCTAATCCTTTTCGACGGTTTTCCATAACTTTAACCTCGATTGTTGTATTCTCTTTTCTTGTACCTCGAGTGTTTGAAATCGATTATTCTCTTATATTATTAATATGAAATATAAATGTTCGTATGGTTGTTCGGATGAAATTATTGTGCATTATGTTCGCGTGCTCTTCAATAGTGCGCATAGAGTGATAGGTTTATCTTCTGTTGTAAATGTAACTTTTTTTTTTTTTTTTTTAAAAGGGGAATAAAAAAAAAAAAAAAAAAAACACCCAAAAGTGTGGTAGTTACAGTGTAATGTAGCGTAACCGAATAATTAATTTGAACGTGTTCATAGGAGTGGAATACCGTACTGACCAAGGCTTTATTATACCATAGGTGATACGTAACGTGTTGGTTAAATTTAAAAACGATATTCCGTAATTTATTTCAGAAAGACAATAATTATCAACGAAGGATAAAGCTGCAATTTTTTTCCACATTGGAGATTTACTGTACGGGTGTATATGTATTAAATAATAATTGATGTATCATTAATTTTCACATTCTACGCATATTTTTTAATTTGCTGTACACCTATACATTTTAATTATTATTATACAGATTTGTCTAATAAATTCGCAATTGAGTTATCATATACTATCTGAACCGGTTTCTATAAATTAAAAAAAAAAAAAAACCCACACGTATAATTCATTATACACTTGTTTATCGATAAATGGTCATTTTCTTTTTTTGTTTGTTTTAGGTTTCGATCGAATTTTCGTGTTAATAATAATATTATGTGTGAATTTTAAAAAAGTAACATTATATGCGTATATCTTGTACAAATTATGATATTATCGTTTCGAGTTTAATTCGGTCATTATTTTGCGCATCGGTACTATCGCAGACAATCGCGAAGGGTAAAATACATATTTGATAAGTGCAAAAGTTTCGTATCATTTAATTGCAATTTATTTTATGCGAAATGCCGGGTGAACTTGAAAACTCGATAATATGTTGTCATTTATATCTAATAAAATTAATACAAAAAAAAATAAATAAAAAAACGGTTAGTGCCGAGTTAATACTCGGTAAAGAGATGTTATAAAAATATAATGACTATGGTTTTAAATGTAGTTACAATACGACAGTGTTAATACATTTTATTATTATTATTATTATCGATATATTATGTATAATAGCCTTGACATGAACCGTGTTTTAAAATAAAACATTTCAGAAAATTTTCATATTAAAAAAAAAAAAGAAAAAAACAAGAGTAGGGGCAAAATGAATTTTTAATACGTCCTTGTTTTTGGCGCGAATGAACTGAATAACCTACACACATCGTAACAGATATATAACGGGGAAGAGGGGATTGTGGAGGGGAAGAAAAAACTTATATGAAAATTAAGAGTCGCCCGCAGGGGTCCTTGTACTCATTCAAGGTCCGAGGACCGTGCGGCTAAACCCAAGACTAATTTGATTTGTTCAATGTCAATGCTGGGTCTGTCAATAATTCCAAGTTCACCCGTAGTTGAGTTTTCGCAGACCATTATAATGACATACATCCGGCGGCGTGTTTGTGCGTTCGTACCGACATCACGACGACGGGACCGGAACAGACTCGAAACCGTATTATTACCTGTGCCGACCGGTATAATATTTACACGAAAAAACCCGATACTGCAGCTGACGGACGTGTAATTAAATTTATATCTGAACGAAACGATTGCTATAAAAAAAAAAAAAAAAAATAAAAACGATTCTGAGCAAAGTATTATTAGTCGTATTTTTTTCATTGTTGTCAAGATTATCCAATGCTGCTAAATAGAACAGCCTAATAGTTGTATAGGCAATCTTAAATTATACACTATGATATCGTTAAGGTCAGGAGGTGAAAATATAGTACTAAAAATAATAAAATAAAAGACTTTGTAACCAAAACATACATACTACTCCACTACGGTGTTTGGAGAAGAGACGGCAAATAACCCCGTTGCCCCCCTCCTAGATCCGTCAATGGTATTATTAGATAAGTATATATTATATGTATACATGTATACATATATATTAATTTTTATTCTTTTTTACGATAACAAGTGATAATGTGACCGAAAATTTTTTTATTACGATAAGACGCTCGTAATGAAAATACTCGTTTCTACACATCTATCGCATAAAGGTAGTATATACATTATAGTGGATGTGGGAAGATCCATAAATCGATGTTCATTTTTATTGATGGTATAGGTTTTTTTCTTACAAATCCGACATTCGTACCAATATTTTCGGGGTAAAATGTCTACATAATGTCCAAAAAAGCATTTAACAAATCGGGTTTTCGTCTAATATATCAGTTAATGTCTGGTTTAATCGTTTTGGGGTGCGCTAAACTAGATGATGATACATTAAATAATAATTATTAGCAAACGTTACAAAGTACAAGCCTTGCTCATAACTGATATTGTAACACACTATGCTAAACTTCTGGGGAAATCACCTCCCCAGTACCACCCCAGTCAAATTTCCTCTCAAATAAAGTGCTACACCACTTGTAAATCGGAGCAAAACTACTGGTAGATAAGTGGTATAAAAGAAACAGATAAAAAAAAAAATAATAATAATAAACATAATAATTGTAAAACCAACGCGTTCCTCGCTCCACTCGGAATCTGAAAACGACCTGTACGACGATATCGAACCGTACGCGGAGTACTTTCGCGCGTATAAATGTAACTAAGTATAATACGCGTCAATCGTTTTGCTGTGTATTATTTAATTGCCGGAGACCTCGAGGTGGTAAGAAACACGAGTGCGGACTTTGACGCGGGTCTAATGGAATTGAATGCGGTACGCGGCGGTTTTCAAAGGTTTCGAGTCCTTTTTAAATTATCATTTCGGAAATACGTGTTCGGCCGGTGATGGTCGATTTAACGCGGTCGCGGAGCATTGTAGATTCCGCAGCCCTCCTTTACTGGTCCAGTCGACCGCACGTTTTAAACGTGACAATTTTCTGCAAACGCCGCCGGGGCCGTTGCCATAACACCCATTCCAGTATCACTATGGACTAATCAATGTACAATTGTAGTTCGGTAACAGTATTGTGGTTACCGCCAGTGACGCAAACAGCTCATTTACTTTCGGAGAATATAATATTAAAAAATGCGATTGACGAGGGGCTCGGCCTCTGCATTAAGAGGGGCTTTAGACTCTCATTGCACCACTAGTTACCACCTTGTAGTCAGTGGTCAAAGCGGACATCCTTCTTATTTAAGATGAAATTATCCGTTCTCTTTAGTTTAAATCTTCAAAATCCGGGGAAACGCTTTCGTTGGAGTTACACCTATTTTTAATGAAATTCGTTTAATGCAAACTACGATTCGTAAGAGTCGTTGTATTAAAAATACCTATATTGGATTGCACACTGTTTCACTTTGAGTGGGCGCAGTTTGTTTTAACATTTTAAAAGTCTTGTCTCCATGATGGAATTCCTAAAATGTTGGTTGGATTTATTTAGCTGTCGGGAACGCCCTTCAATTTTTGGTTATTATAGTCCCCCCTCGAAGATTTTTTCCATTTTAACCGCATTGCTTTAGTACCGACACACCGCGTATTACTAGTGTAATATTTTAATGGATACTTTATACATCACTTCGGCGGGCACGCGATCTGAATGTAATAAAAAAAAAAAAAATATCGCCTTGCCGGCGTGGATGGACAATGTAGGTGAAGAGCGTATTTTTTCATTCTTTGATTGTTGAAGCTCTAGGAGGGGGGGGGGTGGCAAAACCATTTACAACACTGAAAGTTGGTACATATATTTTACCACAAAACAATAAAAATGCATACTATACTACGGTGTTTGGGGAGGCCGGAGGCAAATGATCCTATTGCTCGCTACCCCGGATCCGCCACTAGTACGCGTGTTCAGTACACCGACCGTTCTACGGATTTCACTTGTCGATTTGGTCGGGACTATTCGAATCGTTATTTATTTTAGATTTTACCGATAAAATACGACGGTATTTCATTTAATAATATAATAAACCAATCCGATCCAAAAAAAAAAAAAATTATTACGGAGAAAAACCCCGGTAATCTCGATATCGACTTTACGGTAAATTAAATTAAATTCGACCGTCCTATAACGGATAACCTTGAAAACAATAAAACGCAACCGAAATCCAACGATCGCATAATATTTTATGGTTTTTAGATTATTATTTTTTTCTATGTTAAAATATCAATAATATTACAGAATAACACGAGACGCGATTAATATTCTGAACCTATTAATACATTTTTTTTTTTTTTTATCTATAGTTCGTTTTTTTTCTTCATACAATTCATAACATTATTTTCACTTGTGACTATAGCGCGTGTGGAAGAACCATACAGACGCAATATCGCCTAATATAATATCACTGGCACGAAATACAATCATATCGAGTGTGTTTATCTTTAACAATAATTTTATACAGTCATTTGTCAACAATTCAACATCGACAATCAGAAATTGAAAACAAATGACCTAACATTTAGAACGCGTATAATGTAATATAACGACTCGTGTACAACTACACTCATCGATTGTTGCTCGAATGTAATTTTTCTCTTCCATTTCCCCGAGTACTCGACAAGGTACGTAAACTATACGGTACCCGCACTAATTTCAAAATAAATATCCAGTCGATTATTGTACCAAGTGCAGTTTTTCCCGTCAGTTTTATATTAAGAGTATATACTAATACGCCTTAAATCCTGCGCCTTACACGGAGTATTTTGTAATCAATTAAACAAAAATTTTAATTTAATTACCAAAATAAAACACTTTTAATTTTTAAAAAGGCTGATACTGCTAATGGGTGTGCCATTATTTTAGGAGAGAAGTTAAAAGGTCGATAATAAAGAGTAATTTTTATCTGAACTCAACGATAAACTGTTGCCGACGAAAAACAATTAATTCTGATCAGATTATTATTAGTCGTATTTTTTCTGCCGATGCCCTTATTTTACATAAAAAAAAAAATACCGAAAATTGCCGGGTTTTTTCAATTCATTAAGAAAATCGAAAGAATGTCATCGTCAATGTGCTCCAACTAGATCAAAAATGCTACAAGAAAGTTCTAAATTAGGTTTTTGATCGGAACGTGATCTCTGGTTGAAAAGTTATTTGTACACATCATAGGTGTGTACAACCAACACATCACTTGAAACAGAATCAAAAAAAAACGTGTTGTATATCGTAAGAAAATTATAATTTTTTTCAGTCATAATTACCGAAATAAATACAATTCGTGTTACGGTTTTAGTGACATGAGTGGTTTGAACATCGAGCGGGCAACGATAGTGGGCATTATGACGAATTATATAAAAAAAAAAAAAAAAAACGTTGGATTGTATACTCAGCATGTCTACAGTGCACCCAATGGAAACGCCACTGATTGTACGCACAAAATATTGCTACTGTTAAACGGAACATCGAGCCGTTTGTTTTTTTTTTTCTCTCGCCGTTTCGATGCCGCTAAAATATCTGCACGAACATGTATAATGTATGCATAACGATCAAAACAAACCGCGGATCCAAACCTATGTGTTCGCAGTGTGTAAACAGCATTTTAATTCTCTTGTTTCGTACATGTTTATTCGTTTGTAATACTGTGTGCGCGTTTCGTGTAAATAAAAAGTTTTTCGGGTCGTACACAATTTCATATTACATAATTAGGCACATTATTTGCTAAACAAATAGAATTAACGTAATATTTACTAAATTGTAATTATTGTTTATCTAAAACGCATGATTTATCAATACGTCTCTGTAGTTAATTCCTACGAAGTGCTCGGCCGCGTTTTATTCTTCAGACGACATTTCGTACAAGTCCGCGGTGATTATACAAGTTAATTATTGCCGTTTGTTGGTTAATTTTGGATCGAGCATATTATTTATCCATATATATATATCTATATCTATAATTTACTCGGGTTACTCTAAATGCGACACATAGATACGGCGTATACATGATTTGTACGATGACGTTAAAACGGTCTTAAACGGTTAAAACCGTTTTAAAACCAAAACTATGTGTGACACGTACGTAATTATGTAAACGTGTTAAAATGGTTTAAAAAAACATCAAACAGTTTTCAAAATATTATTAAAAAGCCCGTGATAGTTATGTGTATGTTATGCGTAGTTTAAACAATGAAAACTGTTTATGAAATTATCGAAAAACGCGGTTTGACATTATTTCTTCTCGTTAATTTTCGTTGATAAAAATATTATACGCTATTTAATTGGTCGCGTGATTTAAGTTTATTGAATTTGTACCGGTCAGTTTTGCAAAACTATCACTAAACTGATAATTAAATGTAATGATATAATATGGCTGCGTACGAGTCCCAATGAAACTTTTTATAGAATGAATTTAGTCCCGGGTTGTTTTTAGGTATACACTAATATTGAATCCCTTGCCATTTAGCTAGATTTATAATACTAATTGAGTCCATGTTTTAATACTATCTGAGTTCCGTCAGACTTTAAAAAAAAAAAAAAAAAAACATCAAAACCGAATTTTTTACATCGGTAAAAATGTATTGTAATTTGAATAATTTAAACGTTATTCGTGTATAATTAAATGGAAAAGGCGATGGATGAAAACCGCACCGCCGCCAGGCATATAGGCATTATGGACATTATGGGCATTATAATATTTTAATAGTTTAACCCCTTAATGTTATGGGGTTAAGTTAGATCAGTTATAGGTATTGCGCTAAATCGAAGTTTTAACGTCGTCGTACAAACTGTATATGCGTCAATACTGAATATTTCTTAGTGCGCACGTATCATACGCGTAATAATTAATAAATAGTATGGGCCGAAAACAAAATATCTATAGGCAATTTTGTCAGATTTACGATATTATAATGTGAACAAATATTTAGAGGACGCTACGCGATACGCATTTGTTGTCTGTACGTCTTTACGAACGCGTGACGAGGCAAATGTTATGATTTTAGTTTCGACATCACAGTGAATCGACCTATTGTCGAACTTGAAGGCCCGAACGTGTTATCTGTGATTGTACATACGCGTTTTTAAAAAATTACGATATTTCGCACACATCGTTTGTGATGTAGCTAAAACCTTTTATAGGCGATTAAACTTCAATGTTCAAAACCGCACCAATCCCTTAATCAAAGGTCTAGCTTCTGTAAACTTACCTGGTAACCCCAGGAAAAGAATAAAAAGGCAATGGTGTCGGGAGACCTATTAATTTAGTCAAAATTCCAAATTGTACATAATACTATTGTAAACACATGAATATGTGTATGATATGAATATGTATATGAGTAACTGTTAAAGTATCTTTGCTGGAAGGCTTTAATCCGTTTTTTTTTTTTCAAGCCGTAAATTTCGTTCATCTCTTTTGCTTACAGACTTACTAGACAGTAATAGACGGTAAATTTCAATAACATACGTACAAAACGCGGATGGTGTTTTTTCCCTCGGGTGTCGGTAATATGGTCAATTTTTCAATTCTAATATCAGCGCGAAATTGGTTCTGTTGAACGCGAATTTCGGGACGGGTTATGACCGCCAAACACCCTCCCCCTCCCCCGCGGGCGCCCCTGGCGCGATAAATTCAACGGTGGATAATACAATATCGTACGCGTTTACGCGTAGTAATATCGCGCAATAATTGTTTATTATGTTACCTAGTAATAGGCATTACTGCGGGCGGATTATACGCGTGCATTTTATACGATTTCCGAACTGTCGAGTAACATAAAATAATATACGTTCGCAATAATCGCGTTGGCTAATGAACAACAATATTATCTATCGTCCGCGTTGCACTGTTCGCCGAGTATTATAAACAAAAACGTCAAAGGATTTCCTGACGACACGAAAATAAAACTAAAAACTTGGGAATCGCCCGGGTAGGTATTGCATTTTCGTCAAGCCATCATATCGGGTGTATTATTGCAGATATGAAAAATGAGAAAAAAAAAATAAACGTAAATCGTAATCGTATACGTGCGGCTATGCACCGGTATAATTTTCTCAGCGGTCGCTTTTGCATGTAGGTGGAATCGTTTTCGGGGATGATAATATTATTTCGCAAACGGACTTTTTAACTCGGTATTCCAACCACGCTGTCGTTTGCCTCCTGTCGCATTCTGATTGGCCGTTGTAATCTCGGTAAACGTTCAACGACCAAGACCTGTCGAGAAACTTCAAGGTCGAAACGATTCCGACTTTTCACTCTATTTGGGTCACGACGGTCAATTGAATTTTCGGTGTTATCGCCATCGTATTCTATATCTGCGATAGATTTAATTGTACAGGTGAAATGACGAATTACAGATATTTAAGAAAAAAAAAAAAAAAAACGATATTTACCATGAATCCTACGGATGACTTTTGCTCCGAACGCTTGTACCTATTATTAATGGTGAAAATCAAGAAAACGCTAAAACACGCATATCTTGATGAAAAAAAAACTGTTCGTGAAAGCCATGGTAAATATTTTTCTTTATAAAATGTTTAATATAGGTAATTTTACCCGAAACTCAACCGGAGAGTCGCAGTAATGGAAACACGATGCTACGTTAGCCTTCTTTAGACGTGGTGAAATGTTCAAACCTTTCTGGTATCTTTAAGCCATTTGTATAAGCATTTTAACTTTCGAGTTTCCATTCGGTTTTATGTGGATAAAGAATCTTTCGGCCGATCAGAAATGCTTGAAAACCGAACGCAATTATAAGTTTCACTTAGCGGTCAAAAAAAATAAAAGTCGGGCGTAAAATAGTTTTTATTTATACTAGTAGGTGTTTACGAAAATCGTTAAAATTGCGGCATTACAAAACAACATGCATAACTTTGCTTAGAATCGTATTTCGTTTGCAACGATAGATAATATAAATTGAATAACTCTGTACATCCTACCTTCACAACTTGCTTTCTTTTTTTTATCTCTATAAATCGCCAATCAAATCCCCGCGATAATATCTTCCATAATTCCGTTATTTCGTCTCTAACTTTAGCAATAAACTGTCTCGGTCTGCGAGATTATACGAATAGCATCCGTATAACATCGAGAGCTTCAAAACGAAAAGTTTTTATCTTTACTATTGTCGGCAATCGTATTTTTCGGGACTGTATAGACACACGCGTCGCACGCGTTTCGTACACGCGTATCAATATAATAATTTATAATACAGATTACGATAACTGATAAGTCGTGTACGAAATATTTCACGGAGTTACCCAACAAAATTATTATTATTATTGTAAAAGAGGACTACGATGGTTCCCGCATGGCGTACAGACTCCGTCTTACAAACGTCTGCGACACGGCGACTGCGCGTTCAGCAGAGACTGCATTATTAGCAGAGGCCGTTGGATTCAATACCTGAGCGATTTCACGTATTATCAGAAATGAAGGTATTCTGTATGCGACCGTGTAAGTTTTTTTTCGATATTTTCGATTTTCAAGCGAGTCATGTGTGTGACGTGAATTAACACAGTAATTATTGAAAACTATATATATATATATATATGTCGCGACGAACAAATAAAAACGTCCGACGAATAAAAAAACTATACGGTTGTGTCTTAATACCTTTAGATTCTGAGTGGTGCGAGGAAGCTTATGGTTCAACAATGACGTATTTTTTTTCTGTTCGCAACATTTCTACCGGTAATTTTGCTCTAATTTACACTGATAGCACTTTTTCCGAAAGAAAATCTGATTGGGGAGATACATTAGTTAGGTCGTCTTTTTTTTATTTTCCCGATAAATGGGAAAAACCGGGAAAATAGGTATAACATTATTAAACAAATATTATTAAATAATTTATACAAAGCGTACGTATTTATTTTACCATAATATAACATATTAATTATTATACAATATCATTGACGAAATAACATTATCAACCGAACTCCACTCAGAATCGTTTTTTCGTTAGTAATGGTTTATCGTTGATTATGGATATACATTAAACTATCTAATAACAGTGGCTGCACCCGTCCCCATTACCCTAGGACAGCTTTTCGATTTCATTAACGTTCAACACGGTGTTTATAACTTGTTGCGATAACGCGGCGAACGTTTATTTTATTTTATTTTTTTCATTTTTGATCCGACCGAACTTGAATTATTATTGCTTTTAACAGTTATGAACACAACGACGAAAGAAAACAATGATTTTCGTATTGGAACTCAATTCGCATGGATCGTTTTTGATAGCAATCGATTGTTGTTTTATTTTTCGAATTTTATTATTATTTATGCAAATATCGAGAAAGTTGCCCAAAACAAAAACGCCCGTGACACGGAGAAAAAACCATCACGTTGTTTTTATTTCCATAAGTATTTTCATCAAAACAAAAAAAATATCGATTTTTATATAAATATCGGTTCGACCGCGCGCGTAGACAAAGTCCCGTCGATACAAAAAATAATATTTACTTTTAAAATAAAATATTTAACACACAAAAAGTTCTACGGTCAAATGAATCAAATTCATTTAACAACTTCCCCCCTCCCCGAGTTAGGTATATTTATTAGTTATTAATTAATGAATATTAACAGTTTTAATTTGGATATAGATCTCTAGATTTTCCAATGAGTATAAATTGTTTAGATTCACTTACCGGACATCAATTTTACTGTCCGAGTACTAGGTATTTGACGTTTCGGTTAGAAATCAAGAAAATTATGTACAGCACATTATTAGGTCACATGACTCGTCAAAATGTTCACCAAATTATACGCTTAAAGGCCGTTAATATTTTGGCCCGCCGACGGGGAAACCATGACCCGTCGCAGGTGGTTTAAAGAATATCAAGGGCTTTTCGTGTTTTTTTTTTTTTTTTTAAATTTAAATAATATACGGCAAAAACATAATGTATTGATACCATCAGGGTCGAATAAGCGCACACACGGTCAAAAATCGTATAATTATAAAAGGTTTTTTTTTTTTTTTTTTTTTTATAGCTGCAGCGAGAACCACAATATACTATTGAATAACTGTTAAATCACAACGATCGATTATATTAGAGGTATACGACGATTTCATTAAAACGGACCGACTTAATAATTATATCGGCGGCTCTTCGCTCGCGCGTATGTCGTCGAGAATATATTGTTGTTGTGTCGGATCAATGCGTTCCACGGCACCTAATAGTCTTTATTAATATAACGCGCGAGATCGAAACGACGCGCATAAATCAGTGCCTATATTAAAAAACGAAATTAAAAAAAAAAAAAAACACACACACACACACACATGTACACACGTTCGCATGCATAGCACGACCGTTGAAAGCGCTGTTTTTCTTTTGGTTCGCCGTACGTTCCGTCGGTCGTCACTTGTTGACCGGGTTCGGCGACGGGAACGCCTCAATTATTCACGTGCGATATAATGCGCGGGCATTAACACCGCTGGCGTGATAACGCGTGTACAATATTATCGTAACATACCTGTGTGTGTGTGTGTGTACGCATAAACAATTTACACTACTCCACTTGTGCGCCGGTGCCGCCGTCGCGCGGGTTTTCCGTTCTCCGTTCCGAGCGTTTCGACCGTACGAATCCACCCGCACCCGTACGCGGCGCCCGCCGAGCGATCGCAGCGGTCGATTGATCGAGAAGCTTTATCGCAGGTACCACCGTTGCGGTGTGTTGCGTATGACTCCGAAAAAAAGTATCATATTTTACAAACGCGCGTGTCGGATTCGATAACCGAGTGTACGGGTAGTGGCGCGGAGGGAGGGACCCGGGGGGGNGGGGGGGGGGGTTCTATATCGAAAATTTCGAACTATCGTGCGACGATCACGGGAACGCGTTCGCGTTTTGCGTACTGCACGGATTTGAGAATTTTCACGTAGCTACGACTATATCACGGAAGTATTACAGAAGATGTTTTTTTTTATTTTTCAAAATTTCGTCTCGCGTATTCTTTCCCCTTTATTTTTCGTTCTAAATGGTATAAGCGTGTATGTGTGTGTGTGTGTGTGTGTGTGCATCACTAATTATTATACTGAAAATAATCCTAATAAGTCACTATATGACGTATTTTTCGTTCGCCGAAAAAGGTTTAATAGTCATAAATCAAATGTCTATCCGCGTGTTTTTTTTTTTTAAAAATAACGATTATTTACACAAAAAAAAAAAAGAAAATTATAAAAAATACGGCTCGATTGATATGAACAAAACCCCACACCACATACGGAGACAATATGAAAAATAAATAATATTATTAGTCGAGATAAAATTTCAAAAAAAAAAAAATTTGCCCTTGTACTGTAGAACAGTAAAAACTAGATTCCGGCCCTTTTTTCCTATCGGCGTTTCAATTAAATGACCTTAAGCTATTTAGAAATCCGTATTTAGGTTAGGCACACAAATAAATCACGGTAATTAATAGTATTAATTCATTCTATACGAACATAATACATTATATACATCGTAGAGATAACAAAGAATTAATACATTTTGTTAGCATAAAAGACGAAATTAATTTAATGTATATATATATATATATATATATATATAAGAGTACGTATTATTCGCTAAATTTCTAATTTATATTTTAATCAGCTTTATATATTATATTCATTATCATTATTATTATTATTAAAGAATAAACGCATTAAAATAGTATTATTAATGTTTTCTTTATTAATTATACATTTAAAAACAGAGACAAAATAATGTGTAAGGAAAGAAAGAAGAAAGTGGAACTATTGTATAATGTAAGCGAGCTACTATGAAATTTGAGTACCTCCATTATATAATATTATATAACAATCGCGTGTACAAAAAAAATTACAAATAATTTTGATCAATACGCTGTCTGAAAAATGCATTATTAGAATGTTTTATATTAAAATCGCGTCGTTTTTTTTTTCTTTTTTTTTTTTTTGTGCCCGTGTAGCGCATCGTGTGTAATAATAAATTTATAGATGCGAATTTAATACCTCATGAAACCTTATACGAATATCGAATGTGCATCATAAAATTTCTAAATATCCATTGAAAATCCCTAAAAATACACGTTTCAAATTAAATAGAACCTTTATAACTATTGATATCACTGGATTAATGACCGCTGTCAGTCTTGTCGAATCGTAGCAAATCGAACGTTGTATTACATACACTTACACAGTAATATATTTTTAAACAAGGGTAAAAAATATAAGTGTTTTCTATATATATATATATATAAATACACTATACAATCGGTGTAAATTAAAAAATATATAGAAAAAAATGTAGTAAAATAACTTAAAAAGAAAAACCTCGAAAGGTAAAAATAAAAAAAAAAAAATAATAATAAAACTTTCGCAACACAATATTATATTATGTTGTTAGATTATTCAAATGTTATGCTGATCAAACATCGTTTTAAAATCGATTAAAAAAAAATATGCACTTTCCTGCAAATTCACAGCCCTAATAATGAAATGTGTTAATTGTTATTGTCGGTATGTTACCCGCGTTCAATTTCCCGACAGGCGGGTTTTCGGGATGCAACTCTCGGTGAACAGTGTTCTGAATTATTGTTTTGTCACTCGGTCGCAACGCCGGTAACATCTTCAAAACGTTTTGTTTGTTATACAGTGCATTTTACCGATGGATAGCCGGTAAACGTAGTTTTAAATATTTGTTGATTCCGACCGGCCGAGTTGTCGAAAAATGCATTCGGTTGCCGAACAATTGCAGTAAACAATATTGCCAAAACGTTTTGATCGCTGAACCATTTTAACCAGGTTGTTGGAAACTGCATCGTTAAAACGCGTCTTATTTGCATTACATACTGCTGCAGCGGCCGTCAATCCCTGCGCCCGTCCACAGCACGCACAAAACGTTCGAAACGACGATGGTAACCGCCGGGATTGGCTAGACGCATCGAAATGAGCATATTTAGGTACTCGATGCAGATACTATTTTCAGTATCTAAATACTTATCGTGTAACAAGTACTACACGATACAATACACTCGATACTTGTATATCTCATGGGTACTTTCATACTCTAAATTAGCCTCGATACGTTAAAATTTAAGTATCGATTAAATCGTAAACCTTAAAAGGTACGGTGTTAAAAAAATAAATACATTTTTAATCATTCGAACTGCCGGCGACGCCTAACCGTTATCGTATACGAAATTGTTTTCAAAGTTTTTTTTTTTTTAGAAAACCCACACCGCTTGATCCTCTTCGGGCGCCTACGGGGCGAGATACTTGAATATCTCCCGTAGACACCCGACACCGCGGATACATTATGTCGGCCCAAGTACCTCTGCCCGTATTACGACGGTACAACACAATCGGCGTCGAGGTTTGGTTCAGTGGCGTAGCCGGCGGGCAGGCCCGGTAGGCCCGGGGGCCCACCCACTTTTCTCCGAAAATTAACACGATTTCAAAATCAAAACTCTGCATTTGCATAAAAGTCGTTTCTATTCGAACGTTTACATTATTTTATCCGGCGCGTTTCGTTCTCGAAATCCCGCGTACGGCTCTGGAAAGTGAACGACGCGCGTTACGTTTTCGCCGCGAAAACCTGTACGGACGGCGACGAATAAAACGCCGAAAAAACCTTTGTCGATAATCGGAGAACAGAAGAAAATGAAAGTAAAAAGAAAAAAACGACCTACGAGCATACGCGCGCGCGACGATCGTGTTAAGCCGCCGTCAAAGTCACCGCGGCGGCCGGACAAGAACACACGCGCTCGCGGACGGACGACGGAGGCGGCGGCGGGAACAAATCAAACGCGAATATTCTCTACCCCCGCGCGGACGCCGTGTTCCCCGTGGTCTTCGCGTTTATCCGTAGGCCGCGTAGAAAAAAAAAATACATAAATACAAAAGCATAAAGCACACGCACACACGCGCGCTCAACAATAATCACCGCCGTCGAGACCGCGCGTCGGGCTGTGCGTGTGTGACGACCGGAAAAGGTGGGAGGTGGGGAGGCGGCTACGGCGCGAAGGGGATGGTTTCGCGTATCGACCGCACGCGCGCGTCCCTATAATACTACGACGGCGGCGGCAGTCCCGCACCTCGCCCGCCCACCGCCCCCTCCCGGCGAAGGCCTGCCGCCGCCGCCGCCGCCTCGTGTCCCTATAGCACGCGGCCCTGTCAATCGCCCGCGCGATCGTTCCTCCCCGTCGCCGTCCCCGGCCGCACCGCCGCCCGTCCCACCCTTCCGCCCCGGCCACCCTTTCCCGCAGTCGCGCGCACACCGCGCGCGCGAGCGCGGGACGGCGGCGGGGTACGGCGGCGGCGCGGGCGATGGGAGGGATCCTCGAAATCGGGTATAATATTTTTCCCCGCGCGCGCGCGCGCGCGTACACTTTCGCGAAGGTGGACGACGGGCGCGGGACGGCGGCGTTGTCGGTAGCGCGACGGCGGCGCGGCGGTGGGGGACACAACGCCGGACTTTTCCCCGTCCGCGGCCGCGGAAAAGGGGCGCTCCGGCGGCGGCAGGGACCCCGTCGAATAAAACAACACCGCCGCCACCGGCAAGCAGTTGTCGTGTGCGCTCACGCCGATTTAGTCGTTCCCCACACAAGTTTATGCCCGAACGCCGTTTCGGAAAGTACCCGACGCACGTTTACGCTCCGCGCTCTACACAGACTCTTTACTATCAAAGCGCGCGCGTGCCCGTTGTCGCCGTTGTCGCGCACTATAGTTGTTCCCCCCTCCCCCACACCGGGTGCGTCGAATTTTTCACAATTTTTTTTTTTACACGTAACAAGTGATTTTACAATAATAATTATATTTTATTCCGCGTTATCGTATTCGTTTATTATTATTATTGTTATCATTATATTATCGTTGTTGTTGTCGTATTTTATTATATTATAACGCTAACCGACCGATTCTAGTCCCTCGTGATTCACCGCGATCCGCAATATATTATCGTACTGTTACTCCGTTACGCTGCTGTACCGGAGAGTTTTACCGACGTTGTCCGTTGAAATAATATACACTATCGTCGTACGTCACGCGCGCGTTCATAATATTAAAAAAAAAAAAAATAAACAAAAATATTCGTTTCGTTCGAACGTGTGCGCGCGCGTTTATCGTACGCGCCGGCCGGCGACGAGACAGGGCCAGCAGAACGAACCGCACGGCGCGAACGACCGTGCGCCGGGTCGTTTTCGGAGACGGTTTCTCGACGTTACTCCACACCCCGTTTCCTTTTGATGAGTCAAGGTGAGTGAAGAAAACATTTTAAAATAATAACAACACCTGTTCGATATTGTACGCCGCCACCGCGGCCGGTTGGGGAGCGCGGGTTAGCCGGCCGGTCTTCCCGCGCGCGTCCTAACCGCCGCGCCGTCGTAGCCGACGTCCTCGCGCGCGCGTTCTTCAAAGTGGTCTCCTCTCGGAGACTCGGAACAAAAGAACGGATAGAGGGACCCCGGGAACCCGATGCCAACGACCCGCCGGTTCTCGGCCGTAATTTCTATTTATTTTTTTTTTTTCGCTTCAAACGTGAAATTGTTATCGGAGCCGTTATCGCGGCGGCCGCGGACGATGGTATCCGCCGGCGTAGTAAATTATCACCGGAATTAACGCGCGACACGATTTTTTATTGTCTATAACGACAACAGTTATTATTCGTAGTGGTTTTAATGCCGAGCCGCGCTAAAGACATTACGGGGGGGGGGGGGGGGAAAAAAAAAAAAAAAAAATTACGACTCTGTACGACTGTCGCGCGCGGCGCTGTCCAATCGCGAAAACGCGTAACGCCGCAATAATATTGCAGTGTAAAATCTTCGGGGGCCCCGGGACGGAAAGGCGCGCGAGTCTCCCGATTTCGCGTGGTTTTCGACAAGCGAGTGGCTCGAATCGAATTTCGAAAACGCCAAAAACCGCGGAAACGTGCGCGAGAAAAGAGCAACGCGAAAACGGACGTGTGCAGTTGACGTGTGCAGATTAGTCCGTTAATTATCCGTTTTTCGTTTTGTTTTTTTTTTTCATTCTAAAATATATAATCATAATCAAGTATGGGTACGTCGCCATTTTTTTTACGAACACGACGTCAAAGTCGCGATTCAATTGCGCGTTTCGTCCACTACAATAATTCCGCGTGTTTATAGTACTGCGTAGGCGTATTTCGCTAGGGACAGATTAATTATCTCGGGAAAAAAAATGTCTTTCTTTTTTCACGTGTATATGAAAAAAAAATAAGGTAGTAACAAACACATCTAGACGAAACGTCGATGTTTTCAATATACGTGTACGAATAACAATGTAAAGGCCGCGGGGGTTTTTCGTTGACTAATTATATTATAATATAATTGAAAACTGTCCGCTCTCCGTTGAACACGATGAATATTGTCGTGCGGCGCACGTTTACCTATGCGGCGTACGTGATCGCGCGACGCGGTCTCTGTTTCGTATTCATTTACCGGACCGCCGGATCGTTTTATTTACATTTTTCCGAACCATTATTGTCGGGAGTAGTGCGAAACCCGAGAAACAATAACGCGACCGTCGTTCTACGATTTCGAAAATATCGATTTCGTTGTCGCGTACGCGTACCGCAATGTTTTAACCGTAACGAGCGCCGCGCGTTGACGACGGACTACGTCGAATTCGTTCGGTTTGTTTTTGTTGTTTTCGCGCCCCCAACCCCCCCCCACCCCCCGTTCTCGTTGAAGAAACGTACGGCCGTCGTTAATCGCGCGATTCCACGCCCCGTTATTTCGGCGGACCGTCGACACTATAATATTATGTTGTTGCCGCGCGCACGTATTCGCAGCTATTTTCGTTTTTTTTTCCTTTCCGTTTTTCCTTTTCGTTCGCGAATCTCGCGCGCCGCGGCAATCGTTTGGTCGACGCCGTTTTGAAAATATTATCGCGCGGCCCGCCGTAAGAGTGCGGAAAAAAAAAATAATAATAATAATAATAAATATCGTAACGTGTGCGCGGCGTACCAGTTGCTCGCCGAACGAAGCCGTCGATAACGTTTGCTATCGACGGTATCCGCGCGCGGCCGTAGCACGGCTGTGTTTTACTATCGGGAACTATTGTTGTTTTTCTACGCGTTTCTGTCAAACGCGTTTTCGTCGCTTATTTCACGTTTATAACGGTGGGGGGGGGGAGTGGTGGAGGGAGTAGAAAGAGAGACGGACGGACGTGCTTCGCACGGTGGGCGGGCCGCCGTTTATCGTGGGCGAGAAGTTGCAGAGGGTAAACGTGCACGCGACGGCCGACCGGCGCCAACGAACAACGATTCTGAGCGGAGTTCGGCCGTTCGGTTAGCGTTGTTTCGTCAACAATGTACGCGCGTCGCATCATGTTGTATTACGGTGTAATAATTGCGTCTAATGCGTTGTACATTTTCTTCGATACCGTTTGTTTTATATTGTGCACCTGTTTTCCCTTGTGTTTACCCGGGTTTTCCGACGAACTATGAAAAATTAAAAAAAAAAAATAACCGCCTCTCTAAAAGCGCCACCCCGGTCAGATTTCTTTTCGAAATAAATGCTACTATCGACAATCGGAGCGAAATTCCTGGTAGAAATGATGTTCGTAGAAAAAAAATAAAATAAACGTCAGTTTAAAACCAATACATTCCTCACTCCACTCAGAAACTAAAACTATTTGTTATTACGACGTGTTTTAGATTCAGAACGAAGCGAAAAACGCGTATCGGTTTCAAATGTATCTGAACATACGATTTTTGTACATGTATGTGTGTGTGTGTGTGTTTTTCGAACGAATTTTCCACCGGATATCTTGTTCTTGATCATCATCGAGCGGCGTATCTATAAAAGAAAATGTTTTCTCGTGTGGTACGCATATAGAAGGAGCCATTCGATTTTCCGTGTCTAGTTCTTTTAACAATCGCAAATGCAATTTCCACAGAATAATTAACGTATTAGCGGTCACGTCTATACGTGGTCAAATGCGCGAAACATTCTACCCGGAATTTTATGAACTATTTATTTGCGTTTGAAATGTCGAGTTTTTTGTTTCGTTTCTATTTAATTTTATGTGAATACAATTTTTTTTAGCCCGGCCAAAACGCTAAAGAATTTAACACAAGGTCAAGTTGTAAACTTCTACGAAAATCATGAAAATCACTACCGCATTTCAAAACACACGTTTAACCGAACTTCGTTCAGAGTTGTAATGACTTAACGTCGTCTATACAGGTATTAGTGAAATAAAACGCCACGCGGTATCCTGTACCTTCCCGACTTTCTTTTATGTTTATTATCGTCATTCCTTTTTTCAACGGAAGGTACCCATACGGAAAATAAAAACACTGTATCAAACATCTAAAGACGTCCGGATGACGCACGGCCAAGTGTTCATTAAACGACGACGGTGCACGTAAGTGTTGATAGCCCCTCATTTTTTATTCTAACGGTGATCGATGGACAGCCGATCTCGGGCGCTGGCGACGTTTTATTGGAATAAATTGGCTCACCCTGTAGGCGGGAGATATCGCTTTCACTTTTCGGATCTGGTTTTTCGAGGGCCAAACGATTTGTCTTCTTCGAACAAGTATAATATAAATAATACAATGGTCTCATTATATTCGTAGAGAAAACATTAAACTATTATATACGCACGTTGCAGTGTTATAAATGAACAAGAAGACGGATACTACGGACCGAACGGAAAATTTAAGAAACAAGTGTAAAGTTTCTTGGAAAATGTATGGTCTATACCCGTGATAGTCTATAGTTTTTCCATTGGGGAAATGAAAAAAAAAAAAAAAAGTGGATTTATAGTCTCGTCAACTCGAAAGCCAATTGACATTCGTTTTAAAACAGTAACTGCAGTGTCTTATATTTTTCCGCAGCGATCCGAGGGAATCTGAACGGGACGGACGGGTTAATTTAACGAAAAATATACTGGCAATTTTCACTGCTGCAGGGGAAGTTTCACGTTTGACAACTCCCCTGACCCCAGACCATTTCTTTCGTGCGCATTTAAATTCGAATCGCGATATTATTTCTGTATACGTTTTGTCCCTTTGAAGCCGAGTGCTTGTGTGTTTGAATAGATAAATGGTTTATGTACAGTAACGATAATATTTTTTTTTGTCAATCAAAATGATGACATTACGATACCGAGTGGTCACTGTTATACCTAATCGCGATATAGCGCTCGCGATTTTAATTTCGCATACCCGGTTATCGCCACGGAAAAATACGCGTAATCGGCTGCGGGCCGAACTAATTTTGTAAAAATAATGCACTCGTAACACCTATATCAACACGAGTAATTCTCTATTTATTTTGTATTTCCGTGCCTATACACACGTTTGATTGTTACCGATTTATCAAAACTGCTACACTATGTACACCGGTACAAGAACTGGTGAAATTTCAATACAAATCGGTTAAATACCGTAATACTGTCGGTACAACGGCTTTTTAATAGAAATTTAATTAATCGTCCCGTGCAGTCCGTATCTTCGCCGCCATACTAAAACCGTTCCATTATTTCGCTACGCAAACGATAGATACAGCTAAATGTATAGGGTTCGATCCGTCAAATCCCCGTGTACTACTACCTATCGTATGTATACAGTGTATATATATGTGTGTGTGTGTGTGTGTGTGTGTGTGTGTGTGTGTGTGTTTTACGCACGTATACGTATACGTTGCAATATACCGTGTATAATACACAAGAACCGATTACAGTGGCTACGCACTAATGACTGTAAGTCGATTGGGGGATTTCGATTCATTTGAGAATTTGACAAGCCGGCCGGAAACTCAAAAGGAACCGTGTTTTATCGACCCCCGTTTAATGCGGGATTAATTATTTATTCGTATATAATAACGTTAATTTAACTCGTACGCCGCCCATGCCGACTCGTATTTCAAATTAATCGTTTCGTATTTCAGAAAAATTAATTTCATAAACGAATATAATAATATTATTACGAAGGAAAAGAGTATTCGTTTGTTTTTTTTTTTTTTTTTTTTTTTTTTTTTTTCCAAACAATACGATACATATAATATTGTATTACGTATACTGTATAGTATATAATATGTTATAGTATATTATATGATAATGATTGAATGGACTTAATTTTGCGTACTGTTTAATAATATATCAGTTGTTGTTTTACATAAAGATTTTAAACCGGAGTTATAACAATGATTTATTACTATATTATCTAATTTTCGCGGAATATACTTTTTTTTTTTTTTTAAGTTATACGTGTGCAACTTTCTATACGTTTTCATCGTAATATATTATCATACTAATAACGAACACATACATCTAACCATTATTGTACTTGTTAAAAGGAAAGAAAAAAAATAAACGTAAAATACTGTACAATAAAAACTCACCGCATAATAATATTCAAGTGGATTATTATTACATATCATTATTTTATTATCTTTAATCTTAAAACCGTACAATATTAACGAGTCGCGTGTGTGTGCCAACGGTACAATATTCGTTTTCGTACAAAACCCAACGCACCGGTCATAAAAGGGGTTCCGGGGTTGTTGACAAACCCAAAATAAAAGGTACCTACGCCTAGTATGTATGCGATTTGAGTAAACATCGAGAATATTATATTCGTATGAACACATGCATTATACAATACGTTTCAATTATATTCTTACACGATAAAAATAAACAATATAGTTTCCAAATGGAGCGTAGCGTACTGTGTACAATCGGGAAATACATATAAATGCGCGTACGGCTTAAAAAGCTCGTCCCGTTGTTATTTCCTAATAGAAATAACAATTGAAAATGTCGATTATTAATGTTAATTTATTTTCAAAGCAATAACAATGTGCAATTTTCTACGTGATATCTAAGTAATTTTATGAATATTACACTGTACTTACATACTGTATTCATAAACGACACGCTAACTAGATGGTCTATGGTATTTAATATCATTTTTAGATTACGTCATTTCGCCAGAATTTGACTTGGCAACGGTCCACGGATTCTTTGGGCACGGTCGTTATAATGTTATTTTTTGACAAAAAAAAAAACAATATTTACCCATATAGTGCTTGAAACATTTCCGGAATATGTGATTTCCGGTGATCCTATGGACGCTGCTATATGAAAGCATAATTTTTATTTTTACTTTGTTATTGCAGTTATATTGGCACTGAATTGAATACCGAAAGTATCAAAAAAAACAAAAAAACTTGAAAACGTGTACATAGTCTCTTTTTGTCGACCGATATATTTGAAAACGTCGCTATAAAGAATCGTTGAACGATAGCGTACATTTTGTGTCTTTTGTATTTATAGTCTATAAACTATAACGACACATTTTATTTAGCGTTATAATATGTGACCTCCGACAAGATATTTTTAGAACACGCCCAGACGCCGGGCACTTAAAAATATAAACCGATAATTCACCTTTGACATGCAACTCTAACCTTACAGCGGCGTCGCCGGCGATCGCAAAACTTTCGTCGAGCCGTTTGCTCGCAGCGCACGCAAAATACGCATAACTTTCTATTTTGAAATACCAATTTTTTCGCCTGAAATTTCGTAACGCGATCTGCGCGTGGTAGGACTTGAGATAATATTATGTTGTTTGCCCGTGTGCGGTATCTCGAAAACGTCTGCGTAGGTAGACAACGGTACTGGTATTTTGCTTTTCCCTCCTAAAAACGCCTGAGACCTGTAGGAAAAAAAAACAGGGTACATAAATTAATGTGGACAAGCAGACGTCGTATTTAGCATGGACGTTGCGTTGTGCAATCAGGTCGAAAAATCCTATTGAATCAAGGTCGGTGAAGGGGTGGACTAGATGTGAAAAAATAAGATCTCGGTTCCCATTGTCGTCTTTAAGGTCGAAAACATCAATTTTTTTTTTCTTCTTTAAGAATGCATAAACGTTATTTCAATCATTGTTGTTGGGGAAAAATATAATACGAGTATACTTACGAGGTACTTATACGGTTTTCCCCTCTGTTTGCCGCAACGTGTTCTCGAATATAAAACTAAACGTCAACGTAACCGCCGAAGTGGATTGTTTTAATTGTAATCTATCAAAATACCATATTAATGTACTGCAACCGCGTATTCGTTTGACGTAGGCCATAATTTCTATGCGACTGAGCACACGTGTAACACTTGAACTGTACAATGCTGTTTTTTTTTTTTTTACACACAACTCACTAAATCTAAATAGTTCAAAAAAAAAAATCATCTCCGCTGTAAAATTACATGTCAAGTAGAGTAGACATTTTGTGAATAAACTTCCACGAGGATTAACATAAAAAGTTCCCATTGCATATTTGTGAATACCATACAAACGCGTACTATTACATTAACATTCAACCGTGGAATATACATCCGTAATGCGCCTTATACGTGTATCATACTGTCTATTAGCAAGCACGTATACGCATAGAATTTTCCGAGAGAGGTAGTAAAAATGTATGTTTAATTCATCCATTTGTTTAATAGATCAACTTATTAAACAAAGATTTTTATTTACGAAAATTTTAAATTCTCAATTTTCTTGAAATTGCAAACGATGGAAGCGGTGTAACTCCCAATAATCTACCCTTCTTTATGTGCTTGTGCATAAGTAAAAATATAATTGTCCAGCAATCTACGAAAGAACTTATATTGTGCTGTTTTTAAAAATATTTAATATTGTTCTCTTCAATAACACAAGAAGTAAAATTAAAAATTGTCAACTGAATTACAACGGGACGAATTTCCTGAATTTACGAGTATGAAAAAATCAATTTGAAAATAGCGATGTATTGACAATGAAATTATCATATTATGTGCAAAAAGAAAATGTTTCGATCTTTATTTTGTAAACAAGCTGGAAGGGTTCCAAGGGTCGAGACCAATTCGAAATTTTTTAGCGAAATATTAAAATAAAAAAACAAACAGACATAATTCGCGTAATAGGTGGGGGCCACTGTTGTCGGTGAGAAGTTGGGAAGGTAGAAGAGAAATTTAATGTAAATCTGTACGCAACGATTAAGCATTACTAACGAAAAACGACTCTGAGCTGAGTTTTTCCCCGGTTTTCCCTATTTATTATGAAACCCCCCCGCGAAAATCAAAAAATAACCTTTTTCAAGTACCGCCCCCGTCAAATTTCATTTCAGAAAAAGTGCTACACTTAAAAATCGGAGCAAAATTTCTAATAGAAAAGTTGTTCAATGAAAAACTAATAATAATAAAATAAACGTCATTGTAAACCCATACAATCCTCGTTCCATTTACAATCGAAAAAATCGTTAAATTGATTTAAAAACAGTTCTATTTCTGCTACCACGTGTCTTCAAACAGGAATACGTGCAGTTTTAAATTTCGTTTTGCACAGGCTCTGATTCTACGAATATTAAACTGGTTACATTCATACATATCACCCCCTTCTCCGAAAATAAATCCTGGTTACGCCACTGTAAATATAAACGTGCAACGTATATCAATCAGTATTTAATGCGTTTAAAAAACATAATATATGTAATGTCAATTAACACTATGCCATATAATATAATTAACTGTAGTTAAGTTAATAATAATTGCTGACCCGATCGTAACTCGTGAATTAGAAACTCGATTAAAAAAAAAGAAAAAAACAGTGTTTTCAGTTGGTAGATAAAATTCCAAGAATGATACTATAGATAATGGATATTTAATGGATATATCTTCACAAAAAAAAAAATCTATTCCTCGTATAATCATATTATTATGTATAACAATGTTTTTCTTCTGCCTTCCTCGTTTCTGTTTAGAAATTCAGCTGTACCGTCCGAATAATCCTAATAATAAATTACAATATTGCAGTAGTTATACCAGTTTACAGGAGGTGCAATTAAACGACAATACTCGATATTTCGAAAAACGGGCGATCCGCTCAAATAGTTAAACGGACCGCCCTGTATGTAAATATAGGAGAAAGTATTTCCATTACCGAAATATATATACAATTCTGGATTCCCTATATAATGCATTTACATTTTACGCACAGTATAATGCGGTTTTCGAATTATTCGTTTTTGGCGTCTATGTCCGCAGAAAGTCACGCGGATTATTCGTCTGTCGGTATTTAGCACGGGTTTTCAACCTTCGCATTTCGTAACGTTCCAGACACACAAAAAAAAAAAAAACCTTATGTCTTTTACATCGCACTTCCGAGGTTTTCGAAAATCGCTTGTGTTATAATAATATCGTAGCATCCGGTCCACCTTGGCATCATAGCATTGTTTAGGATGGCGACGACGACGGTGACGTGCGTTACGCAACAAAGACCGAGTTTAACGTTGCCTACTGAAATATTTATGGTTTTCTTTTTTTCAGAGTCAATGACGCGTTCGGATATTGAATGATTGGAAAATATTCTCGCCCCTTAACGCATATTTCTTAACCCCCCATCCCCCCCCATGAACATCTGTGCGACGTATACGATAACTGGTTTCGGCGGGACGATGAACAAAAACGAAATTCGTGTGTAATAATATATTAACTTATTATAGATTTTGTATTAGATATAAAACATTATGTATCGTTGTAATTTCGTGTCGAGTCCTAATAATTATTATTATTATCGTTCGAGACATTGATCGATTTGGGGGAGGGGAGAATCCTATTGTTCGAGAATACTGTTGGCGGTATAGTATTTCGGTTTTTCGGCGACATTTGTCACGGACGCGCATAATACCCCCTCTCCCTAACCCCTCCCTTTCTACCGCTGAAATTTCGCCGGTTTAACTGGTTTGTCTCCACAACAATAATAATAATGTACGTCATCCACAATGTTTTTTCTCCCTCCCCCCCCACGGCCCCTCTTTCCACCGTTCCTCTTGTATACGCACACGTTCGTTCTCTCGTTTCCGAATAATGACATATTCGATTCAACAAGCTAAACGTTTCTATTATCGACTGGGTAGTCCCGCTGCGCAGCAAAGGCCCACTGCGGGCACAGGGTGTCCTAATGTCGGAATTATTAATGACACTCCGAGTGTATGTTTGCCAACTTCACCTGGCCTACCACCGGGTGTTACAATAATTTTCTGCGTTTTCCCCGCACCCTTCTACGCGGGTTTTTTTTTTTTTTATATATACACATACAAAAGCCACGTTATTAATAATCGCCGTATATCCTATTTTAGACCCCGCGCGCCATCATAATAATATAATAGCCCACCGGCCGCGAGTGTCCCTTGTGACTGTATATACGCGGTTCCGCGATGCCGGTTTCGAACAAGTCGTCCATGAGAATGCACACGCCAAAAAAAAAAAATAAAAAGAACTTAAAATACTACTAGACAATTTGTAATACAATATAATAAAGAGGGGTCACGGAAAAACTAGCGGAAAAAAACAATCGTCGTACAATATTTTTACCGCAGCGGGCCTTTGTTTGCAATATTTTCGATCGCCGAGTCCGTCAAAAAGAAAACAACGGAACCGTAACCGTGTTCGGGAGTCAAAACTTATTAGACACACACGCGCGCGCGCGCACGCAAACGATTTTCGGCCGTTGCGATAGCCGTTTTTTAGGGACAGTTTTTTTTTTTTTGGGGTCGTTGGCATTATATTCACGTACGTTTCGTAAAAAAGACCGCGGAAACGATCTCGACGCAACGTCCGATGTAATCGGGTTAATTAAGACGTTTAGAGGTCCCGGGGTTAAACTTTTCGACGAGGCTCTCGTTGAAAGACTAATAAATATAGTTTTTATTTTAAAATTGTTTTCTATAATCAATACGTTTTAACGAAAGAAAAATAATATAATATAAATACAGTATAGATATAGTACAGACGTCGTATAGATTCAAAAACCACAAGTATTATTTAAATAAATAAATTACATTATTTTTAACAGAGCCACTAGGCAGTATTGTTTGTACTGTTTAGTAATACGATATTAAGTTATCATCAGGTAACGAAAAATTATCAAAGTACAAAGCAAGTTAAATGCATACATAAAGGACATTCTGTGGCAAAAACCGACGCCCCGGGAGCCTGATGGCCATGGCCCACCCTAGACCACCCCTCCTTAATCAGGGCTCGGGTAGAACGTTTACGAAGAAATTATTAATTTTTTTCGATATTTGTTTTATAGAAAATTTTGATGTTTATATTTTTAATCTCCGTCAATCCGTTGACGAAAATTACAAATTCAAACATCAAAATTTATTCTAACTGCTAGTTCATCAATTTACGGAATATTCAAGATAGGTTGCCATTTGAAAATCGATAGTCGTTTCACCCCCAAAAACAAGAGTAACAAAAAATAATGTAAATGTTAAATTTTAGAACAGCTTGTTTCTTAAATGTTCGTTAAAACGAATTTCGAAAAAAGTTAAAACTCACCGAGATAATGAGTGTCTTGCGATACATTGATCACCCCGTATATTATGTACAGTGCGTTGAACTTGCAGTACATTTTCCGTCCCTATGCTTACAATAATACCTATCGCCCATTATATGCCTACACGTTGAAAACGTCTCCCGAGTCGAATACACTACGTGAATCGAAATTATTGCCATTGTGTGGTAATTTGTAATATTATGATAATACCTGATACATTATTATGATACTTTTGTTTCGTTCGACTGGACGTTATTTTTTGTCGACACCCGATCGCACCGCGTTCGCTCTTCGATATAAGGTCGATAATTATTATTATTATTATTATTATTATCGTCGTCGTCGTCGTCGTCGTTTTTTTTTTCTTCCGTCGAAATCTAGTTGCGTTTCGTTACCGTGTATTGTGACACAATGACGGGAGGGAAGTGAACCCGTACTCCGCGTGTATTTATAATAATATGACCGAGCAGCGTGTGTTTGTTACTGCGGAGAGAGAGAGAGAGAGAGAGAGAGAGAGAGAGATAGAGAGAGAGGACGAAACTGTACGGTGTGCTTAGAAACCCCGTGCCTCGCTCTAGGTTTGTAGTTTTGTATGCGTCGTACGAGCAACAAGTGTGTTTGTATATTATTATTATGATTTTGTGTGTGTGTGTGTGTGTGTGTGTGTAGCACAATATTAGACAACCGCACGAAGCCATTCCAAATCCGTGTGTTCGGATAAAATTCGAGTTTAAACAAATGACCAAGACGGACATTTTGTTTGCAGTAAAGTGTTAACGCTGTCCGCGTATTTTTACGTCCGTTGCGATATTTATACGTATACGTTTATGTCGCTCGATGACAATAATATTTACTGTTGAACGAACGCGGGCGGCGTTGTATACGTATAACATAGTAATAGATACGTACGTATATAACGGCCTCCTCGGAAAAAGTAAGAAAAACGATTTTTTTTTTTTATTATTATTATTATTATTACTACTGTGTACGATACGGTTTTTTCGTTATTCCGTAGGTCGTTTGAATCGTATACGCGCGCTCGTAAATAATAATCGTTACGATTCGCGCGAACGAGTAATTCCGACTAAACATTCCCGAATTGATTTTTGGCGAGTTGCGTTTTTTTGGTACAGCGACTTTTGTCCGTCCTCGAAATATTGACCGTATTGCCTTTACGTAGAATAAAAAAAACACACAACAATAATAATATCGTCTCCGTATTCGACGCGCGAATTGGCTGTAACGTTTTAGCGTTATGTTACGCGACCGCGTAACATTGTCGAGTGTTTTACCGCCGGGAATTTCCGGCCGAACGAACGTTTATCATTTTTAACGGCCGGCACCGTAAATACAATACCCGCTGTTGTCGCGGACTGTCGCGAAAATCGTACCTGGACACCCTGGGGTCCGGCTCCTCCTCCGAACGGCGGTTTTTACGCGATCTAATGAAAAAAAAAAAAAAAACGATACACTTGCGACTCGCCCGTGAGCGTTTTGCCGTGCGCGCGTACAAAGTGACGGACGAGATGCTTAAACACGGCGCGCGGTCCCCGTACCTGTCTGTTCCGGCTCGGACGCTTTAGAAACGAAAACATAATTTGAATTTTACACGCGCGCGGTGACACCTCGAAGATACGGCGGTTGATTGTTTTAAAAGGAATTTTTCCTTTTTTTTTTTCGAATTCCCGACGGCGCCACCCCCGATTCGCGTTCAGTGTTTAATGTGTTTTTCAGCGAAACGCCCCCGGGTCGCGATCGTTTCGGCCACTTGCGGACCGGACACTTCAAAAAGCGTACACCCTACACGGGGTACGCTTGTGTGTCGAAGATACTACACCCCGGACCCCCGGTACGCTCGCGGCGCGTTGCCGCAATACAATATTCAAAACGTCTCACTGCCCATGCACACGCCCCCGCAGCGTATAACGTATGCACTGTACACAGAATGGAAGCGTCGAAAAACGCAGACGTCACGCTTTGTTTTTTTTTTTTTTTGTTTAAACGAAAACGCATTGACAATCTGTAATATAAATGCGTGTATTGTACACAACGGGTGAATTCGATAGCCAAATAATACGAAATAACGCGAGAGGAGGGAGGAACACCCGCGTGGAGACCCCACGACTCGGGCGTCATATGCACGCACTCCTGCTGCAACGGATGTGCCGCGACACACGGCCGTTAAGGCGGGAACGGACTATATTATCACGTGGTCGCGTGAGCTCAGTGGCGCGCCGAGTAGTTATCGACGGGAGGGGGCGTATGAAATAAAAACCGTAAATAAGTCGTAAAATCCTCTTCTATCCGTAACTCGACTCGACGGCGGTAATTTAAAAGCCGGATACTGAAAAAAAAAACCCGATTTCTAATCAATGCACCGCGAGCTTTTGCTCGTATTGGCTGAAATGCACGCATTTCGCGAGAACAGATTACTCGTACTTTGTTTAGGTTTTCAAGCCAGTGGCGGAGGGAGGGTTGGTATAACCCCTAACGTTCCACCCCCCTCCCCGCGCAATCCACCGCGTGCACGCGCCGTCGATGAGTCGCGGTGATAGGACCGCTTAGAAATAAAGGTACGCGCTGTCGCGTTATCGCATCGCTCGGCTTTCGGCGACGTTTTTCATTGTGATATTACAGTACAGTACACGAACAACGGGTAGGGGGGAGGGATTCTGAAATTACCGTCTAAAACGGAAAGTCGCCCCGACGTTCACCGCTCGCGGAAAACCGTAGAGCCGTTTCCGTCGGTTTTCCATAAGCCGTCGCGCGTCCCCTGCGAACTGCCGGCTCGTTCGGCGGCGGCCGCGCGTCGTACGCGCGCACGCGATCGCGCGTACCCTTCGCCCGTTACCGCCGCGACGCATGCGACCGGCCGGCACACCGCTGTGCCGGCGGGGGGAGAACGTAAATATCGTAACACGGACGGGCCGGCGGAAAGCGGAGGCCGGGCCCCGTCGCCGTCGACGGCTATAAAAATATATATTCGTATACGTAGGGAAAAAAAAAAAAAATGAAATAAAAACGCCGCGTTTTCCTACGCGGCGCGACGCGTACGCGACAAACGAAATACACGGACGCGCGCGCGCGCACGCACAAATACACACAACATTCGACGAGCGGCGCAAACACATACGGATCATCTGCGGGCTTTGAACCCGGAGTGTATGTACCGCGTGTATTTACGGCGTGCATACACACACTCTACATTATAAAATATCCTTTGTTCCACATTGTGCCCGTATTATACATATCATACACACACACATATATATACCTGCATTTTGACGTCGTCGTGCGCGTTCGTTTGTGTGTGTGTGTGTGTGTGTGCGTATACAGGTATCGGTATCTCTCGTAATACGCTTCTCTGTGCGTGCGCGTGTATATATTATCGTTATCGTCGTATTTATAATATTATTATTATTATTATTACGTGTGTGTAAGTATGTGTATGCACACACAATGCATAGCGACCATGCTATATACGTACAAAAGTATCTCCGGACCCGAGCGGTGCGGTAATACGGTTTGACGGGTGGGCGGTAATACGAGGAGGCGAGTACTGTATAGGTACGTACGGAAAACCGGTTTTCGGCGGGGGAGCATCGGGACCTAACCGCGCGCGCGCGCGTGTGTGTGTGTGCGCGCGCGTGTGTGTGTGTGTGTGTGTATGTGTGTAAACTCGAGGGGGAAGGGCCGGGGGCGTCGTGAGGGGGGGGGAGCGAGGCGGTCGGTCAGCTGTAGTATATAATAGCGGCGGCCGGAGGGTCAAGTGGTCTCTGCTGCAGCGGCGGCTGCGGCCCGGGCTCCGAGGAACGCCGCCGCCGCCCTGTGAGAGACCGTTGTCCGCCCGGTCCGCGCCGAGCGATGTTTGCACAATAGTGTAATCCGATATGATATTTTATGCGCGAGGTCAAAGGGACGTGAGAACAGCGTCTTGTCGTCGCGTACACGACGGCGGCGCGCACAGGGTGCGCTGCGGCGCCGTTGCGCTGTTGGCCGGCGCGTAATAACCGTCTTGGCGGCGGCGGCGGCGGCGGACGCGCGCGGTACACCGCGGCGCGCGGACGTATTGTAATAGCGCGTACTGTTGCATTATCGTAATGCGCGCGCTCCCGGAGAACCGGTACGTTAATTAAACCGGCCGTTGTCACGATAATAATTATTAGAGAAGAGAGAGAAAAAAAAGAAACAACGCGCGTTATCTCGTATTATAAATAATACGGAGTGGCTGTATCGTATAATGCGCGCCCCGGCACTTGATAACAATAACAATAATAACCATTACGTACCGGCGTCAACGATTCGTCACACGGAAATTCTACGCGCGGTTTTATTTTTCGTTTCGCGCGCGCGACAACGGCTACGGCGTACGCACACACACGTATTGCGCGTACGCGATATTATCATGATGGGCATAATGCCGTTTAATACAATGGATCCGTGCGGTCCGCGCGCGCAATGACCTCCGCGACTCGGGAAACCGATATAAATTATTTATTTTCCAGATGAATAATTCCGTCGCGCGATAGAGAGCCATCTCCGCAGTTGTGTTCGCCTCGCCTTGCCTTGAATACACGCGCGCAATACGTATTTTGCGTATCCGTTTCGCGGCGTGGGTCGGTCGGGTTTCCGCGAACGCGTTCGACGTGCGCCCGGGCGAAAAGCCACCGCGGGGACCGAGTGCGAATCGCGCGCGCCGACCGCCGGGCGCGGCGCGGGACTGCGACGCGTCGCCGGCGTCTGCCCGGCACCGTAGACAATGGTATCGTCGCGCACGCGAGCGCGGATGGAACGTCACCCGTCGGCCGTTACGCCGCAGTCGACAAAAACACGGATGAGCCGCGTCCGTGCGGCCCACCGGCGTCTCGAGAGGGACGGGTACGGTAGCGTACGGTTTCGCAGAGCGAGCCGTTTTATCTGTGCCGCGGTGAACGACAAATCGCCTCGGTTTACCGCCCCTCCCTTACAATCGTTATTGCAGTGGCCCGTCCGTTTATTTGTTGCCCGCGCGCGTTGTACCGTGAGCGAAGGGCGCGGGCGCCGGTTACCGCGGCGGTCATTCACGGCTACGCGGGCACTCGTTAACGATATTTCTATCGATCCGATTCGCGATCGATTCCGATATTATTTGTTTCGGACAAATGAAACGTAAACGGTCGGGATACGCGCTGCAGGCGCTACGCGATTTAACGCAAACAATAGACGATATTTTCCGAATTTTCGATTTCGACGGGCTCCGGACGGACGGTACCATGTCTCTCACCTGCACGGTTGATACCACACATGGATTGTGTACGTGACCGCATTGGAAACTAGTGTATTACGCACTTCGATCACACTTGAACGCACGGTATGTGTCTATTTATATGTGTACGGTATAATTTCTATGCCGGGCGCACCAAATACCCCCGGAGCCCCCCCATTGGTGAATGAACACCGGGGCCGTGAAAATCAGCGTGCGACGTCGCGTCGAAACATTCGCGTTATCGTCGGTCGATAATAATATTTCTGAAATTAACGACCGATACAAAAAGCCGGTGAATTATTAAGTTACACTCGCCCGCGCGATAATTATTACTAATAAATAAGGAACGGATTTATGTGCACTTAAAATTCACAACATATCACTTAAAAACGTCATAAAAGCGTTAAAATATCACTTAAAACCATTTTAGTTTAAAAGGTTCACCGTCGTTTCTGGGTTATTAAAAATAATTTTTAACGCTAATAACACGATTATTACAAAGTAATCCGGCACTGGACATCGCTGGTCTCTGTGATTTCTCCTGAGCACACGTCCGTTTTTTATTGGCATTCATCATGCCGAAAAGTTCCTGGCTGAACTTGGATTTGCTTTTGATCCTCGACATTCTCCGGACAGACTTTGCCGTCACTCGGCGCATCGAGCCAATTTCGTCATCGATATTTTTTTCTTTGTAATTTCGCTGAAATATATTGTTATCTATAATAATAAAAAAGTTACTAAATTAATCCTCATGGTTGGTGTATTTTCGAGCGAACGGGAACGGGATTAATATAACCCCTAACATCCCGCGCTGCGCACGATACGCAGTGTAACGTACACGCGTGTTTTAAAATAGTTAATTGTCTTAAATCGGCCTCGGTGTCGCGAACTAGTTCATTGGATTTGTAAATTAACTATTTACATTTTTTTTTTTTTTGTGAACTTGAACTATATTCTGTCTGTTATCTACATAGGTATTATAGCGCTGTTACTTTAACAATAGTCTTCGGTAGGTATTCAATGTTAAGACCTATATTATAATAATGTTATGATTTCTGTCAATCAATAACCGTGTTGGATAACAATATGTTTTATACGCGAATCATTCGTCAACGCGTTTAATATTATTATCTATACTGTGTATAATTGCATATATAATTATACCTCTTTATCTTTTTTCACACATACCTATATTGTTGAACTTGAACTTCATTAATAATTAAAACATATAAATCATGTAGCTCAAAAATATAAATCTTAATGTTTAGAAAAAAAAAAATTTATTTTCGATACCTTTCAAGATATTTTCTATGTTTTTCGGATTTGTTGTTTGATCGACCGTGTTCAGTATTTAACTCGATGGATGCCAAAATGTATAATATTATCACTCTGAGCTATACTGCACGTGTACATATAATTACGTTAAATACAAGTTCGTATTGTTGTCAGGTTATTGGGCTTGAATTATTTTTTTTAATATTATAAATGTTACGAAAAAAGTGAATTTACTATGGCTTGGCCAAAAGATCCTTTTGTTATTTTTATCATGAAAAAAAAAATGCGCGTTTTAATATTGAACTCGATTTCTCAGAATTTTAACCGTTCACAACTTAGTAACACATTAAAATAATTTTAAAAAAAAAAACATTCGGCCAAGGTATACTGGAATATATACTCTTGTATTTATAAAATGTATAAAAGAACCTTTTTTGCGTTAAATGTATGGAAATATGAAATATATTATTATATTTTGTCGGCACATAATACGCTTGAGACGGACCGATCAAACAAATTATCGACAGAGGCCCGTTAATAGTGTTGGATCGATTTTAGGTGATCTGCATACGCAAATTAAATTGTATAAGTATCCGCTTTTGATAAACAATATACTGATAAGGTAAAACAATAAAATGGCAGATTAATACGGCGAAAAGAGATTCGTCGATTAAAAGTGGACAGTACGTTTTTCGTTGGCCGTAGCAGGATGTCTGCAGTTCCAAGTACGTGATTTTTTCCGTTTCGTTATCGATCGACGGAGGTATATATAATATGTATATGTGTGAACACGATCGATATTTCCGGAGCCAAGAGCGAAAGTAAAATCAATTGACCGAGTCGCATAAATTAGCATTTATTATAACGAAATGCGCATTATAATACTACATTGCATATAATGTATGCTATCGAATAAATTTCATTTGTGTTTTGTTGTTTTCTTGTAGGTATGATTTCGTCGTCGCGCGTTATTTTCGATATTTTGTAATTTATAATATTGTGCGGTGCATTTTTAAAACGTATTCGTCACTCTTCGGATTAACAATAACGCCGATCAATTAAACATATAATTCTAATAAATTCTATTTGTTTTATTTTTTTAAACGGGCTCGGAGGCCAATAAAACCGTACAGTTGCAACGGTAAACAAATTTGAACGACGACAAAGCGTAAACGTCAAAACAGAATCGATTATCGATTACAAACGATAATTATAAAATTAAAATATAAAAAAAACAAACGAAAAATGGCGATAAAAAATGGCGCGGTCCTTGATACTAAAGGCGAAACGGTTTACGAAAAGCTCAAGTGCTGCTCGTTAACCGCGCGCGTCGCACACGGCGATTATGTTTACCGCCGCGGTCGGTATTGCGGAACGGAACAACAGAGTTAAAATCGGACCTAGTTCGGCGAGTAGGAACTTTTTTTTTTTTTAATTCGATTAGAGAAAGAAGAGTGCGAGGCGTCCACGCGTCCGTCGATGAGCTCGTGCAAAACCGCCGAATTACATTACGATATTTACGATAAACGCGCGCACCGACGTTTTTCGACCGGCGTAATAATAGCCTCTCCTCCTCGTTTCCCCTCTCCCCCGTGTACACCGCGCGAAACGCGACACTCGCCGGCCGCAAACACGCGCGCGTGTGTGTGCGTGTAAAACGCGCACCTATAAACGAACCCCCACGGCCGCCTCTGCCGCCGCTGCCGCTGCTGCCCCGGGGCGCGTAGCTTCCTCTCTAATGACTCCGGACGCTTAATGCATCCGTTCGTTTTCGTCCGTCCCGCGGCACGAGAAGCCCTGCCGGACGACCGCCGCCGCCGCCGCCGTCGGCACAAAGCCGGTTTCCGTCGCGTAACATTATATCCGTCGCGACAAAAACAGAAAAAAAAAAACCGCTATCGGAATTTCCCGAAACGATATTATCATATTATTCCGTTGGTGTTTTTTTTCCTGTCGATGAAATACCGACGACTAGAGACATATCCCACATCCCGCCCCCGAACCGCCGCCGCCGATCGGCAAACAATGACGCCGACACCGGACGCGTCTGCGCGCAGGAAACGCGGAGTTTCTGGTTTAGCGCGCGCGCGCGTGTGCGTGTGATTTTGTTTTCGTATTCAATTCGTGGTGGATTTGTTTATTCGTATAGACGATCGTTTTTTTTCGGTGTCTTTCCGAGACGAAACACGCAACGAACGGTCCACGATAACGTTCGCCGCCGCCCGCGTATATTTTCCCGGTTTGGGCGGTATGTCAATACGCCGACCGGCCGCCGTCGTGGTTAGGTGGCGTACCGGAGATGTTCACTTCGGAAATCGCGCCGTCGATCGCAAGTCCGTATACGACGTACAGCTCGTGGTTTTTTTTTATATATAACTGTCTATCGGGTTCGAAAAAAAAAAACCGATTATCGTCGAAATCAAATAATTATATTGACATCAGTAATTTTTGTCGATTCATCATACTAAACTGTTTGGATAGGTGTCGCGTTTTAATCAAGAATTTATGTACACGTTTCGAGCATTTTTTGACTAACGCGTAAACTAGGTGCCGACACATTTGTGATTTTTCCGTATAAAAATGCAAAGAAATCCGAATTTTAAAAAGAAACTTATAGTCCCGTAAATAATGGGTATTGAAAAAAGTTCGATGGGAGAGATATATCACCATCGTAGTCTCCCCCCCCCCCTTGTCACCGGCACAGTAGTATAGGTTTACACTTTCGGCACACTTATTAGTGTACATTATTATTATAGCTTCCTCGAAACGCCGTCGGGTTTCCACCGACCGGTGTACCTTTTTCATATTGTATTACAGGTTGTGTTTATTTTTTTGTCGCGCTCCTAACCCGACCGACTAGACCCGATAGCCGAGGTTCCGGGCCCCGGACGCGGTCCGCAAATACGCTCGCCCCTCTGCCGGGATTTTCTTCTTTTCTCGTTTTGTTTTCCATCTCGATCCCCCGCGATAACGGCGTACGCGACACGTCGCGTAAAACCGCGGGCGCGGAACCGCTCGTCGCGACCGCAACTGTATAATTGATACGCCGCCCCATACCCAAACACAATCGTTGTTATTGTACGTCGCTCACTATAGACGAATACCGCACGCGATGATAATACGCACGCGGTGATAATTGACGCACGGAAAACGTTACGTATATCGGTATACGTGTACGGTATTATCGTAATGGAGTGGGTGAACAACGGTATGCCGCACGCGCAAAGTACCCTCGTGCAATAATAACAATAACAACGATAATATGTTCTGTGCGATAAGAAAATAACGTTATGAACATATTATCTTTGTCGTCGTCGTTGTTATAGCTAAACGATAGCAACAGTCGAAGAGCGTTTATTGCGTTATTAGTTACCGGCGTGTGTCGTCTCCCCGTCTGTAGTAATTATTATATTACTGTGCGCGCGAGCGCGTGTAAAAAATCTGCCGTAAAAAAAATGAATGCGTACCCGCTGCAGTGGCGTGGATCGGCCTGCGCGAACGACCGGGCCTGCCACTCATCGCACGGCCGGAAAATTTCGGAAATACGTACGCACGTACCGCATGCACTTGATTACGCACACGGTTATCATTTATATTTTCGACAGAAGTAAAACATTTGTTTACGCAGACAGTCCGTAAGGCGAGCGATGGTGAATTCTGTTGCGATGACGGACGAACGGACTGGGAGGGGGGGGAGTGGGCTGCGACTCGTTACCGCCGTGCGTGGGGGTAAAGGTGCGCGACGAGCTGAATCGCGTAGATCAGATTTACCGGCGTTGTTATTACTAATTATTCATCGCTTAGCAGTAATCACCTGTGCGCTTATCTTACACGATAACTAATGTGTAATATTTAATAATGTCTCTATACGCTGTTCGGGTAATGAAATGTTAATTTTCGATTTGTGTAAAACGGCGGCGAAATTAATTGTTCATCAGGCGGGAATGACGGACGGAGTATTGACGGGTCGAAAAACCATGAATATTTCCCCGCGTCGCCGCCAGAAATTTGCGCCACTGTTGTGCGATGCGGTCCGCGCGCGTGCGTGTACAGACGGTTTTCGGATAAAATACCGGGGAAAACGATCAAATCGACGGCGGCGGCTCGTCGAACGGTTTTCACGGAGAAAAATAAAAAGTCGGAGTTTCGACGCGAAAGAGAAAAAAAAAATTAATTTACAACGGGGGCGGATATTGCGGGAAAATATTTTTCGAACGTCTGTTTACCCGTGTACGCTGCCACAATGTGTACCTAACCCACCGCCGCCGTTGCCGGGCTATTATAAACTTCTCGGTCTCGACGGAAGTCCAACGACGTCGGAACACGCGGCACCGTGGCCGGCGGGGAAGGGGCGGGGGGAATGCGGAGTCTTTGCACAAAATCGCATTCACAAAGACTATATTCGTAAAATCCCCGTCCCGTATCCGAGCGAAACGTAAAAAATTGTTTCGATCTTTAGCGGAGTTACCTCGAGTACGTAAATCGATTAATACTTTAATAGACAACCGTCGTAAAACCTACGGAGTTATAATAAACTATACCGATTCGTTGGCCGATACCACTTGTTACCGCGGTATCCGATTTTTCGCGATACAAATATATTATTTAAAAAATAAAACCCCAACGTTTTTTGCGAATAACCACGAACCGGTATAAAAAAAAACCGATATCCGATAAAACCATATCTTCTTCTCAGTTAAAAATTCCCTTCAGGAACATGCCATTTCACACCCATTGTTCACTATGCATTTCTCTTTCTTTCCAATTCACGCCTTCCCCTAGTGATTCTAAGTTCTTTCTGACTAAGTCTTCCCATCTTGTTTTGAGTCTTCCAAGAGGTCTTTTTCCACACGGGTTTTGCTCCAACGCTGATTTTATTAACTCATTATGGCGCCTCCGGGCATACCCTACCCACTGGAGTCTTTGGTTCTTTATAAAATCCGTTATTATTGTATTTTGGAACATCAACTCGAATCTGCATTTTTTCTACTTCTCCATTCTCCATTGACGCCATCCTCAACAGGCCCAAAGATTTCCCTCGACATTTCCCTTTCCAATATTAACAATCGACTACGGATAAAAACATATTACGTTAAAAATATACGGATAGGCAGCTACTGTAATACGCTTTTTTCACAACGGGTTATATTACTGCAATGTAAATAATAGGCCGAAAATACACTACGGCCTATCCATACCTTTAATATCCATAATCCGTGTTTAAAACCGTAGACATATTGACCCATACGGACGGATCTTCCCCGTCATCCACCGTCTGTTGCATTGTGAGTTTGACACACAGCAGATAGAAAGATAGTATTGATTGTAATTTCAGTGTCTATAGTACCCTACGGTATCTATCTTTCCCGTTCATTCGACGATATCCGTCCGTGATTTCTGCGTCTACGTTAATGGATCTATACAACGGTCAATAGGTCCAAACCGATGTGTTATGATATAGTGGCGGCAAAACCGCGTGACGTCCGATTTGGATAACGTAAAGGACCGCGGTGTCAATAATGACGCGCCGCCGGCCTGACCAATGAGCAAATTGTACACCGTTCGCGACAATATTATCATGATATAATTATTTCGATTGCTTCCATCCTCCCCCCCCCCCCCCCCCCCCNCCCCCTCGCTCTACCTGTTCAAATATCCGGCTTGTTTTCGTATCAAAACCACCGAAGTCGAGTGTAGGTAGGATACCCGCGTCGGTTTATTGGACGTTACAGGACCGTCGTCGAATCGCATTGTAGGCGGCCGCGTCGTCGGTCGGCCATAATAAACCGCGTTGTACTCACTCTCTCCATCACTCCTCGACAATAATAATATTATAATATCGAAACACGCAACAAATGCGAACCATTTTATTATATCACATTATGTTTTAAATAATAATTTTGTAACACCGTCGTCGTCGTCGTCGTCGCCGCCACCGCCGCCGCCGCCGCCGCCGCCGTTCCATTGTCTCGGTCGTTGTTATATTTTCTCGGTGACGTAGGAGTTGTTTTTTTTTTTTTTCTCTCTCTCCGTCTTTCTATACATAATCCGGTGCAACGAGATCCCCGGCGTTTTTAATACAATTACCACAACATTACGCCGTATAAAATAATATATTATATAGGTACTACGGCCGACGACGATAATAATGTAACAATATTTAAATATTACGTACTCGTTTGCTAGTGAATCATTATATTTTATTTGTGAACCGTCTCGTCCGGATGCCATTATGCGACTTTGCGTGCCGTCGCCGGCGTGCGTGAATCGACGACCACGTGTGCCGCCGACCGGATCGCGTTTTGTCGGTGCGCGGAAATTCGCACCGAACGAGAATTCGCTTGGGATTCGGTTTCGCTTGTCGCCTGCACATCCGTACCGGCGCCACGTAACAACGGCGGATATTGGCGACGGGAACTTTCGAATACTTCCAACACGGTATCGGCTATCGACGATGGAACCGTCGAATATTCCGTGCGGCCTGTCGCTAACGGTTCGATACAATCGCCCGGCGGCACAACGAATTTCAAAGGGGCCCGGGAAACGGTTTGGTTACACCGCATTCGCGTAAAACCGACGAAATCCTTTGACAACGCGAGCCGCAAAAGAGATTCGAAAATTCTCCGCGAAACAGTGTTCTATAGAGATTTTCCTTCGAGAGTTTACCGTATTGTATTACGTTTAACGCAACAATGTTTGTACACCGCTGTTTGTCTACGCGTTGTGTATTCTCGTTTTTCTTCGTAAACAACTGCACGGCGGTTTACGCGTTCATTCATTATCAATTGTATAATGTTATTTTTATAACCATTAAAAAAAAAATAATAATAATAATAATAATAATAACAGACAGGTGGGTATTTGTGTTTTTCGGCTATCGAGACGTACTTTAAAACGTATGTTATGATTATTTATTATTTTGTCATCGTTACTATTTCGTATTGCAGATAGCAGTGTCGTTAATGGCCTATAGTTTTTTTTTTTTTTAATTATTATTTTATCGCGCATTACATTTTCACGTGCGTTATTGGTGCCTATGCGTTTTATTAATTTTTTTGTTTTCCGATACTGTTATTTTTTTTTTAAAAAAACGGCCTTTTTTTAATTAATAAGCCGCGCGTAACACACCACACAAACACGATGTGTAAAAACGCGTACGTTGCGCGCTATTCCGTTTCAGAAACGCACACGGTAATATCCCGCGGCGCTTTGCGGTATTCGCGCGGATTCGGTCGTCCCGTAAAGCGCCCGGGTAGTGACCGTGAGTTGAACCGCCAGGATTTCGCGGGTCCCGGGACATTGTACGAGAACGGGAACGAACCGCTCGACCTGCAATTATACACGAGCGCGTCAATTGCCACGTGTTTGTCGAACGGGAAATTATCGAAAAAATAAAACGCGAACGGACGTGCGACAATTGCGAATTGTTACAAATTGAAACGTTGACGGAGTCCAATCTCGGTATAAACATTGTTGATAATCGATTCGGACGGACTGCCATACAAATAATAACATCAGTAACATTTTCATACGGAATATGCGCGTTTTGCATTACGGTACTGTAGAAAAAGAAAAAAAAAAACAACAGCACGATCGTGTGTGGTGTGTGCTGCCTGCCGCATGTATACGCACACATAGAGGTGTGTCCGAACGCCAAACCTCCAGGGGCGTGTTTCGAGGGGGGTGGGTGGGTGGGCAGAGATAAACGGGGCGATTTTTAATTATCGTTAATTCTTTTAGAAAGGCAAACGTACGCAGGTACCTACCTAAATACATTGCATTAATGAGGGGTGGGGGGCTGTATAGGCGTGTGTCGCGCTATTTTTCGCGTACGTTTTACGCCGGTCAGCGATGGGGAATCGGACATAATATCACGTCACTGTACAGGCACCGGGCCGACGTCCGATTTCCTTATCGCGCGTGTACGCGTGAATTTACCGGTGGGGGGGGGGAAACAAACACGTCGCATAATACACGGCGTATCGATTTCGTCGGACGCGCCCGAATTTCAAATCGAGAAATCGTCTTCCCGCATACCTGACCTAGACGCGCTTTAAAAATCGAAATCGGCCGGGAACGCGTCTAATCGACCGCCCCTCGTCGGTCGTACGAACGTCATATTATTGTTACACGTATTATCCGTCGGCGAAAACGGCCGGCACTCGTCCCCCTTAAATGGGCGTCCGGGCCGCAGTATGTAAACTGGCGGACGAGCAATATCGTTTGGGCGTCGCGGTGACCGTTAAAACGACGTAAAAACAATTTTGTTTACTGCGGTAATCGTGTAATTATAACAATGCGAAATCGAAGAACGTTCGGAAAACCGTTCCCGACCCTTTTATATTTTACGTCCCGTTATTGCGCCGCCCTCTCCCCGGACCCGCCCGGACGCCCTTGCAGCGATTGTGGCCAATACACGATTTCGACGTATTTCCAACTGATTCGGCTATTGTACGAAAATTCAAATTAAAGGGCGATTCGTAATGATGTTTCGGAGGCGGTTTGGACCGCACTCTGCACGACGCTGATAATTCGTTTGTCGCGTCGGTATAATAACAATAATCACGGGCGCCCGTCTGTCAAATACTGAGGGGGTGACGATCATAAAACGAAAAACTTAAAAACCGTTAAATCAACGGAATCGCTTATATCGAATGACGAAACGAACGTACATTCTATACGCGAAAGAAATGGTCACGATTTAAAAAAAAAAAAAAACTGTAAACTCGGTGTTCTAGTCATTATCTAGGGAAGGGGTGAGTTGACACGTCTGTTTCTCGTATAATCGACGCCCCTGAATCGATAACAATAAATTGTTAACCGGGCGACGATATTTTCGACATTGAGCCCTACATGGCTCAAAAAACTCGGGAGTCGCGTCGGAGTCGATACGAATTTCGTCGCGACGATAAAATTATTATAACAATTATAATAATATTAATAATCAGACACCGTGTTTGTCGTCGGTGTGTAGGTATACGCGCGCTCGTAAAATGCGCTCTCGTTCGGGTTTTTTTCGTGAACTCGCGACCAGTGGCGTGTCTGGCGGGCGGGCATTCGATTATTGTTATTTATTTTTTTTTTTTTTTTCATTATCATTTTTCGTTTCCCCCGTTCCTTTTCTGCCGGCGTAGAAATGAAAAAAAAAAATATATCACAATAATTACGTTACCCCCGCGTAATCAATGGCTACGGCCGCCGCCGCCGCCGCCGTTCCGTACCGTCCGGCCGTCGGCGGTCGGTCTTGACAACAACAATGCGGCGACGGCGGTGGGGCGGAGAAGAAAACGTGACTCGGCAGAGGGCGCTGTTAGCGGCGCGTTGCCGGCGCGCATTCGGTCCCATCACCTGGGCTACCGGGTCGCCGCCGTCACCGTCGCGGCAGACGATCATACAGTTTAGTTGATCGGCCGGTTCCCATACCGACATTTCACGCAGTCGTCTCCTAATAGTACGCGAGCCGGTTAAAAAAATTAAAAAAAAAAAAAAAATAATAATAAATAAATAAAAATACTCATACCTATACGTTATTATAATATTATTGCGTTTAAATTTTTACGTTTTGAATTTAATTTTTTTTTTTTCTCACGTCACCAATGTCTGTTGTCCGCTGTTAAGTTTTTTTCATTATTATTATTATTATATTATTATTTTTTTTTCGTCTATATTCGATATATTATTTTATTATTATTATTATTATTATTATCATTATTATTATTGACTGTAATAAGGTAGAAAAAAAAAATAAATAAAAATTATGTTTTCGATAAACGAGTGACAAAACCCGCGCCGCACACGCACACAAACACGAAATATAAATAAATCATTTTCGTCGCCGTCGCTCGCGCCCTTTTCCCGGAGAAAAAGCGCGTCGCCGGTGTCCGCTGTCCGTCGTCGCCGTGCGTGCCCGTCGAGTTTTCCATTTCGAACACCGTCGCACCCCCTCCCCTACCCCGCCCGAGTTCGTTTTTTTTTTTTTATATTATTGTTTTAATATTCGATAAGTGTTGTTATATTATTATTGTATTTTTCGTTGTTTTTTTTTTTTTTCTTCCCCCCTCGGCCGTAGAACGTAAATATTTTACCGCCGCAGCGTCAGTGCGTTCGTGTCGCGCTAGTGCGTCGCCGTCCCGAGGACCTGCTCAAGTCGTGTCCGCCCGCCACTCTGCTCGGTCTGTTTTGCCGGCACAACGGATCGTAACACGCGCGCACCAGACGCCCGCACAGGACTCCGGTGGTAAGTGACAATCGCCGTCGTCGTGGTCGCCACCGCGAACGGCCGTTAATTAATCGAACACTCGGTGCCGTTCGATTTCGTCGGCGGCAACAACGAAACGGGCGCGCGTGCCGGACGGTCGTCGTTCCCACGTTTTTATCTCGGGCCGAACGGAATTTCCTCGCGCGTTGCGCGCCGCGTTAAATCCGTAACGGAACGGCAAAACAATATCGCGTTTTTCGTCGTCGTTATTATTATTATTGTTATCATTATTGGTCCGGTAGGTAATACGGAACGGCGTGTTGTCCCGCGCGCGCCCGTCAGCCCGCCGTCCGCGATATTGTTTCTATAAAAACGCGCGCGCGGCGTTTCTGCCGGGGAAATTAACTGACGATTTTATTATTGTCCGCTCCGTCGGCGTTTCTTCGGTGTTGTTTTGACGCGCGCGAGACGGGCGCCCGTTAAATGTATACGGCGGAAAATTTCGAGGAAAAAAAAAAAAAAATTTAAAATTTAATTCCATAAATAAATATCTTAATATTGTCGTGTGCACCCAAGACATTTTAATAATTGTTTTTTTTTTTTTTTTTTAACCCGTGTGTTTCAGAATGGAATTGAAAAGACCGAATCGTCGCGATTTGTTGAACCGTGTCAAAGGTAAGAAAGACGTTTTTATTGTTATCGTTACTTGTTACCGCTATCGCGCGGGAGATAAGGCCGAAACGTCATCTGTCGACGACGTTTTTTCCCCCGCGCACAAACTACGGCGTTTCGTTCCCGTCGCCCGGCGCCTCGTTCCGGGTCAGTGTGCGAGGGGGATGGGGAGGGGTGGAGGAAATCTCCCCCCGCCCCGAAAATTTCGCTCCGGGGGGCGGCCCAAGGGCCCCCGCGCAAACGATTTTTGTCGCACCACCCTCGCCGACGAAACGCACGCAAAATATTTTTTTTATTGTCTTATGGGATTTTGCGCAGTTGGCCGGCGGCTGCGTCGTCGTCGTCGCCGCCGCCGCGTGCCCTTGCGGCGACCGGCTCCGTCGCCGAGGAAGTGTAAATTCGCGTTCGTATCGATGTCGCGTATTATCACGGCGCGCGGTTCGTATTATTATTATTATTATGACGACGATTATGATTAAAATAATCGCGCGCGCGACAATAATAACGATTGTTAATCGTTTTATAAATATTATTGTTATCAATGTTGAATATTATTATTATTATTAAAATCGTTACCGCGCCGCCGCGTTATCGTCGTCGACAACAAACGCGCGCTCGCGCAATCGAAATATTATGTTATACGACGGCGGTGGATTTTTATCCCTCTCTCTCTCTCTCACTCTCACTCTCTCTCTCTCTCTCTATCTTTCTTTCTCTCTCTCAATAAAAACCGCGCGCGCGTATTATATTATTATGTACCTCGCGTAACAGCGTATGCGATGATAAAAAAAAAAAAAAAAAAAAAAAAAAAAAAAATAACAAAACAAAACGAAACGAAACGAACGCTATTTCGACCTATTTGAAACGGGTTGGAAAAAAAACTAAAAAAAATAAATAATAATTTCCGCTGAATACTCGATAAAACGCGTTTCACAACAAGCGCGCGCGGCGTCGTCGAATGTTTTCGAAATCCGAAATCGTTTCTGTCGAATCCGTAAAATTTGTTTGTATTCTTCCCCACCCCGAACCCGGCGTTACGACGTCCATAATAAACCGATGATGCGACACAATCGCGCCCAGATTTCCGACGAACCAGGCCGCTAAGCAGCAAAATCCGCGTCGCGACATTCTTATCGCACCTACTGATATTTCGGTGGAAAAAAAAAAAAAACACAAAACAAAACACTAAAGATACCCGGCGACGTTTCCCGAGACGATTTTATTATTCGCGGGACGTCGAGTTCTCGACACGACCCGGTCCCGAGGTCGTTCCGGGCGCGATCGCGGAGCCGTAAAGGGGAGAACGGCGCGCGCGCGTGGGCGGAGGGGAAAGGGGGCCCGAATCGGGGGGACCCCGCGGTGTGTGGGAGTGCGACACGTGGTCATTGTCTGATTGCGGCGGCGGCGGTGGCCTTGTTGCCGACCCGTACTGCGAGCACATAACAATAATAATAATAATAATAATAACAATAATAATATCATATCGTATACGCGACTTTATTGTCGTCGTTCTTTCTCTCTTATTTTTTTTTTTCCTTCTAAAACTCGCGTGTCGTGTGTACGGCCCGGGTCGGTCGACAACCTTTGAACGATCGCGACAATAATAAATATTTCGGTCCGAATATTATTCGGGTTTCGATAGGAGGCGAGCGCGCGTTTTCTTTTGTCACCGGTTAACGCGTCGTCGTCGTCGTCGTCGTCGTCCCGAGAAGCCGGCCGGCGAACCGACCGACCGGCCGACACCGACGATGGTAGGGACGCGGCGGCGGCGGCGGCGACCGTCGACGGAGGTTCTTTGTTTCGGACGGATGCCCGGTCGACTGTCCTCTCTCTCACTCGCTCGCCTCGCTCTCTCTCGCTCTCCCCGTCGCCGCCGCCGCCGCCGACCGTCGTCGTCCCACACCAATTATTGTTACGGTCGACCGGACAGACTCCGCCGCCGCCGACGTCACGGTCCATCTCTGCCGAAGACGTACACCTTTGTCCTTCCAACAGGTCGGCTACCCCGGCGTTTTACGTGTACGCACACGAGGCGCACGCACCGGGTATGGTTAAAAACCATAATATCGTTAGGTACACCCACGCGCGCGCGCGCGCGCGGGTTTTTCGTGTCGGCCGGTAGTCGTGAGAAACCGTGAGGTTTTCGAAAAGGCGATAGAAAGAGAGAGAGAAGGAGAAAAACTACGTCTAAAGATTGTTATATTATACTAAAGGCGCGGCGGACGGGAAGACATTTTTCATTTATTATTAGTTTTATTTTTTATTTTTTCCTAATGATCCGCCGTCGGCCTAGAGGTTAGGGTCATCTCGACGTTCGGTTGTATTTATTATTTTTTTTTTTATTTTTTTTTTTTCAAGGACGTCTAGACTTTCTCCTGCCGTCGCCGTTGAGTAACTCCGGCGCGTTCGTATCGTATTATTATTATTATCATCAACGTCATCGTCGTCGTTACACTACACTTATTACGTTATTTTCCCACGTAATCTTCCGCGCTATCCTCCGGGTTTTTCGACGCGTTTTTTACTTTGTGTTTGTATTTCTATTTTTTCATTTTTTTTTTTTTTTTTTCCATAACATTACCTACTATACTCCGTGTT